>JAFBJS010001359.1:131153-248741 GCA_016785265.1 Paraplagusia blochii | reverse complement strand
ACCTTAGCTGACTCTCTTCTATCACAGATCACTCCTGACTCTTTTCTCCAGTTGTTCCATCCTGACTCCACTCTATTCTTCTCCTCACTTCCACAGCCTCCACTGCTCTGAACAGTTGATCCTAAGTATCTTAACTCCTTCACCACCTCTGCTCCTTGTAACCTCACCATTCCACTGTTCTCCCTTTCATTCACACACATATACTCTGTCTACAACTGTCTTGCTATGACATCTTAGTGATTCTCTATGTTCTCTGTCCAGATGTAACCGTGCGGAGTGTCTGTCCCAGCAGTGGCTGTTGGCACCATGGGACTAGACTTCGATGTGAAGACATTCTGTCACAACTTACGGGCCACCAAGCCGCCCTACGAGTGTCCTGTGGAGACTTGTCGCAAGGTTTACAAAAGCTACAGTGGCATCGAGTATCATCTGTATCACTATGACCACGACAACCCCACACCCCCACAGACGTTACCACAGAAGAAGAGGAAAGGACGACCTCCTCGATCTTCTCTTGCTGGGTCAGGTGATACAGATGATGGCGGAGGTACTGGAGATGGCGGGCCAGGGCAGGGAGGGAACACCCCAGGTAGCCCCAACCGGTCGGAGCGCTCCCACTCCCCGGGCCGAGAGACAATGACTTATGCCCAGGCCCAGCGTATGGTGGAGCTGGACTTTCAGGGACGCATCCACCGCATCTGTATCTTTGAGAACATTGATGTGGTGTCAGAGGAGGACAGTGATGCTGATGACACGATGCCCTCTGGTGCCGGGGGAAACTGTGGGGGGGTTTGCAATGGCAGTGATGTAGGAAACGGAGGAAGTGAGGGAGGAGGCAGTGGCAAAGACCGGCCTGATGTTCTGTCATCTAACGGTGGCAAAGCCACACCAAAGGCTGGCAAGCACAAGAGCAAGGAGAAGAAGAGAGATAGTTTGTCCCATTATCACAGCGCTCAGTCCGGACCTGCAGTCAAACTCCCGGAGGCCGTCTTCAGAGAGCTGGACCAAGAAAGACCCGACGCTCCTCCACGGCCGTCTTCGTACTATAGGTTTGTAAAGATTTTGAGTCTCACACCGTGACCAGATCAGGACCAAACTCAGACCACTGATGTTTTTCTGTAGACACCCAGAGCAGACGCCTGTGGGCTTTAAATTCAGTACAAAAGAACTTTATGAATAATTCTGAATTATTGACTTTGAAGAAGACAGAACAAGGCCGATTAATGAAAGTGGTAACAAGTGTTTTTTAATGGGTGGATGCAAGGGAATCAGTTTCTACAGCCACCACCCAAATTACCCTCCACTGTTTAGCCCTTTATGAACCCACCTCTAGGTGGTGAGTCCACTGAAAACGCCAACTCCACTAACCAGGAGGAGAATCCTGGATTTCTCCACAAATGTATCTATTCCTGACTGTATTATAATCCAGAACTGCTTTGTGCTGCTGTCCTACAGCAAAAAGAGCTTCTGGACAATTGGACTCAAAAGACAAACAATTTTATCATCCTAGAGATCTCATTCACTTCCATTGCACTACTTTAGATACAGTATAGACAATCAATACCTATGACTTAACAGTTGTAGGGTTAATTACATCTATGCAAATATCTTCTATCAATGTCCAAAACTGCATGTTGTTGCTCTGATGTTTTGTGACATGTGCAATTCTGTTCAGGTACATAGACAAGTCAGTGGAGGAGCTGGACGAGGAGGTGGAGTACGATATGGATGAGGAGGACTGCATCTGGCTCGAAATCATGAACGACAAGCGGCGGTGCGATGGCGTGACACCCATTCCTCAGGAGGTCTTTGAATACCTGATGGACCGCCTGGAGAAAGAGTCCTACTTTGAGAGCCACAACAAGGTAGGTGTTTGTGGAGACCGCGGTTATGCAGCAGTTTTTCCACTGCAGACTGAACTCCACTGTCCTCTGCTGCTCTCCGCTCAGGCCGACCCCAGCACCTTAATCGATGAGGACGCCGTCTGCTGCATTTGTAATGACGGGGAGTGTCAGAACAGCAACGTGATTCTGTTCTGTGACATGTGCAACCTGGCTGTGCACCAGGAGTGTTACGGCGTGCCCTACATCCCCGAGGGTCAGTGGTTGTGCCGACGCTGCCTGCAGTCCCCCAGCCGAGCTGTGGACTGCGCTCTGTGTCCCAACAAGGGCGGGGCCTTCAAGCAGACGGACGATGCACGCTGGGCACACGTGGTGTGTGCGCTGTGGATCCCGGAGGTAGGTCCATACCGCAGCACACAGACACATTATGTAACAGGTCCCGTTACATAAGGTGAGGCAGCAGTCTGGGCTCACGGACCTCTCAGCTTCTCCATCAGCTGATGTCATGGACATCAGTTATAGATCTCATCTGTTCAGATGTTAGTCCGTCAAATCAGCAAATTTACAAAGTAGAAACAACATACAGTCATGGAAAAAATGATTAGACCACTCTGCTGTTTTCTTCAATTCCTTGTTCATCTTAATGCCTTGTTCCACTAAAGGTTTATCACCTGGGGGAAACAATGAACACAAAACTGTATTTGTCAGTACAATGTTATTGCTAGTGATGTAGGAACGGAAGTGATTTTTGTCACTGTCAATAAAACCATGCAAAATGGCCAGAAATCAGCTCTGAAATTAAACTTAATTATGAGCCTTTTTTTGTTATATTTGCCCAGATTAATGTAGATTAAGTGGAAGCAGACTTTTAAATGGACAAGAAATTAAAGAAAGAGTGGTCTAATCATTTTTTTCCACGACTGTAATACCCGTAGAGTCTGTTTGATGGTACTGTGTATATTTTTGTTACAACATCCCATCAAAGTTCCCTTATGAAGGGCTAATACAGGTGGAGGTTGTGAAGATGAAAGAATGAAGGTTTCCTTGATTTCACATCAGTGGGCTGTATGGTTTCAGCTCCTTAATATTCATGACGATACATCGAGCTCCTATTAGATCATGTGGAGGGCACTTGATCATGGAGGAGTTCCCTGGTGAATATCAAAGAGCCTTCCCTGTAGGGGAACACTTAGGCCTCCTGCTGAAATATTGGTAGGTAGATCAAACCAGGCAGGTGTGACCACACTGTTGAGCTGAGGTCAGATGCTTTTGCGACAGCACGTCTAAACAGGCTAACCCACCTAAAACAGTGTTAAGATCCCCATGATGACAGTGCAAATGCAGGTGGCATCATTTTTTCAGGGATTTAAGGCCGAAGTCAGTTTTCCAAAAATATTAAAGAAAGAAGTGACCCCTAATACATTGTAATATATGGCTGGATTTGTGGCGTTCCCTCTAGGTCTGCTTCGCAAACACCGTCTTCCTGGAACCAATCGACAGCATCGAACACATCCCTCCGGCCCGATGGAAGCTCACCTGCTACATCTGCAAACAGCGCGGCTCAGGCGCCTGCATCCAGTGTCACAAGGCCAACTGTTACACCGCCTTCCACGTCACCTGTGCCCAGCAGGCGGGGCTGTACATGAAGATGGAGCCAGTCAGAGAGACCGGGGCCAACGGCACCTCGTTCAGCGTCCGCAAGACGGCCTACTGTGACATCCACACCCCGCCGGGTTCCACCAGACCCTTGGCGGGGGTCGGCGGTGCTAGCTTGGGCTCGTCTAACAGCGAAGGGGAGCTGGATGATGATGACGAGCCCAGCATCGGCCACGACGAGGATTCCAAGGGATGGAGCTCTGAACGAGCCAAGAGGGCGAAAGCAAAGTCCAGGCTAAAGATGAAGAAAGCACGGAAGATTCTGGCTGAGAGGAGAGCGGCGGCCCCCGTGGTATCTGTGCCCTGCATCCCACCTCACAGGTAACCATGGACGATAGTTACATCGATGTATTCTGATGAAGATGTTTTGTCATTGAAGAGCCTTTCCTCCTGCCCCAGACTTAGTAAGATTACCAGTAACCTGACGGTGCCGAGGAAGAGCCAGTTCATGCAACGACTGCACAGCTACTGGACCCTGAAGAGGCAGAGTCGGAACGGCGTCCCCCTGCTGCGAAGGCTCCAGACGCACCTGCAGTCGCAGCGACACATCGAACCCCTCCCACCGCAGCCTCAGTCACAGATCCCTGCTGTAAATAATTCCTGCAGCTCTGTCCCAGTCTGTTGTCCGCCAGTCCAACAGGGCAGCTCCACCAACCGGACTGAGGGTTTGTTCTTCTTCTCTTCGCAGATCGACAGTGAGGAGAAACAGGCGGCCTTGAAGGAGCAGCTGAAGGCCTGGCAACGACTGAGGCACGACTTGGAGAGAGCCAGGCTGCTGGTGGAGCTGATCCGAAAAAGAGAGAAACTCAAGAGGGAGACGGTCAGACTCTGCTTACAATTATTCACTCTGTAGAGACCTGACACCCCAGGGGGGAGGAATAGTGGGAGTATTGCGGAACATGTGGAACAGCCTCTGCTGCTGTTCCTTCTGAACAGCTGGTTACTAACACTGGAACACAGAGATCTACATGTGGAATCACTAGAGAAGAAAGACGAAAAAAAACAACCAAGATAGGACAGAGAGATGAATGTGAGAGAAGAAAATCAAAACACCAATGTAGGATATAGTGCAGTTGGTTTGGATATTTATAGACACTTCCATGTGGTTGTGTTGGAACTTTATGATTATGACTTTTATTATATAAAAAACCTTGGTTTAAATTCATGTTCCTTTTCAGATTAAAGTGCAGCAGATGGCGCTGGAGATGCAGTTGGCTCCTTTCCTTGTTCTGTTGAGGAGCACGTTGGAACAGTTGCAAGAAAGAGACACCAACAACTTTTTCACTGAGCCTGTGCCGCTGGCAGAGGTACACACCTACTCTGGATTCACTGTACTGCACTTGATTCTACATCGCATCTTACCTATGTGGCTTCAGGAGGCGCTGTAATCTAATTGCCACTGTCTCCACCCAGGTTCCAGATTACCTGGACCACATTGACACTCCCATGGACTTCCAGACCATGTGGAACCTTCTGGAGTCCCACCGCTACCTCACCTTCGAGGCCTTCGAGGCGGACTTCGGCCTCATTGTCAACAACTGTCTCAAGTACAATGCCAAGGACACCGTCTTCTACCGCGCCGCACTGCGGCTCAGAGAGATGGGTGGCTCCGTCATCCGAACGGCCAGACGGCACGCCGAGCGGATAGGCTTTGACTACGAGACAGGTATGCATCTCCAACGTGAGCCACACCCCGACAGTCAACGTGACCTAGAGAGGGATGTGGACAGGGAGCGCGAACAGGAACGAGAACGAGACAGAGAACGTGATCGTGAACGAGACCGTGAACGAGACCGAGAACGGCCGTTGTCCTGCAATGAAGACGGTGAGTTTTTTGTTTTTTTTTTTACCCTGAATATTTCAGGAAATTTCAACAATAATTATCTAAAAAGTATAAAGAACTTTGAATCTGATGGTGGCAACAGTGAGTCCTAAAAGAAGAAAAGATCGAAGCACTTATTTGCAGTGACCTGTTTCAGCCACGAGGGGGTGCAAATCTGCTGCATTTCTTTTTCGTTAAACCTTTTACAGCCAAACACATTGCTTTCCTTCAATGTTGTTCACATCCTGCTGACTCCCCCTCTGCTCCTTTCAGACCTGCCGGTCAACCGCAGACGGATGTCCCTGGAGGAGCAGCTCCTTTACCTGCAGGAGCGTCTGGAGGAGGTCAGCTCAGGGAAGCACAGCATCGGTCAGTCCCGCAGGGCCAAAGCTCTGAGGAAAGAGATCAGCGTCGTCAAGAGGAAGCTGGCACACCAGCGAGAGGGTTCCTCCGGAGTGGTGGGCCGGGAGTCTGTGGGTGGAGGAGACCGCGGTCTGTCGCTGCCCCTCCACCCATCCTCGTCAGGTCATCACGATGAGGGCGGGGAGAGCAGCAGCCAGGAGATCAGTGGGAAAGGTGGATAGATGTTGTGATCACTTTCTGTCAGCTCACAGCTGGTCCGTGGAAATGTTTGTTGATTTTTTTGAAACCCCTGTCACTGTCCCCTCCGTCCAGACCTCAGCGCCTCCTCCTCTGCTCTGGCTCCTGAAGTTGGACGTCGAACATCAATTCTGTTCTCAAAGAAGAACCAGAAAATGGCTGGACCTCCCAAAAGACCAGGACGGCCCCCGAAGAACAGGGACGCCGGCTACACAGGGGTGGGGGTGTGTCAGAGCTCAATCGGCCCCCCCCAGCTGCCCCTCATGTCTCAGACCAAGCAGAGAA
This sequence comes from Paraplagusia blochii, assembly GCA_016785265.1. Classification (NCBI taxonomy): domain Eukaryota; kingdom Metazoa; phylum Chordata; class Actinopteri; order Pleuronectiformes; family Cynoglossidae; genus Paraplagusia; species Paraplagusia blochii. The sequence goes on along the minus strand of JAFBJS010001359.1, from coordinate 242,537 downwards.
AGAGGCCGCGGAGCCCCCACAGCAGCTCCACCTCTGACAGCGACAGTGACGACCACCTGCTGCCAGGTACGCCAGCTTCAGCAAACAGGGACACTGCTGTCATTGAGACACACACCTGGTCTCACCAGGACCATGTGTTTTTTTTTTCCCCCAGGTCTGCCCAGTAATGGCTTTGACGGCGGGCACCAGCCTGTGACGGAGAGTTTTCGTGTCTACAGGAACGAGCCCCGGCTCCCGCGTTCCAGCTCTGACTCCGAGTCCACCACCAGCAGCAGCAGCAGTGCAGCATCCGATCGTACCAGGTGAGTCTGGTGAACTGTCTGTCACCTGGTGGCTGTGCTTCAGCTATCGCTAAAGGTGAGGGTTGGTGACAGGTTTGGGGTTTTAAGGTTGACAGGATGTGGTTGTGACGTGTGACTGAGGTTTGACTCTAACCCGCCGTCCTACCAGGAATCGACTGTTGCTTGTTGCCAGTCAGCAGTAAGTCTTTGTGACCTTGTCCCTTGAACTCAGTGTTCTGTTTTACTGACTGCAGTCATGTAAGGTTGGTGTGAACACTGTGGTTCAGATAAAGATCAGCTTTTGTTTGTTCTCTCTGGTTCAGCTGGAGGACGAACCATAAAGACCATTGTATGTGGGTTTATGATGATCAGTGTTGGGACTAATGCGTTTCTCGGTAACAAATAATGTAACGCGCTACTTTTCCCATTCAGTAACGCAGTTATTGTTACTGTTATGTAAAAGGTCTTGTTTCTCGTTACTATCTGTGGTCCAAATGGACTGCCTGTGTGTGGTAACTCTCGCAGTCATGAGCGAAAGACGGCCGTGGACACTAACTGAACCCATGCGTCGAAAAGGAGTGATGATAGGTTAACCTTTCAGGCTAAGCCAATCAGAAAGAGACCTGGGCGGGTCGTCTTGCCTTATAGGGAAATAAACGATCACACACACACACAAGATGTGGTACAGCTGCACACACCCACAAGCAAGACGACGGCAAGTGTCAAGTTGAGGTTACGATAAAGATTCCTGTCAAAATATCTAAACATCTATTTTGTTTTTATTGTTGCACTACATTTCATTATGATAGTTGCTACAGAACACAACACTAAACTTTTTGATATGTTTTTTAAGGTAAAGTAACTAATTATTAGTTACTTCTATAATTTAGTAACTAGTTACTTTTTCACGGCAGTAACTAGTAAAGTAATAAGTTACTTTTTTAAAGTAACTTGCCCAACACTGATGATGATAGAACCTGAACCTTAGTCAACCTTCTCTAATGGTTGTCTTCTTCTCTCTTCCCCCAGTACCACTCCGTCCAAACAGGGCCGGGGGAAGGTGTCGTTCTCCCGCTCGGCCTTCCATGAAGACAGCAGTGAGGAAACGTCAGGAACAGAGAATGACTCCTACTCTGTGGGGGGGTCACGCAGCGTCTCCCACCGTGAGCTCTCATCACACACACACACACACACACACTGGTATGTCTTTCTGTCTGGGTGTCATATCTAGTCCGGTCTCTCACGGTCCTGGTTCTGTGTCTGTGTGTGTCAGTGGTGCGGGCCCGCTCCAGGTCCGGCTGCTGGATGACCTCTGAGGACTACAGCTCCCTGGAGGCCCTGGACCTGGTCTGGGCCAAGTGCAGGGGTTACCCCTCCTACCCTGCTCTGGTGAGAACCCCACACTGACTGGACCACGGCCCGGTTCTGATGCAGGACCTGACCCCACTAACACTGTTCTTCACAGATCATTGACCCCAAGATGCCCCGCGAGGGGGTGTTCCACCGTGGGGTGCCCATCCCTGTGCCTCCGCTGGACGTTCTAAAGTTGGGGGAGCAGATGACCCAGGAAGCCCGGGAACACCTGTTCTTGGTCCTGTTCTTCGACAACAAGAGAACCTGGTTAGTGTTCCCCTCTGCGTTCTGTCAGCAGGTTTTGGTTCTGCACAGAAAAGAACAGATGTCAGCGAAAACTGTCTGTCTGTCAGTCAGTGTGTGTCTGCGTGTGTGTCTGTCACTGTGGTCAGAGTTCAAAGTCTTGACTGTTTCTCTGATGGAACATTCAACAGAAACAGGCAAGATGTTGCTTTGAAGAACAGGAAGAGGAACCAGGTTTTTAGGTCAGAGGATGGAACACACAGACCCAGTATCATTGTCTGGAACTGATTTTCTTTAAACTGCTGTGCGAAAAAACAACTTCAATATATGAAATGTCTTTAGTTTTCTACAAATGCAGTAGAGAGTGAGGAGGGATCTGAGACACAGCCCATGAGAAAAAGTGTTGTTGTGACCACAGAGGGCGCACTACGCTAGAGGAGTTAGCTGTAGTTAGTATATGTGATCATCAGTATTGGGAGTAACACGTTACGTAACAAAACGACTTTTCTCGATACTAATAACATAACGTTACCTTTCCCATTCAGTAACGCAGTTATTCTTACTGTGGTGTAAAGGGGCTAGTTACGGGTTACTATCTGTGGTCCAAATGGACGGTTTCTCCATTAGTTTCTCCAACTAGTAAAGTAACTAGTTATTACTTTTATAATTTAGTAACTAGTAATGTAACTAGTTACTTTTTTAGAGCCGTAACTAGTAAAGTAATAAGTTACTTTTTTAAAGTAACTTGCCCATCTCTGGTGATCAGTAGTTAGTGGGGATTTTTGTTATCGGTTGTCGGTTATTGTTTGTCCTAAACCTAAATTGCCCCTCATGGTTTTACCCTCCCGTCCTGTAGGCAGTGGCTGCCACGCTCCAAGCTGGTGCCGCTGGGAGTGGACCAGGAGCTGGACAAAGAGAAGATGCTGGAGGGACGGAAGTCCAACATCCGTAAGTCGGTGCAGGTGGCGTACCACAGGGCCATGCAGCACCGCAGCAAAGTCCAGGGAGACCCCAGCAGCGAGACCAGCGACAGTGACTGAACAGCCTGTGGTGCAGTGACATTTTCACAGGTCTCACCATCGGACGCTCTGATCTGATCTGTTAAATACTGTAAGTAAGATTGTGAAGAAAAACATTAAAAGATGAAATTCTGAATCCAAATGTTCCTGAACACAAACACAAACACAAACTTCTGTGGGAGCTGTGGGTCCAACAGGACCGCCACTGCTGTAGAACAGCCACACTTAGGTTCTGGACAAACCTGGACTTCAGAACCTCAGAGAACTTCTTCAGACAACAGTTCAGTCTTTTTCATTGACAGACTGAGGAAAGACCCAAGTCCAGCTGTGGAACCAGCATGTTTTCCGTCACACCAACACCCAGACAGACGCACAGATAGTCACGGTGCTGGTTTAACTGTTCTGGTCCAGACTGAAGATGTTATTTATTCCAGAGGAGGTGGTGTCTTCACGGCCAACATTTGACCTTCCATCTTCCACTGTCTCCTTATTCAGTCACAATGGTTGTTTGTTTTTTGTTTTTGTTTCGTTTTTTACAATTTTCTTAGTGTACATTTGTCTGTGTCGCACAGGCCGCTGGTCAGAGGGTAAGGACTGGTCGGTCCAACTCCCAGGCTGGTGGCATTAGAACTTTTATATAAGATGACATAAGAGTAGAAGTTGAATAAAAAAATCTGTTTTTTAACCTTGTTGTTGTTGTTGTTGTTGTTCAGATTTCAAAAGAAATTGCAAAGAATTACAGTGAAAGGACAACATCAGGTCTGACTTACAAATACAGGTTTTTAACTGAATGAGTACAGACTGACTCTCCGTACAACCTGTCCCTCTGTACTGACCGTCCATCTGTACTGACCTTCCCTCCGTACTGTCCGTCCCTCCGTACTGACTGTCCCTCTGATACAGACTCAGTCTCAGTACAGCTTGTCCCTCCGTACAGACTGTCCCTCAATACTGATTGTCCCTCCGTACTGACTGTCACTTCTTACAGACGGACCCTCAGTACTGACAGACCCTCAGGTTTGTTCCACTCAGTCGGCTGTGGAACATCAACAGTTGCTAGAATAGGTCTTATTTTTAGCAAAGCAGGACAAGGGGAGGTGGTGTTGGAGGGGGAAGCGGTTGCGTCTTCAAGATTCAAAAAACTTTATTTATCCCCAAGGGGCAATTTGTGTGAGGGTGCCATGTGGTGGTAGAGTGGGTAGGGCTCATGCCTTACACTAGAAGGGTCATTGGTTCTATCCCCAGCTCTGTGGTAGTGTCTCTGGTTCTTCAGGTTTTGACAGTATGTCGAGCATTGAAGTAGTGAAAACAGATCCTTGTGGGGCGGGAGGGGAGCAGGGTGGGAGTCACGCCCTGTCACAGTGTCTCAGCAGATTCACCAACACTCAGGTTCTTCCACCCTCAAGAGTTCCCCCACCCAGCTGACTCCTGGTTTCCTGCCGACCTTAATGAACCTGAGTAGAATCAGACTGAGGTTTGACCCAGAACTTGCTGTGGTTGGAGGTGGGTGTGGGGGCATCCTGTCAGCTGAACTCAGGGCTGCAGGTGTGGAGGGGGGGACTCTCAGCACACGAGAAAAAATAAAAGTTTGAGTTGAAATTCTTCCTCAGTTTGAAATTCCTGAGTCCACAACCCGGGCCGCGCACCAGCTCACTGTTTACCGACAGTTGTTTTCTGGCCCACTGGGTTCACACGCCTCGCAGTGGGCGGCTCTGAGTCACAGTCGAGGTTCAGAAAGTCTGAAACAACACAAAACCGCCGGAAAATCCGTCACCAGGGAGCTCAGGTGAATGTCGCAGTGCGCATGCGTGATCGAACTCCTAACGCGTCAGGAAGACGCCAGCAGTCGAGAGTTGTAGGTGTAGCGAAGCAAGTGTGGTCTGAAACATGGACAGTCGCCGCCGCCGTCGTCGTCGTGTCAGTCGGCTTCAGGACTGCCCGTGACCCGGCGGTGAGGATGCTGCTCCCGGTTGTCGGTCTGGTTCTGCTGTCCCTGCTGCTGCGGGTCAGCGGTTCTGGGTCCAGAACGTGTCAGGTGAGAAACCCTGGTTGGAGTTCGTTCGACACTGGTGCGAGAAGAGGTTAGACAGGTGGACGGTGGACAAATGGACCGAACCTGGACATAACTCAGCAGAACTTTGTATTAATGTGAGCAGGAAAATCACCACTGCGCCCGCGGATTAAAAACCAAACAAAATGTATTTTTTTTAAGTTACAGTGTTACAGTTACACTGTTACCGACTGTAGGACTACCGCCGAGTTCCAGGTCGGTGCTGCTGGTTTGTTTTCCTGGTCACAGACATTAGTTTATTTAACCATTAATGAGTAATTTATTGTTGGAGCTGGTACAAAATGCTGAAGGGACTCGAAAGTGGCTGGTTCAGTGGAATCTGGTCCTCTGATGATGATTGGTCCATCTGTTTTATTGAGAAGAAGAAGAAATTTTATTTTAAATTTAATTTTAATATGTTGTCCATATGTTCCATAGTGTGGTGGTTAGTTGGGTTCGATTCCCTGATTCTCTGCTGTCCAGTAATGTCCCAGAAATTTTCCAAAGATTGGATCAATATGGACATGAAGAAGTTGCCTCTTGTTGTCAGTGAAGGAAGTTCTATGATCTGGACTGGTTCCATCCTCTGTCATTTGATCTGCGATTGGACTGGAATCAAGTGTGAATATAAAATAACTGACTGTATTTCCCTGGTCTGTTCCTGGTCTGTCTCTGTCTATGTTTTGTCCCTGGTTTATCACAGACACTGATCTGTCTCAAGTCTTTCTCTGTCCCTGGTCTGTCTGGGTCCCAGGTCTGTCCCTGGTCTGTCCAACAGTTGGTCCAACAGAATGGTGAGTGAACTCCTCAGTCTTTGCATAACCCCCCGGCCCCTGAGTCAGCCTTGGCCACTGTGTCCATCTGTCTTCACAGCTTCTGTTCAGAGACCCTGTCCTCTTAGACTCAGTCCCAGTCTGGTCACAGACTCCATGGAGCCTGGACAGGTCTACAGAGGTTGCGTCTCTCTTCATGTCCGAGTCAAGACTTCAGGTACGGTCAGATTCAGAGTTGGGTTTAGTGGATGAGTGGGGTCAGGGGACAGCTCAGAATGTGTGTGGATAAGGTAGTTATTTTATCGGAGGTTGGGGGGTGTCCTGTGTCTCGGACAAGTGGACTCAGAGACTATGTCTGTCTCCATGTGTAGACCTCTCCAAGTCTCCAAAGATTGAAATAGTCTCTCCGTTCACTGGGGTCCTGAGGACAAACCTGAGGAAAAGCAACAAGAAGACCAAGGTGGGTTCACGTTCTCCTTAAATGACCTCGTCTCAGTCTGAAGTCTCTCCTGTCCATCCGTCTCCGTTGAAGTACCCTGTATCAATGTATCTTGGTCTGAAGTCAGTCCCGTCCATCTGTTCTCTGCCAGTGTAAGAAAAGTTCCTGTGAGGTCCGGTGTCCCAGCAACAGCCAGCAGGGGGAGTCAGGAAATTCTAGTCTGGCCCTGGTGAGAAAATGAAGAAGATGATACTGATGATGATGATGTTGCAGATGATGATGTAGATGATTGTTCCTGGCACAACAGTGGGAGTTGGTGTACGACTGTATCCCGGCCGAACAAGACATGGTTGTCACGGTGACCTTCAGCACAACCACGTACAGCTGTTCCCGTAGCCACACTGTCACAGGTGAAGGGTCAGAACAGCGCCCCCTTCTGGGTGTATGTTCCTAAACAATACCAGGAAGAGTCCTAGGCAGAGACCATCAGCTGTGTGTTCCCTGTCCAGGCCCTGTCCCTCAGGTTGATCTGTCGGTGGATCCGTCGTCAAGTTCAATCACTGTGAGGGTGGAGTCGAACCGAGCGGTGTGGACCAGATGGTGTTACCGTCAAGACGGTGACTGTGTCGGTACCTCCTCCGGTCACCTGGTCACTGTGAGTGTCTTTAGTACATACTGGTACATGTATGTGTGTGTTACAGTTCATATCTGACCCCAACTGTTCCGTCCCAGTCTGGCTCGACTGTCCTCCATCCGCCCCACCTGCTGCCCTGTGTGTGTGTCCAGGTGAGTGACCTCACTTCCTCTTCCTGATCTCGTTATTGTTCTGATGAGTGAATACTGATCACTACTCCACCTGTCTTCTACACCTCCTCCACCTGTCCACTCTAACTTCTCAGGTCTCCTACGCCTACTTGGATGCACCACGACATCATCTGTGTCCTTTTTCCAACCAGTCAATCAGAGGTGAGTCTGTGTGAAGGTGGTCGTCAGAGAAGCCACTGGTTCTCTGAGAAAAACCTTCGTGGACAATTGTGGTCTTCTAAGATTCAGGTGATGTCTCCTCCTCATCCTGCAGATGTTTCAGCAGTGTGGCGCTCCTCCCTCCTTCAGGAGTACCAATCATATCTACGATGGTCTTCCGACTGTCCTGCTGACACCATGGATGTCTCGGCCCATCTGTGCTGGGTACAGCAGGGACATCTGTGTCTGTCTGATCTTAACTCCACCCTGGACAAGAAGCAGGACGGCCTTCATCTGGTACGCCTATTTGTCTGCCATGCCAGGAAATTATTTGAATATTATCACAGTTTATAGAACTCATAGAAAGAGGACTGTCCTGCACCAGCAGCCTGTGGGACACATGTGAACACCAGTGTCTTTTACAGGTTTTTGACATCAGTGCAGTGGACAGACATCCTCAGCTGTGTGTGGAGGTGAGTACCAGACTAAACCAGATCAATCCAGACTGATCTCATACACCTGTCTGTGCAGCAGTGATTGACCTGTCTGTGGCTGCAGTTCTCTCTTCAGGACAGCCATCACGTCTCCTGTCCCTTCCAAAACGGTGAGTCCAATGCCCGTTATTTCTTCTTCTCTCATATTCTTCGTTGTCCTTCATCATTCTCTCCTCCGTCACAGCGGTGCCGTCATGGGAGGTGTCTGTCCAACCACACAGACAGAGCTTGTGGGTGTCGGTGTCGTCCCCCGTCCGGGCCGTCTTCTCCTGTCAACTCTGTGTGGTCCAGGACCAAATCTGTTCTCCACTGGGTTCCATACACACACTGGTACTGGTGAGGTTCTGTCCAGAATAACACTCGGGGTGGGTGGGTGGGGCCTACCATGGCTTGTCAGTTGTCATGTGACCTTCTTACTCACTTTAAGGGAGGAGCCAGTGAGGAGGGGAGGATACACATGTCCCCTCGATTCCTCCTCCACAGACCCTGCGTCCTGGTGAGGTTCCTCACATAACTTCTCCGCAGTCAGGAGAACTTCATGAATCGGGTCTTATCACCTGTTCTTTCTTTTCCTCCAGGTGTGGCAGTCAGATCCTCTTCTGCTGGGGAAACGACTTTTCTGTCCTGATTGTAAGAACAAGGACAAATGTCACCACGTTCTATTATAGGAATCCAGAGAAAACTAAAGATTCTTTCTCTTTCTCCTCCTCCTCCTTCTCCACAGACACTCACAGCAGACATGGAATCTATGTGGTCCTGGTCTTACTCCTGGTCCTAGTCCCTGCTGCTCTGTGCTGGCTGTTATACATTCTATCCAGAGGTGGCGCTGGAGGTAATTTCAGTTTGTATTTCTTCTTCTCTTCATTTCTTGGTTCTGTAGGCTTTAAGAGTAAATGTCCTCTGTTCCAGGCTGGCTCCAGGTCCACAGGCCCGTCTTGTTGGTCTGCTCCTCGGATCGTTCTGCTCACGTCAGCGCCGTGTCTGCATTAGCCTCCGTCCTGAAGGCGGAGCTGAATGCCACCGTGCACCTTTCCCTCTGGGCCCTCAGCTCACAGGGTTGCGGTGGAGCTGTGGCTGACATCGGGCCGCTGCCCTGGTTGTATGGTCAGTGGGACGCCGTCCGCCAGGCTGAAGGAAACATTCTCATGGTTTGGAGTCCGGAGGCCCGGGCATCCTACGAGAAGCTGAACGAAGCCAGGGTGGAGAAAACAGATATGGTGAAGACGATGGAGAAGAAGACAGAGGTGGAGAACAAGACAGGCATAAGAGCAAAGAAAGAAAGGTTGGCTGAAGGTCTTAGACAAGAAGGACACAGATTCACCAGAGGAACAAAGGGGACCACTGCAGGAGAACACCACTCACTATTACAGCACCACACCAGCCAGGAGACACTACTTTCGTCCGTCATTGCCCCCACGTTTGCAGGTGCACTGACATGCCTGCAGGGGGCACTGCAGCAGTCGAAAGATCATGGCGTGTCTATCGTGTATTTCCACGGACTGGCCCACAGCAGGGACATTCCCAAACCCCTGAAGAACCTCCCCTGTTACTGCCTTCCACAGGACTTCAGGGGTCTGTTACAGAAGCTTGGGGGCGTCAACAAAGTTGCAAATTCCGAGGGAACTTTTAAGGGTGGCTGCTGGCGCAGACTTCTGGCCAAGGCTCAGTCAGTGTGGCTGGCCCGACAGCTGGCCTCCAGACTGAAGACTCTGCTGCCTCGCAGCTCACAAAAGAAGGTGTCATGGGCCACGGACCAGGGCGGTGCAGAACCTGCACCATAACCTGTGTGTAGCGGAGAAAATATGGAGTAAGTGAAGCTGAATCCTGTTCTGAACCATTGACAAATCCTCCACTAGGTGAAGGTGCTGAGTGCAGTGTTCATCTCAGACAGTAACGTTCAAGGAGGTCCAAGTTGTCCAAAGAGCGACCCCTGTGGGTTTTTTTTTAATCTATTGTTACTCCTTTACTCTGGTGTTATTGTTAAACCAATTGTCTTGGAGTGTGTAAAAATGTAAATGTCCACAAGTTCTACCTCTGTATTTGATTAACAGTCTAAAAAATAACAACAAGTCAAGGAACAATGTTGTATTTAATAAAATATTTATGAAAATAAATGATTTTCTGCCTCAGTACTAAATATTTTCCAGGACTTTCTGACCTGTGTTTGTATTAAATGTTCTTTTCTTTCTGCTCATCTCTTACTTTTCTCCTTAAGAACAATCGATCATTTATTATCTGTTATTACGTCAACAACGTAGCATCCTGTCAATGCTACGTTTTTCTCTTCTCAGGGATCCATGATAAACGATGGGATTAGTAGAGCGCGCTCTATTGGTAGAAAGTGTCGCTTTAAAATACACAGATTTTAACTAGGGTTTGTAATACTAGTGATGTATGGTCTTTGTTATAGCAGAGACATTTAGTTTTTTTTTGTTGTAGGCCGGTATAAAACATTAAAAAACAGGAAGGGCTACAAATAAAGGCAAAAAGCATAGATGTGCGTTTTATTTCTGATCAAATTCTAATATGTGGATAATATTAGGGGCTGTTCCAGATTTAATGTTCTCAAAATTCAACATTTAATCAGGGGTGACACTTGAAGACGGGCAAGCTAGTTGCTTGAGGCCGGTTATAATTTTTTGTTGCTGCAGGCACTGGTAAGGTGGGGGGGCCCATGCGATATCGTTCCCCAGAGACCGTAGCACCGCCCCTGCATTTAAAATCTGTAGAAAAGGAAATATTTACAGTTTATTTTTCAATGAATATTCAGTCTGGTCGTGACTTTATGGCCGTCTTTATTTGTGGTCTTCAGTGAAAATGAGTTTTTGATATAGTGTCTCCAAAAGTACAGCAGCTACGATAACAATAATATCTGACCGCACCGCAGCGGAAGTAGTAGTGACGGTGTGACCGCACTGAACGACGCAAAGCCGACTGGGGGCAGCTCTTTATTCTGCCACCTCTCACTGACGGGGAGATCCAGTCTTTGCGCCGCTGATGGCGAACGACTGGGGACGTCGTTGTTGACCAGAAAATGACAGTGGTCCTCCGGGGTCTGAAGCAGCGGAGACCCAGACAATCAGCTGTGGTGCAGCGGCCGGTGTGGCTTCAGGATACAGTAAGAGCTCCAGCTGGGCTAGCTGCAGTTGGCCCTCTCACCTCGGTCAGAAATGTAGCGTTATTATTTTTTATATATATATGTCCTGTTGATTTAAAACGGTTGGTAATTGGTTTGTGGAATTTCAGTAATAGTTAATGAATGACTAAATGTAATTATTTATTTATTTATCCATTAGTTGAGTTCAATCGTTGTGGTGCTGATGCTGAGCTAAGTTAGCGGAAGTAGGGAGGATGCTACCGGGGGGAGGGAGGCTCTGCTAAAAATAATTCTCCTTCCATAATTTCTCTGAACAAAGCGATTTTTTTTATATCATGGTGTAATAAGCGCACATTAGCAATTTGAAACGTTATTTTGTTTTAGGAGAAAGATATTTTGTTTTATTCTTTTTATTATTATTTTTGTTTTTCGAGCTCAGGACCCCACCCCGCAATACTCGGTAAATTCAGTAAATAACTGTTCTGTTGTCACCTGTTTCACAGCTTTACATATTTATTTTTTTGTATTTGACACTGACGAAATATAAAACATTAAGCGTGTAAAGATAATTTGAATCAGTTATCGGTTCGTAGCTTATCAGGTCCGAATGTATCGGTCAATTTTGGATTTTGGTTTCTTTTTTTCCTCTTTTTCTTCTCAGTAACATAAAGCAGTGGTCCCCAACCACTGGGTGGCCACCTGTACCGGTCCATGGTTGAATTGGTTCGGGGCCGCAGAGAAATAATGTTTCCTTTTGTCCCCGTCTGGCTATTACTTACACTTGATCCATACCAATACCAGCAAAAGAACTTCCATCATCAATAATGCATCTATGTTTGATTAGGAAGTAGTTTCTCAGGGAAGACAACAACAATAAACTCAAAATGACGCAGAGTCATTGATACAAGATTCTAACTTTTTTTGCCGGTCTGGTAGCAGAAAGTGCTGCGTGCACTAGAGAAATCCTTGTTGTGTGCATTCATGTTAATTTGGGTAGGAAGATTTTATAGGTAGGAAAATATTTCAGAACACTGGAAATTTAGTTTTATTAAGGGGTATTTATCTACCACCACTTAAAGACTGGTCCGTGAAAATAATGCGAGAGATCCGCCACCAGTCTGTGGCGTAAAAAATGTTAACACATAAAACACTTGGAGTTAAATTGTCAATTTGGAGCGACTGACTCGCTCCAAATCGTCCAATATTTTCATAAATTGTCCCTGAATTGGATCAGGGAAATGTTATTTACTCCTGTGTTGTGTTTAGCTGGTGTTTGAGGATGATTCCGGAACGTTCCGTTTCTTGCTGTCCTTGTGTGCAGGATGATGATGTGGTGGTGGAGCCCCCTCCTCCCTGCTTTGCTCCTACTTTCTGAGCTCTCTGTGGCTCGGGTCCAGACGGCTCCATGTCAGACATGCCGAAAACTTACTGACAGTTTCATCAAGGTATATCGGTTAAGAACATGAAATGTGTGTACCTCTCTCTGGGATTTTTTTCCCTAATTCTCTTCTTTAATTCCAGGGTTTGGAAAGAACAGCCAACAAGAACTTTGGAGGTGGAAACACTGCATGGGAGGAAGAAAAACTCGCCAAGTATGCACGCAGGTGAGAGCTGAAAGCTTAGGAACCATGTTTTTATTTGACATGATTCCAAACATCTGTTTGGTTAGGTCCTCATCATGATTGGTTGAACCTGAAGTTGTTCCACTGACTTGTCGTCATTGTTGTCATTTCAGTGAGACACGGCTGTTGGAAATCGTGGAGTCTGCCTGTGAACAAACAGACTTTGAGTGTAATCAGCTGCTGGAGCAGATCGAAGACCAGGTGGAGACCTGGTGGTTCCACAGGTAAACAGACATTGAAAAGACGCCACCCTGTGGCACATTATCAAAGGTCAATGCTGTTTGAGCCCAGAGATGATCTACAGTTAGTAAATTTAGAAACAAAAGCCAGTCTTGATAAACCGTTGAACAAATAAACCCTGTGACTCAGAGCGTCTGAATCAGACTGTTGTTGAAAGGGAAAGTACTAAGAATCAGAAGAAGCCTCTGATGATGTCACAGGAAATATATTTAGATTCTGAGTGTTCTATCAAAGACTTTTTGCAGACTGGTTTGAACCGGTTTTTATTTTAGGAGAAAATCAAAGTCAGCTGTTGAAGTGGAAACATCTATTATTATAAAAGATTTATTTTTGGAAATAAATAATAATCTTGATGATTTGCCAGTGTGATCGTTGCTGGTTCACGAATGTTGACTTCCCTCCTCAACTCTGTGCTGTAGGCAGCAGGAAGCCCCGGACCTCTTCCATTGGCTCTGTATAGAAGAGCTGAGACTGTGTTGTCCACCTGGACACTATGGACCCGACTGCACTGGTGGGTCACTGGTGTTTGATATCAACCCAACTTTGGCCAGCACTGCGTCAATCCAGTACATAGAATAACTCACAGTGCTGTGATCCCAAACAGAATGTCCATCAGGACCCGGGGGTGTATGTGGAGGCCTCGGCCGCTGCGAGGGGGAGGGCACTCGCCTTGGTGATGGAGAGTGTGTCTGTGACCCTGGTTACTCTGGACGTCTGTGTCTGGACTGTGCTGATGGCTACTACAGAGAGAAGAGCTCCAACCAGAGCACAGGAGCCTGTGCTGGTGTGTCCCCTTTTGTCCCCCTGTGTCATCTGTTTCCCCTCTGTAACCTTTCTGTCTTCCCTCTGTCCTCTCCGGGTCTTCTCTGTGTCCTCCCATGTCTTCTTAATCTCCCCTTGTGTTTCCTTTGTCTCCCTTTTGTGTCCCCTCTGTCTCTGCCCTGTCTGACCTACTACCATGATGATTCAGGAGACATTGACCCTGTCCTCTGTTTGCAGCCTGCTACCACTCATGTAAGAAGTGTTCAGGGCCACAGGACTATAAATGTCTGGCATGCAAATCTGGTTGGATCCTCCATGACAACAAGTGTGTAGGTGGGTGTGGCCTCAGCTCACCTTTGATTGGCTGTAACGGCCGTTTTTTTTCAACGTGTGGTCACCTGACTTTGGTTTCTTCTCTCAGATGTGGATGAGTGTGGGACTGAGCTGGCTCGCTGTCCCTCCAACACTTACTGTCACAACACTGACGGGTCTCACGAGTGCAGAGGTGGGCGTTGTCTGAGGTTCAGGTCAACTTCTTCACTGTGGTCAGGTGTACATTCTCAGGAGGCGTGTGATTCTTTGAAGTTAGCAAAAAAAAAACAAAAAACAGACACCTGACCACAGCAGTGAAGCGATGTCTTGGTTTTTAGATTTTTATCCATTGTTCTGGTTTACTCTTTGATGAATGTTCTGGTTCTGCCCCCCTTCTGCCAGGCTGTGACCAGGCCTGTGTGGGATGTATGGGGAGTGGTCCTGCCCGCTGTAAAAAATGTGCTCGTGGTTACAAGTTGAAAGGAGCCAAGTGTTTGGGTAAGAAGAGAAAACATTTCAGTATTCGATGAAAGTTCATCAGTTTCCCTTTGACAGTGGTTTGATCTTCATGACATTTGTCAGTGGTAATTTGACTGTGGTTGAAACATCAGTCTGAAACAGATTCTTTTTTCTGACTCAGATGTAGATGAGTGCAGTGAGCGTGAAATAGCGTGTCCAGGACTGAACGAGGCGTGCATCAACGAGGAGGGCTCTTTCCACTGCGACTGTGCCAACGGTTTCATCAGGAGAGACAGCATCTGTGTGGAGAACAAACCTGCCGGTGAGGAACTGGGCTGATGTCCAGCCACGTTAACAGGAGCTCTGCTCCGGCGTCTAACCGGTTCCTACTCTGTCCTCAGTGGACCCAGACAAGGGGCTGTTTGACGAGATGACGGATGACGAGGTCCTGGTTCTGCAGCAGATGTTCTTTGGTGTTGTCATCTGCGCCCTTGCTACTCTGGCTGCAAAGGGAGACATGGTTTTCACGGCCATTTTCATTGGAGGCGTTGCTGCGATGGCTGGATACTGGCTGACAGAGAAGGGAGACTACATGCTGGATGGATTCCTGAAGGGACGCTAGTGATGGACAGGAAGTTCCTCCATGGACAGAGACAGTCGCCTGTGATCGTTTGTTTTAGGAATGAACTTTAAAGGCTTTTTTTGAAACAATTTTAGGAACAGGAAAAAGAACATTTGAATGAATATGTGAGGCCCACACCTTTCAGGAAGACTAAGCAAGGCAAAATTGCACTGATTTAAAGGAACTATAACCTCTACCTCAACATTGTTGGGATCAGGGTTGGTGTAAGAATCCTGCCGCTGGTTAAACATCTATTTATGCATCTGGATTTTCTTCTAATTTTGCCTGAGAAACGTCCAAACTTTTAAACCCTGCAGTCATCCTGTTGGTGTAAGAATGATCTACTGATTCTCTCCTTTTTCCTAGAGATATTTTGACAGTTTCCTATATCAGTACGTGAAAGCCACTTCAAACCACCGGTTAACGGTTTTATGTTTTCAGGAGTGTTTTTATTGATAGCATGGAAACAAAAAGAAAAAGAAAAAAAGGAGTTTTAACTGCTGCTGAATCACAAACATCAATTACAACAACACTACTACTACTTCATTGTGTTTTTGATTGTTAAATTCCCAGCCTTATCCTTAATAAAGGATACCCATTTTAATTGTAATTTTATTTTATTTATTTCAATATTTATGAATGTGCTGTTTGTTTTTCTGTTCATCATTTCAATCCTCAGACTGCTCTTGAATGTTTTTATTTATTCTACTGTACTGTATGTTAGCTCATTATTGTAGCATAATGTCCCAAAGCCCTGTCTTTTGTCTGTCCATTAAATGAAGATTTATTTACCACGTTGGCTTGTGTTACTGTTTGACCATTAAAGTGACATGTCTGTAGACATTGGGGCAAGTGTGGAGAGCTAACATATCAGCCAGCACATCTACCTAAACAAATAAAACTGGTTTACAGCTTAAAAAAAAAAAGTGGAAGCTGCTACAAGTCAGGAAATGACATCACACACTGAATAGCTCACCTACCTTGTACGTGTTCACTCCACCTTGAGTGCACGAATCATTTTCAGGACTGGTTTTATTTTAAACGTATAGGTAATTAATGCTAGTACAACACTAGTTACTAATAATTAATAACAATTCACTGTTTCGGACATTTTTTTTCTCTCGACCCTCCTTCTGACCACTTGTGGGAGGGACTAAGAAAAGAGCGGGATAGAATGGAGCTTCTGGATTGGTTGAAATGGAGAAGAGCAGGGTTTAACTCTTACGCCAGTCATTTTCGACGACAACAGTGAACCGTTCTGGTAAAATATCTTCTGTAAAATATGATCCATCAGAACGATCTTTGAACCGTCGACTTGAACTGGAGTCAGGACAGAGGAATAAGTCGCAAAGTGGTCGTTGCTAAATACTTTTGTGTTTCTCACAGAAGCCACCCTCCCGGGTTTAAGCGAATCGTGTTGGTCACGTGACGAGTCTTAAAAACTGTGTCATAAAGACCATCGGTTTATACACGACAGTTGACTTAGTGAATCATGACTTAGATTATCTTGTCACGTTTTATACCCGGGTCTTTGTTAATCAGAATTTGCTGCAGCCACAGAAAACACGATGAAAGTTGCGGAGACCGGCAGGTGTCGCTGTGCTTCAACTTCCTGGATGGAACACCGTGGGTACAGAAACTAGGTCACGCCATGGTGGGTTGTTTTTACAATTATTTCTCCACATATATATATTTAAATGTCTATAGTAATACACATAATGAAATAAATATAATATAATGAAAAAAAGACATGGTTGCTGTTTATGTATCAAACACTACCATCAAGCTTACACTCGACATATTAGGGAAACTTAATTCACAGCTAACATGTTTAGTACCAGTTCACCGATAACATACTGCATGTTTTAATGTTGACATTACCTATTACCAGCCATAATACTGTCAAAATATCCTTAAAAGTACTGATAAATTCCTAAACAGTACCACCTACAGTCCAATGTAGCGTACTTGCCCTTTGTTTTCAACTGTGTTTTAAGCTTTTCGACTGACTGCAGTGATGTGCGGCCCACTACTGTTGATGTTGACCCTTATGTCAGTGTTCCACTCCAGTTAATGGGGTTGAGCCGCAGCAGCTCTCTCTCCTCCAGGATCTCCTGGGAGTGGGTGTGAGCTCTGTCCCTCCACCGCTGCTCCATCAGCTGCACACACACACAGACAATGTGGTAGTAGATAAAAACCTCCAATACTTCAATTATTACTGACAGTAATAAGTGTGGGTCTTCTGACGTCACTGTGCAGCTGGTAATCACTCGTCATACTGTACAATGGAGACCTCTTGTGGCCTTCTGTACCACTGCTCATTGAAGTGTGGGTGAAAGGTTGGATTTACTTTACTTTTACAGTACATGTGGAAGATAAAAAAACAAAAATTCAGCAATAGGAAGATAGATGTCGCTATAGCGATAATTTTGGGTTGTCTTTTTATCTGTGTGTATGTACCCTCTTGTTGAAGTCTCTGTATACAGTCATGGCCTTGCTGTGTTCAACCCTGTGCTCACGGTCCCTGTACAGGGCCATCTGATCCTCCTGACGGACAAGCTCCGCCTCCTGAACTTGTCGGTTGAGATGCAGCTGCAGAGATGAGCTCTTCTCCTCCATCTGTCTCTTCAGCTGCTCCCGTAGATCTTTCCTACCGGTAAGAGGAGTTCAGGGTTGTTGATTTTTTTTTTTTAAAAAAAGGTTTATATTTTTAGCTTCTTTCTTTTCACCTGTATTCTTCTCTTTCACTGCTGCTTCCATAGAATGGTTTTTGCCACATTTGGTGAAACCTGACAAAAACAGCACCGTTGATTTTTATTGTTTCCCCAAATTCATCAACATATAAAATAAAGAGACCAATAATTGTTTAAAATGACCTTGTTTAAGACCTTGTTTAATTTGATTTATTTGGTAGTAGTTGAAACTGTCCTCATGTTAGTGACGTTTGGATGTTATGTTAACCAAATGATTAGATAGATGACATCATCAATCAAAGTTCCTTTTAATAACAAAATGAAAAATACAAAATTTTATTTTGAAACTAACTGGAAGTGTCACCTTTGTGTCCGTGCATAGTTTACATCTACAGACTGGTCTGACAAATGGATAAACACCTGGAGTGCTCCCTTCTCTGCATGATGATTGCCCTCTGCTGGTTGTGGTGATGAACATCTGGTGTCTCTAGACTCACTGTACGTCTACAGACATGAGGTGGATGTAACGGGTCCAATTTTGGAATCCTCTAGAGGGCGTAGTCACGAGCGTTGTTTAGAAACCATGAAGCAAAATTTGTGATGATGTGTGTGTGAGTGGTGTGTGTGTCTGTACCTGATTGTTTGTTTGCATCCACGCAGAGTCTGAGATGATGGGGAAGGTCAGAGTAGTGACCACCAGGCTGTGGGTGTGTCTGACGGGAGGTGTGCAGGCTGTAGCGAGGACAGCTGTGGTGACGAGGATCAGACTCTCAGAATATTCCAGGTCTGTAGAACTTTAGAGAACACTCAGAGGAAGGTGTCTTACGTAGTTTCATATTGTAGTTCCCAGGGAGGTGTGGTCAGCCATCGTCCAGAGTCTAAGATCCTGTCATTTCTTGCATCGCAGCAGCGTTCATACCAGTGGAACACAAACTTCCTGTTCGTAGAGGACTGGCTTCAGGTTTACAGTTACCAGGTTACCAGTCCATCAAAGCATGACAGATTATGTCTTACACAATGGAATGAACGAAGAGGGGCAGGTCATGTGACAGGGGTTCATGATAAT
The DNA here is from genome assembly GCA_016785265.1 of Paraplagusia blochii. NCBI lineage: Eukaryota > Metazoa > Chordata > Actinopteri > Pleuronectiformes > Cynoglossidae > Paraplagusia > Paraplagusia blochii. The sequence goes on along the minus strand of JAFBJS010001359.1, from coordinate 224,049 downwards.
TTATTCAGTGCTGACTTCAGTTTCTTTCATAACTACTTTATTAGACAAAGCAAAACCTTTTAATACACGGCTGTCTGCTCAGCTGCCTGTCCATAAACACAACAGATCCTACAATGATGTGGACATAAACGTCGTCCTGATGTCTGGAGATGACTCCTCCTCCTTCACTGTGAATTATAATCCAGCATTTCCATAGTTTTCCCAGAGCCAGGCATGATACTTGTTCAACATGTGATCCTCGGGCGTTACCTTGACAACAACACAAAAACAAAAAGTACTTTTGTTGTTATTGGGGATTTGCATTAAAAACTAATGTCTAACTAGGTCCTCAGAACCCTATACAGAAAGAGTTCCGTTGAGATAAATAAATTGGACGCTTGTGTTTCTTGAAGAACATCTCCTCTTATCCAAGTAGGTGAAGAAGCCCCTTAGATGAGAGGTGAAGTGTCTTCGTAACATTTCCTCCTGACCTTGATGGAAGTTCTTGGTATTTTCTTTCTCCACTATTCATTCGATAAGTAAATCCCATTGTTCCAGTGTTAGTAACCTGATGATATCTGCTCACCTCTCTCCACTCTTCCACACAAAAGATCCTGTAGGAGTCATTGCCATACTTTCCAATACCGTGCAGCTCCACAGGGTAGCGCCACTGTTTGGTCAGATATTCATCTGAATAGACAAGTGATGATGTTTGTCAGGTGACAGTCATAGACAGTTCTGTTGCTGGTACTGTAAAGCCTGTGTACTGATGCTGATGATCACTTGTACACCTGTGTACATGATGGGAGATACACAATTGAACCAGAATTTCCAAATTTATGCTTAATAATTGTGGCAAATTGTCTAACAATTGCACAGTGTGTGAAGGGCTTAAATGGAACAGTCTTTTATTTTGAAGTTTCTCTACTGTCACCTAAGTTTTCTCCACCAAAAAATTAACCACCACCACGAAGATTGTACTGGGAATAAGAGATTAAAAACAGAACACTGAAAGGAAATTGATGTGGGATCAGGGGAGAAGATATTTCTGTTTATCATCTGTATAATTAAATAGAGAAAAAACATTAATTAAAGTCACACTGACTTCTTGTTCAGACGTGTTCATTCACCTGAGAAGCGAATGAGCGTTTTGGCTCTGAGTTCAAACAGACCCAGAGGTTTGAGAAGTCCAGACAGAGAGGTCCAGTCCGCTGCCCGGGTCACTTCTGCAGACGGGTACTGCTCAAAGAACTGCCACAGCATTGGGATGGCCATCCTGCCTGGGTATGTGAGGTCCAAGGTTAGACAGTAGAAGCTCAACCATCTGTTCATGTTGTTGTTGTTGTTTCTCACCACTGGTTTTGTTCAGGAATATAGTGGCCACCAAGAGTTTCCATGGGTCGTGGAAAAGTGTCTCCTGCACCAGGTTGAAGGGAGACCGGGGCGGAGTCCACTTCCTGAAGGCCTTTCTCCTTGGAGGGCTCAGTTCTAGGTGTGAACAGTAAACTATCCTTCAATAATCAGTCATAATAAATATATGTATTTCATTCTGTTAAACTTTACCATTTTTTAGTCTTTTCCCGTTGAAGTAAGGACTTGTTTTCCTTTTATCTTCAGAGCTCCTGGACTCTGGAGACAGACAATTTCCATTACAATGGGGAAAAAAAACACCAAAAAAGTAAAAGTACTTTAAAGCAAATTCACATTATACTGTGAGTCAGATCTGTGGAATGTCTTTGACTCGCGGTCCACCATTGGTCCTAAAAATGGACACGGTGTCCAAGTCAAGAGCAGGAAAATGGAGCATTTGTTTGAACTTAGATAAACGGCATGTAAAATTCATGTATAAAACCTAAGAGGGTAAATTCCTAATAGCATTTATGATGCAAATACTTGGGGGATTATACAAGATAAATAAAAGAACAAAAATAAATTATTTAATTTGGACAAGGTTGGGGGGCCGCATTAAAAGGTACAACGAGCTGCATCCGGCCCCAGAGCCTTAGTTTGCCCATGGCTTCTGTAAGAGATCTGAGATCTAAAACACACTGTGAGTGAAGACACTGATTTATCTAATGTTATTTATTAGACACAGCTGTGTTGTAATTCACTGGAATTTTATGTTGGTCTTCTGAGTTTGTAGCTTCACAAACCGTGCTTAATGTTATAATATAGAACAGTTTAATCCTGTTTCACTAATGAAGAAATATTGGATTACAGATTTGACTTAATTTAGGAACGTTAAATTAAAGTCATGTAGTCGTAAAGTTTTAGCTCTAAGTACTAATCCTTCTCCTGCTGTCAGTGCCTCGAATTTTTTTTACACAAACTAAGAACAAAGGTAAAATAAGACATGAGAGACATGTGAGTTCCTGTGTCAGACGCTGGAGGAGATTCTTACTATTTTGAGATGTTCTGGTTGGTGTGACGGGAGCGTCAGGTAACAACACCTCCTCTGTCTCACCCTGGAGTCTGTCAGCTCCAGGTGTAGGTCTGTTGTCACCTCTGCTGGGAGTCTGCTCCAGGCCTGGTTCACCCTCGTCCTCACTTTCAGTAGCAGGTTGAACTCTGAGCGTTGGAGGAGACAGACAGGAGTCTGGGACAGTGTCTGGACTGACTGATGAGCAGAGTCGGAGGATTCTATCTCTCAACCTCTGGGGGCTCCTCTGCACCTTCTCATCGTCCTTCACTGCTGCAGCACCTGACTCCAGAACGTCAGTCCCGTTGTCCATATTCCTACATCCAGACCTCCGCCAATGAGGAGCCGCAGCTGTCCTACATTTCTGGGTCCTGTCTGTGTCCTTCTCTGTTCTTCTTGTCTTCACAGCAGCAGCTGTCCTACATCTCTGTGTCCTGTCTGTGTCCTTCTTATTTATTCTTCTTGTCTTCACAGCAGCAGGAGGTCTTTTTGTGGTTAGTTTGACGTCATCGTACCTGGATGCTGTAAAATCAAAGTCCTCGATGTCCAAGTTGTCTTCTGTGTTCTTCAGGAGAAAAGCTTTCAGGGAGGCCTTGGAACGAAACACCTGTCCTGTCGGACTGAAGGGACACACTGGTAAGTCTGGTTCAGAGTCTCTCACTCTGGTCTTTAAATATAAGCTGCAGTTGTTCTGCTAGATCACAGTGCTCAAACTCAGGTCCATGGGCACAATCTGGTCCCTGGTAAAATTATATTTGGCCCAAGAGAAAAATAATCAATGTGAACTAGAGTTAAACATGGGTCTGGGTGACTAAAATATTTAGACTCCTGGGCCACAGTGGGTCAGGGGCAGATAGATGGGGCATTTGTTCAAACTAAACTAAAAATGATGCCTATCAGCCTTTTCACACAATCTTTTGGGGAAATGTTTTGATTTCAGGGAAAAGGCAGAAAGATAAAGAAAATATAAAAATATATTTAATTAAGTTTGTTTCTGTAAATTCTACAGTTCAGGTCTGGAGAGAAGGTGAAAGGTCAACATTTATAGTAATTTTTTTTCAGTAAAAATTTTTGCCCAATGTGAACCTGAGTCTGACCCCTGGTCTGGATTATTGGAAGGATCAGATCAGATCACCTTCTAATGTAGACGTCCATCTTGCCTGCAGTCTTGCCTCCTGTCCTCTGCCTCACCTCTCTGGTCCAGCCAGGGGGAAGAGTGGGACTGTGGCCCAGTGTCTCTTTGTCCTCATGACTGTGGACATCCATGTTTCTGCAGGTTTCCTTCAGGACGTCATGGTCAGGAGAAGACGTCTGTGACATCACACTGGACGGTCCAATGAGTGAAGGAGTCTTGATGTCTGCTGTCATATCTGGGCTATGATGATGATGATGCGGGTAAACAACAACATCAGAACACGAATTCAGAACCAAAGTTCGTTCAAAACCACAGTCTTGTCTCACAACCAGAGTTTGCTCAGAACCAGGATCCTTTCAGAACCAGAGTTCGTTACGAGCCAGTGTCTCTTCACAACCTCTTAAGTCTTGTCAACTCAGTTTCATGTCTTCCGTCCGTAATGCTGTTTATGTGGAACAACCTACCGATCTGTAAACCTTCCGTTCCCGCCTATATTCTTCATAACGTCATCGGCGCAGGTTTGTTTCCTCACGTTATGATGAAAGTAATATTATTATAAAAAATTCATAATTTTGCACAGACTTTATCCAACGTCGAGGACACCGGGCTGCAGAGAGGAAGTGGATAGTGTCCCCGAGTGTGGTTGCCAGGTTAGAGATGTTTCCTCGAACTGCAACATTACTCTGACAAGTGTAACAAAAAATAAAACAAAACCCTTAAGTTGTCAGATATATTCTTCAATTTTTCTGTCAAAATTTGACACTGTTTATGAATTGTTTTTGAGAACTTTTTGACTAAGTCCCTTACAATTAAACTATGATAAGAATACCATTGTATGGTTGCTCAGAAGTTTTCACATATTTTCAACCTCTTATCATTAGACGTAAAGTATAAAAATGGCGTTCATTTAATCAAGGAATTGTTCATAAATAACTTATCTTTTTTAATCACATCCGTTTTAAGAACCTGGATGAGTTATTCGTTGAACCATTTCTCCATAACTGACCTCCGTGTTTTACCATAATCTGGCAACCCTGAGAGTCTGAGTCTGCGCACTTCTAACACTTTCCAGAGTGGAGCCCTGTTCGAAACCCGTCGTTTTGTGAACACCTGTTGATAAATCACAAACATCGGGGTCTTCGTACCAGTAACGACATGAGGGCGGTTCTGACGTGGAAGGAAACCATCCGTGATCAATGGTAGGAGTGAAGAAGGGTTTGTTCCTTTCTGTCACCTCTCTGTGCCGCTGCTGAGCTGCAGTTAGCAACGGCGGTTGCCATGTAAACCGAGGTTAGCGTACTAGCAAGCATTAGCATGTAACTGTGGTTAGCAGAGATGAGTAAAAGAGACGTCCCGTTAGGGTTCGGTCTCATTTAAACGTCCTTTGTTAGCTCATATGTCTGATCTTCCACAAAAGACGAAGAGCTGGCAATAAGGGCTGTTGGTCAGCTAACGGAGATTTAGTGAAATAGAAAGAACTAAAAAAAAAAAAAAAACAAAGCAGGTCATTGGCTTAAAAAACACGACAATGTTTGTAGACCTCATTCAGGCCCTGTTGCAGGGAAGGTAAAATATAAAATAAAAAACAGGAACATGAAGATTCGAGCTAAACTTCATACGTGCAAATGTTCATGTTCATCCTCCTGTTTTGTGCAGTATTTTGTTGTGTAGAAGTACCACCTAAGTTTTGCTCTTTTTTCGCAGTCTTCAGTCTTCTCTAGCTTTTTCTCCAAACCTTCCTGTCTGTGTTGTCCCTCTAATCACCTCATTCCTGATCCTGTCCATCCTTGTCTGTCCTAAAGAGAATCTCAGCATCTTGAACTCCTCCACCTCTGTGGTGGACAATTGTCGGTTATTGTTAGTGAGACTGCAGATGAGACCTGCCATGGTCCCACACAGTGCTGGTCTCACAACTGTCCTGTAAACCTTTCCCTCCACCTTAGCTGACTCACCTTTATTACTCATCTCTCCTGACTCTTTTCTCCAACTGTTCCATCCTGCCTCCGCTCTATTGTTCTTCTCTCCTCCACAGTCTCCACTGCTCTGAACAGTTGATTTTCACTTGTGTTGTTTCAGTGATTTAAGTCTTTGGACTGAGACTGAATAAGCGTTTTTGCACCAAAATTTGATGCACATCTATTATTTTTGTAATTCCTGTTATAAACATACGTAACATTTAAATAAACATTGAATAAACCTCTGTCCACAGTATATTTTCCCTTTTCTGTCTCTTTGTCTGCAGTCTTTCCAGATGCTTTTTGATTTTTTTTTACAGAAACCACAACATAAAAACCCTAAAAATTCTGTGCTATGAAATACCTTTAAACCCCCCCCTCCCCAGTATACAGGGTCTATACAATGGAGATGGGGTTCCTCTGGCACACAGTTAATATGATCTTATTCTCCAAAATACAATTACAGGGACCAGTTTTGTCCTGAGGCTTTAAGTTTCACACTTGTGCCCTAAAGGGACATGTGGAAAATAAATAAACAAAGGTTTTGTGTGTCCAGTTGATGGATCAAGCTCCCCCTTCTGGTCATGTTTGATGTGGTCACTGTCACTAAGCACTCACTCCAGCAGAGATGTGTTTCACACAGTGTTGTTTGTTGTACCGCATATAATAGGAATCTTTCTTCCTATTTGTATGATGTGAGTTATTATTAAGATGTCTGTTGTGTTTCCTGACCATGTGACTGACCACTGAGCCTCTAATATTGTGAAAGAAGAAAGTGTTTCACCCACAGCCACTCCTGTCTCCCACAGTGTTTATGACCTTGCCTTGAAGCCAGATGGCAGCCAACTGATTATTGCTGCGGGGCTGCGTGTCCTTGTGAGTACTCACAGAAGTCACATTTGTCCAGAGGACAGACATTATCATATCCGGTGATTTATTGCGTTTGTTTGCAGGTTTACGACGCTGCAGACGGTTCAATCATTCAGCCCTTAAAAGGACACAAAGACATTGTCTACTGTGTGGCCTACGCCAAAGATGGTACTGACTCCAGAACCTGCTTTTTTTCAGTGTGAACACTTTTCTTCTCTGTTGTGTATTTTTTTACCTGTGACCTCATGTTGTCTGTTGGTGTGCAGGTAAAAGGTTTGCTTCAGGGTCAGCTGACAAAAGCATCATTATCTGGACCTCCAAACTGGAGGGAATCCTGAAGTACACGTAGGGGTCAAGTCTTTTCCCTTAAATAATATTATTAATTATTACTAATTACTAATGTTTTTCATTCATGTCTTTTGTTTCATACTCTTCAGACACAATGACTCCATCCAGTGTGTAGCCTATAACCCGGTCACTCACCAGCTGGCCTCCTGCTCCTCTGGGGACTTTGGTCAGCGCTCGTTATTTTCTCTTTATCATTGAAAGTATCATTAACATATTAAACTAAATCATTCACTTTAACAGACTTTTTTAAAGCATTTAAGGTCAATGTAGCAACACTGGACCATAAGACATTTGGACACTGCTGTATAAATGGGATGAACGGTCTGAATGACTCATGTAATTTATCCATTTGCAGGTTTGTGGTCACCGGAGCAGAAATCCGTGAACAAACATAAAGTCAGCAGCAAAATCACGTGTTGTGGGTAAGACTTGACTGTCTCTGAGAGGTGGGTGACTCCCCCCACCGTGCCTGGTCACTCACAGAGACTTCTGGTTGCTGCAGGTGGACCAATGATGGCCAGTACCTGGCTCTTGGTATGATGAACGGAGTCGTGAGCATACGGAACAAGAATGGAGAGGAGAAGGTCAAGATAGAGCGGCCAGGAGGTTCCTCCTCCCCAATCTGGTCCATAGCCTGGAATCCTTCTAAGTCAGTGGACAATGAGTGATTTTTAAAAAAATTCTGTTATATGATTTTTAGCCAGCAGGTGGCAGCAGTAAACCAGGGAGTGGTCGGATTGACTAGCAAACACTCCATCCTCAAATTCACAGCCCTCCAAGGTCAAACACACTTTTCTTCATGTGTTGGTGACAGCCTGGTTCTGTCTGCTGACAGATGTTTGACATTGTCACTTATCAATAATCAAAACCAACCCTGAAGTCCCAGATGTCCCGCTGTGTTTGGCAGCCTGTCTGCTGGTTTTTCACCTGTGAGACTCTGCTCATCCTCTTCTCACTGTCCGTCCTTGTCTTGTTGTAGGGATGAGCACAATGACATCTTAGCTGTGGCTGACTGGGGTCAGAAGCTCTCCTTCTATCAGCTCAGTGGGAAACAGGTGAGTTTCAGGTCCTGTTTATCCACGTCCCTCTGGCCAAATACAAAGAGCAGGGCTGCTGATCTACACAGAACTGTCACTGAATCCTCCATTACCTCAAAATAAAAGATGAGATTTTAACAACATCAGTCCATTGTACGCAGGGATGTAACGATGAGCCACAAATGGATTAAAACCGATAAAAATCTATGACAATTCTCATTAGTTGAAATAAAAAAAAAGGGTGTCTGGTGTCTGGGTTTAATAGACTACATAGGCTAGGAGGCATTCAGGTGTTGGAACAGAATGTGGGAAGAACTGAGATACCAACAGAGTTTGCCAGTGTTCCTGTGAGGAAAGGAACTGTTTCCACTTTCTTGTCGTTCTTTTCTAGTTTTATATATAGACAGTTAGCCAGGTCCAATCAGAGCAGACCAGATGAAGATCACTGGGTTTGACCATAGTTGGACTATTGTAACTTGTTAGTTGACAGGACTTACTACGGGGCCCAGAATGCGCCAGTCTTTGTTGGACCAGTCTATGTTGGACCAGTCTATGTTGGACCAGTCTATGTTGGACCAGTCTTTGTGGGACCAGTCTATGTTGGACCGGTCTTTGTTGGACCGGTCTTTGTTGGACCAGTTGACTGACCTTCCCACTCATGTTTCCTGTTGTAATGAGACTGTCAGACTCCATTCAAACCATGGCTGTATATTAGAAATGATCCTGCTGCGCTACGTCTGTCCCCCCCCTCACTCTCTTTCATTCCTCAAGACTCCCTCTGGGCTGTTGTGTAATTACAGACAGATATGCACTGTTCTACAGGCTGCCATTTTGTTTTTGCTCATGTGATGTCATCAGCCTCTGTGAATGAGTGTTCTGTTTTGATTACAACATCAAATGGTGTTAGCATTTAAACACAGACGGTGACCAGAAACAGATGTTCAGAACTGAGGGCTGGAGTTGAGATGAATGAACAACAGGCTGTCTGAACAATAGTACTCTCTAAACAGTACTGTCCAAATAACAGTACTGCCTGAACAGTACTGTTGTCTAAAAGAAACAGTACTCTGTAAACAATATTGACATAACAATAGTACTCTCTGAACAACATTACTGTCTGAACAACAGTACTCTGTAAACAATATTCACATAACAATGGTACTCTCTAAACAATAGTATTGTCTGAACAGCAGTACTCTCTGAACAACAGTACTGTCTGAACAGCAGTACTCTCTGAACAGCAGTACTCTCTGAACAGCAGTACTCTCTGAACAATAGTACTCTCTGAACAACAGTACTCTGTAAACAATACTCATTAAACAACAGTACTCTCTGAACAACAGTACTGTGTAAACAACTGTACTGTCTGAGCAACAGTACTCTCTCAACAACAGTACTCTGTAAAAAAAATTACTCACTAAACAACAATACTCTCTGACCAACAACACTTTGACCAATTGTACTATTTGACCAATAGTACTGTCTGAACAACAGTACTTTCTCAACAACAGTACTGTCTGACCTTTAATACTCTAACAATAGTACAGGAGCGTGGCTGAAACCGCTGGGGTTTCCTTTCACTGTCTTATCTTTTTACTCACTTTTACTTACTTTTTTTCCTCAGATTGGCAAAGACCGGAGTTTAACCTATGATCCCTGCTGTGTCAGTTACTTTTCCAAGGGTGAATACATTGTAATGGGGGGCTCTGACAAACAGGCCTCCCTCTACACCAAAGATGGGGTACGACTCGGTACCATCGGGGAGCAGAACTCCTGGGTGTGGACGTGTCAGGTTAAACCTGACTCCAACTTTGTGGTGAGTTTTCAGTCTGCTGGTCCTGGTTCTGCTGCACTGGTCCAGAACTGGGTCAGAGTCAGAAATACTCTATAACTCACCAGAAGTAAATACTAATAATTATTTAGTGTATAACATTAAAATAGAGTGAGATATATCAATAATACTTATGTCATTAGAATTGCTGCACAGAATATATCAGAGATATAATATCAGATTATTGGAAAAATATTCACAGAGTATTTTAGAGTAGTGTTAGATTACTGCTTGAGTTACTGCAGAGTACTAACTCTGGTTCTGTAGTTGAACTTGTGTTGAACTAAAGCAGGAGATGGTGACAGTCTCTGTGTTTTACCTGAGCTTCCCGCCAATTGAGGATCTCACTGTTTATACCAGGTGACCAGTAATTAGTCTTCAGTCAATCTCACAGACCTGTGGTTAAATTCCACGTTCATGCTTAATTTCAGATTCCTTCATATGGATCTGCAGGTGTGGAGAGTCAGCTGTTGGCAGGTTCTCTCACTCGTGCTGATGCAGTAGCAGCAGCAGAGTCATTTCTCACTCTCGAGTCTTTTCTTAGACGTGCTAATAGGATGTACCGCTACATGGTTGTCTCCTGTCAAGGTGCTGGGCTGCCAGGATGGGACCATCGCCTGCTACCAGCTCATCTTCAGCACCGTCCACGGTCTCTACAAGGACCGCTACGCCTACAGAGACAGCATGACCGACGTCATTGTTCAACATCTCATCACAGAACAGAAAGGTAGGGAAACTCCAGCCTGAAGGCTTTTGTTTGTCTGGTCACCAGTGAGATGTCTGAGAAGGTGTGGACCATAGTGTTAGTGAGGTCCAGAAAGATCAGAGGTCTTGATTGAGCACCTGACATTTCGTGAATAATCACATATATTGACATTAATTATCAAACTGTTGTCAGCCTACTGCCTGACTCCGCCCACTTTTCTATTTCCCTCTACACTAGTGAGGATCAAATGTCGAGAACTGGTTAAGAAGATCGCCATCTACAGGAACCGTCTGGCCATCCAGCTGCCTGAGAAGATCCTCATCTACGAGCTCTACTCTGACGACTCCGCAGACATGCATTATCGCATCAAGGAGAAGATCTGCAGGAAGTTTGAGTGTAACCTGCTGGTGGTCTGCTCCCTGCACCTCATCTTGTGTCAGGTACCAGCACCAGTAGTACCAGCAGCAGTACCAGTAAAGTATCAGTAGCAGTGACCTCACTGCAGGTGATGTAACCACCTCATTGAACCTAACTGGATAAACACAGAACATCAGAGTCTGGGTCACATGACCGAATGAGGTGGAGCAGAGTCAATATAAACTACGTTGACATTGTTTATTTCAGTCTTCATACACACAGTTCACACACTGGATCACAGTCAGATTCGTCCTCACACTGTTGAAAATTGGATAAAGTGGAGGAGAAAGAGGAGGAGGAGGAGGGAGAGGAGAAGAACCTCCATCTGAACGATTTTGAGTTGGTTCTTCTCCAGTGTTCTGTCTTTGAGTTTGACTGAGTCAACGATGACCAGCTACAACCGCATATCTAATTGACTTTACCTCTTACTTCATCCACTTTCTCCCCCAAAGACACGGACTCATACTTCAGACCTCCAACTGTCTGTAGATCATTCATCTCATGGTCTTCTGCCGTCGCTCTGTGTCAAATCAAGCGGTGATTCCTGTCCTGACTGTTGCTCCCTTGTTTCCTCCTCTTCAACTCCTGCTCTGCGCTGCAGGAGAAGCGTCTCCAGTGTCTGTCCTTCACCAGTGTCAGGGAGAAGGAGTGGCTGATGGAGTCTCTGATCCGCTACATCAAGGTCATCGGGGGCCCTCCAGGAAGGGAGGGTCTGCTGGTGGGCCTAAAGAACGGAGCTGTGAGTGTTGACCTGAACCTGTGAGCAAACAGTAGGGAATTCAACCGCCAACCAGAGTCTGCTCTTTGTCTCATTCTGAATGTTGTGATTGTTTTCTCTGAAGATCCTGAAGATATTTGTGGACAACCCATTTCCTATTACACTGCTGAAGTTGTCAACATCAGTACGCTGCCTGGACATGAGCGCCTCCCGCAGTAAACTGGCTGTAGTGGACGAGCACAACACTCTGCTGGTCTATGACATCAACAGTAAAGAACTGCTTTTCCAGGTCAGAGGACAAAACAGAAGACACTAGCAGGGGAACCCTCATCTTCTCCAGGGTGTTCAGTGAATGCCCAAGAAAAATACTGAAAGAGTTTTTCTACAACTAATATATTCTTTCTATTTTTGATTCCGTGAGTAAATGAACCCAGTGACAATTCCTAGATCATTGTTATATATTTGGACTTTTTGACAAATGGAGATGATAATGGAATTGGACCAGTCACAACTCCCACATAACAAAGGCACGTGCAGTCAACGGGAGCAGTACTGTCAATTTGACAGTTGTCTCCACCAATCATTTGCCATTGATATATATATATAAATATATATATATATCTGAGCCAGCTCCTGGGGATCAGTGTGTGGGCAGGATACCAAGCTCATGGCACCTTAGCAGTAACTTGGCGGTAGGGGGATCTAAACCGTGGGCCCTGTGGACCCAAGTCCGTTTCCTTAACCACTAGGCAACCAAATGCCCCCAAAAATCCCAAGAACCTGGTACCTCTCGCACCCGAAGCAATACCCCTGGACCAGGCCTGGGCAATTATTTTGACTCTATGGCCACAGGTGGTACTAACATTTGAGTCGCAGGCCATGTTAGGATCAGGGAGGTTGAGTATTTGCATGAACTAAGATAAATGACGAGTAAAGTATTGAATAAAGGCTAAAAACTTTTAGACTCTTTGAGACTATGTATTGGGAAAATGCTGACTATGCAGGTAAAAGAGTTGGGCGGGCTGGATCAAAACGCCAAATGGGCCGCATTCGGCCCCCGGGCCGACCAACGAGCCACGGGATCATCATGTAGATGATCAATTAACATATTTAAGCAAATAAATTAATTGCTTCCAAGGAATTTTTTAGAGGACTGGGACTGATAATAATAATAATAATATTAATAATAATAATTAGCACCAAATAATCCAGTCCTGGACTGGATTATTTCCATGTGGTGGAGGTGCTGTAGGATCTCACCAAGCCTGATCTGAACATTCTCTCCTCCATGTCTGTGCAGGAGCCCAATGCTAACAGCGTAGCCTGGAACACACAGTGTGAGGACATGTTGTGCTTCTCTGGGAATGGTTACCTGAACATCAAGGCCAGCAACTTCCCCGTGCACCAGCAGAAGATGCAGGGCTTCATGGTGGGCTACAACGGCTCCAAGATCTTCTGTCTCTACGTCTACTCCATGTCGGCAGTAGAGGTTCCTCAGGTGGGGGTTTTATTGTCAGGAACAGTTCCAGTTCATGAAGGAGGTGTTGACTCAACACGTGCGTTGTCTCCATCAGTCAGCACCGATGTACCAGTACCTGGAGAGGAAGATGTTCAAGGAGGCCTACCAGATTGCCTGTCTGGGAGTTACTGACAGTGATTGGAGGAACCTGGCCACAGAAGCCTTGGAAGGACTGGACTTTGACACAGCTAAGAAGGTTGGTGTGGACCACGGTGGTAGAAATAGGTTTAATTCTGCTGCTTCCACAACAAAATATGGATAATTACCAGCGAAGATGAAGAAACATCCAGATTTTTTTTTCTTTCTTGCAGAGGTGAACGTTTCTGTTTTTCTCTGTCAACAGGCCTTTATAAGAATCAGAGACCTGCGATACCTGGAGCTCATCAACAGCATCGAGGTAAACAATACCTACCATGTAGAAACAGACATCAGACTAAATTGTTCTGGGGTGAACTAGGGGAGTCTCCACCACCAGTGAGCATTTGTGTTGACTGATTTACAGGAGAGGAAGAAACGAGGGGAGAGCGACAACGACCTCTTCCTGGCTGACGTCTGCGCCTACCAGGGCAAGTTCCACGAAGCGGCCAAACTCTACAAACGCAGCGGCCATGAGTCCCGGGCCTTGAGCATGTACACAGACCTGAGGATGTTTGACTTTGCCAAGGTGATGAACTAAAAACAGCAACAAAGGAACACCTGCTCCAACACCTGCTCCACCTGTTTGTCAGCTCTTCTTATCATTCTTATCTCCACGTCAATGGTCTGATCAGCAGCTTCACACAGGGACAAGATAAACAGTAACGACAAGCTGTCACTGTCATCTCAGTGAGCAGATTACTTCCACCACTGAACCACATGTTGGTATTGGTTGATATGAGAATTAATCAGTGGTCCCCAACCACTGGGCCGCGGACCGGTACCGGTCCATGCGTGAATTGATGCTGGGCCGCAGAGAAATAGTTCTTTTTCTTACGCTCTCTTTATCCAAACACATATTCTTAACAATAGAATGGCTAGGATTCCATCTTCAATTGTGCAACTATATTTGATTAGGAAATATTTTCCAAGTAACAACAACAACAATGACGCATATAAATTTAGACTCTTTTTAATGATGAGCAATTGATACAAGATACTAACCTTGTATTCCGGTCTGGTAGGAGAAAATTATAGGCTGTGGGCACTTAGGAAACCTTTGTTGTGTGCATGCATAGTTAATTGGGGTAGGAAGATTTTATAGGTAGGAAAATATTTTAAAACATCAGGCATTTAATTTAACTTTATTTAGGGGTATTTATCTGCCACAATTAACGACTGATGTGTGAAAAAAGTACTAGACATTTAACCGGTTTTTGGCACAAAAAGGTTGGGGAACACTGGTCTAGTGGTTAGCTTGTCTGCCACTAAATCCCGTAGCAGGGACCACTGGGTTCAATTCCCAAATTAGTCACCGATGATGTCAATCCTTCTATGTAAGCTGCTTTGGATACAAGCAATATGCATAAATGTGTTTAATTTATTTATTTCTTCGGCTGCACCAAAGCAGACTCTTATTTTGACAAGGAACTATTCCAATCCCTCTGGGACCCTTTGGCTGGTGGCCTTGAGCTTCAGCCCAGTTTATAACGTTCAGCTCTATGAACCTGTTTTTTTCTAACAATCTTTTCTTTCGCAGGAGTTTGTCGGAGCGACGGACCCGAAGAGTTCTCGGATTCTGATGAGTAAGCAGGCGGACTGGGCCAAGAGCAGCAGAGAGCCGCGGGCAGCAGCGGAGATGTACCTGTCAGCTGGAGAGCACCTCAAAGCTATAGACATAATAGGGGAGCACGGCTGGGCAGACATGTAGGTCCAATATCTCTCTCACCACCAGGGGGTGAGGTCCTCAGTTGGTGTGTGGTTCCTTTTCTCTTTGAGGGACGTCAGTCAAGAGGGTCATGTGGTGGTTGTTTCTCTTTCATGAGTTGGGAGTGAGAGATGTTCGCCCTGATGATGTCAGACATTATGGGATAACAAGAGCATCTGACGTGTTAAAGTACTCTGACCTGTAGTATTTTCTGTGTACAGAGAATACACATAACAGCAAAATAGACGCCTTTTGGTGTAATTTGCTATTTTGATCCCAAAACAAGACACTCCAGTGTTGTGTTTAGTGAGTTATCTTGGGCCTAATGGGTATAAATGATAATAAATTCTTTGTCTTTTGTTTAAAGTCTGTGTCAAACTGAAGGCTGGGGCCCGAATGTGGCCCACCTAATCATTCAGTGTGGTCCCCGGATTCTACTAATTACCTTTTTTAACCTGGTAAATTAATTATTTTATATTATTAAAGAGCATAACTTGTAATAATATTATTCATGTGCTGAAAGATTTGTTAATAGAGAAGATATTGCAGAGTGCTCTGGGCCAAGGACCGGTACTGGTCCTTGGGTGGAGTGGTGTCGGGCCACAGAGAAATAATGTTTCCTTTTTGTCCCATCTGTCTATTACTTCCACTTGGTCCATACCCATATCAACAAAAGATCTGACCAATAGAATGGCTAGGATTCCATCATCAATAATGCAACTATATTTGATTAGGAAATATTTTCTCAGTGAAGACAACAACAATAAACTCAAAATGATTTTAATTTTTTTACTGATCGGGTGCAGAAAATTATAGGTTGTGTTCACTTGGGAAATCCTTGTTGTGCCCATGCAAAGTTAATTGTGGTAGGAAGATTTTATAGGTAGGAAAGTATTTCAGAACACTGTAAATTTCATTTTATTAAGGGGTATTTATCTGCCACAATTTAATCACCGGTCTGTGAAAAATGTACATTCAACTGGTCTGTGACGCAAAAATGACTTATATTTCAAGAAGGGAATTTGATTTACATGTTATTGCTAATATAATATCCCGACTGGTCAATATGGCCAGCATCTTTCCCTTCAGTTTCCCTTTTTTTCTTCCCTGGGGGGTCAGTTTGCATATGTTTGTCACATTTTTCAAACCCCATGACACTGCATGTATGGATACAGTGACAGAGACACGGTTAAACTAAAAAAACAGAACTCTGGTGTCAAAACTCTACTCTTGACATCTGGTCCCACTGCTGGGTCAAACCATTAATAGAGCCAACAGAGACCAGCGTCAGCACTCCACTGCACACATGCTGCTGATGGTTGTATTGTTATAAACGCTGCGTCTTTTTTTCCCCTTCTCTCCTCACGTCCAGGCTGATCGACATCGCTCGTAAACTGGACAAGGCCGAACGTGAGCCGCTGGGAAAGTGTGCGCAGTATTTCAAGAAGCTGAAGCACCACGGCTACGCCTCAGAGACCTATTCCAAGATGGGGGACCTGCAAGCCCTGCTGCAGCTGCATGTAGAAACCCGGCACTGGGAGGAGGTCTGACACTCTGAGGGTCACCTGCTCGGCTAATCCTCACCCATCTGTACCACTTGTATATAACATTTCTCACTGCAGACGTAATGGGAACCAGACGGCGTTGTGTTTAAGATTAACTGCTGTGGTTTTTAGTTAGAGCCCAGAAATAACAATCTGGGTTTGATATTTCCAGAAACATCTGATGTAGAAACCTCAGCCCAGGACAAACAATGGGAGCAGACGATTGTTCTGACTGACTACAGCCTGACTTCCTGTTGTCCACTCTCACATGTCAGGAGTCCAGACAGATCTGCTGCTTCTGCTTTTATGTCACCTTCAGCTCAGATTAGCTGTAGAAGCAGGGTGTTCCACAGGTCTTTGAACCAGAAGACCTCCTCAAACTAAAGACTTGAGACCTGAGACTAAAGACCTTAGACCTTGGACCTTGGACCTCTAACTAAAGCTGTGTCTTCTAGTTCTGTTGTAAAGATGAAGGAGCAGATGGGGGAGGTCCAGGCTAAGGAGACCGGGACTGGGAGTCCTGGGGGGTGGACACACACACAGATGAGACGTAGGGAGAGACCATATGGTTCCAACTCTCAGCTTCAGCTTAATTCTCAAACTAAGTGTTTCTTTAAATGATGTACTGGCTTGGAACACACACTCACACACACACACACACACACACACACACACACACTGTTCTACTGGTGTGTGATTCTTGGACCAGGTTTTGCTACAGGACATTCCGCTTCATCAGTCACATTGACAGGCAAATGTGTGTCTGGGGGGGCGGGCACATTGCATGTCTTTAAATCAGACAGATCTACGGTCAATCTCCATCAGTGAGACAAACTCATTACCCGTCATCAGCTTTGTTCTGTAATTTGTCATTACTCTTAATAATTTTCCCATGATCCTACGCTGCAGACCGTTGATGACCAGTGTTGCCTTCTCTCTGGTAGGCCTTCTCCCTGGTGGAGAAACACCCCCAGCACAGGAACCAGGTCTTTGTCCCCTACGCTCGCTGGTTGGCTGAGAACGACCGCTTCGAAGAGGCGCAGAAAGGTGACTTTATTGCTCTTACCGCAGTGATGACATCAGTGCTGACCAATCAGATAACAGTACAGCTGGTTGTCAGTCGAACATCAAGGTGTTGTCAGAATACATGTGAAATGTTTGATCGACTGTGTCTTTGTTAATGTTTCTTCTCCAGCAATTCCAAATGTAGATCCCTCTCCCAGAATCTGTCGTACCAAAAATAGTAACATCAAAAAATAGTAACATCAAGTTCCTAGCACTGGAACAGAGGGATCTACAATTAGAATGAGTAGAGGGGAAAGAAAGGAAGAAAAAAAAGAAGCCAGATTGAGATGGTTTGGACATGTTCAGAGGAGGGACAGTGGTTATATTGGGAGAAGAATGATCCTAGAGATGGAGCTACCAGGTAGGAGACAAAGAAGAGATTGATGGATGCAGTGACAGAGGACATGGAGGTAGTTGGAGTCAGAGTAGAAGATGGAGAGGACAGGGGGAGGTGGAAATTGTTGACAATCAATCCACCGATGGAGCAGATTGATACAGAATCAGGAGAAAAAAATCACCTCATTTCAGTCTTTAATATTATATCTTGCTGACTCAGCTAATGCTACTTATTACCAGTGTATTTGGACCTGATCATGAAGCCTAACTTTAACCTCCTTCAGGTCTGTTTTAAACATTAACATCCTGGTGTGTTTTTTTTTACGAACACATGGAAACCATTGGAGGTCACCTGCCTTTGATCAGCGCACACACGGCGATGATGTCATGACTGTTGTGCAATCTGCTCCTTTCATGTTCACGGGTCCTTGGTACTTGAGGTTTATCGACCAGCGTCTGTAAACAGACATGGAGTTTAGTCAGGGTCCAATCACAGCCGTCCACGGTCACTGAAGAATGACGTCACCATGAACACATGTCAGCTCAACATATATGTGTTTATGTAGATACATTGTGTGTTAGTGCATGTGTGTGTATATATGTATATATGTATATATATATTCATGTGTATAAATGTATATATATATGTATATACATATATGTATTTATATATGTATATATATTTGTGTGTGTGTGTATATATATAAGTGCATATGTGTATATATGTATGTATATATATTTACACACACATATATCTTTCTGTACTTTGTGTGTATATGTATGTTTATTCATAATATAACACACACTAAAATATATGTATATGTATGTTTATATATGTGTGTGTATAGATGTATACATATATGTGTGTATATGTATATATATATTTATATAAATATATTTACACACACATATATCTTTCTGTCACAGTACTTTATGTTGACTGAACACAACGTCCATGGTCAAGATGTGTATAAGAGACAGACTCTGACTGATGTGTTGACTTATAAAAGAAAGATAAAATTTTTATTTAATGAAGGTCAGAGAAGGTTTCCTGGAGGTCTCAACATTGACCTTCACCAGAACACTTTGCTGCTGTTCCACGTGAACATCAGGTTTTTAACACTGAAACAGAGGGATCTACTGTGTATGTGGAATTACTAGAGAAGAAAGGAAAGAAAAAGGACCAAGATCTTCTTCTTCTTCTGTTTTTGGCTTGTCCCTTTTTTCAGGGGTTGCCACAGCGAGTCAAACAATTTCCATCTTCCCCTGTCCTCTGTATCCTCAACTCTAACTCCAACTACCTCCATGTCCTCCTTCACTGCATCCATCAATCTCCTCTTTGTCTCCTACCTCCGTAGCTCCATCTCTAGGATCATTCTTCCACCAATGTATCCACTGTCCCTCCTGAACATGTCCAAACCATCTCAATCTGTCTTCTCTAGACCTAGTCCAAACCTTCCTGTCTGTGTTGTCCCTCTAATCACCTCATTCCTGCTCCTGTCCACCCTTGTCTCTCCTAAAGAGAACCTCAGCATCTTTAACTCCTCCACCTCCACCTCTGCCTCATGTCTTCTACCTATTCTTAGTGTCTCTAACCAACACCAGGACGATTGGACAGGAAAATGGCAATTAAAGAAAGATTCAACTGATGGAGGAGATGTTTCTGTGTCCTGATATTTTCTGACACCCCAGGTCTCTACATTTAGTCTCAATCCTTTTTTATACCTGTTTCCCAGGATGAGCCCTTCAGCTCCCACATGCCCGAGACGCTCTTCAACATCTGCAGATTCCTGTTGAACAATCTGACCAAGGACATTCCTCCAGGAATCTCTAAAGTGTATCCTTTCCTTTCCTCAAAGAAGGAGAGCCCAGACCTAGAAGCGCAGATGAAGCCGGGCTCTGCTGGACTGGGTTTGGAAACGTTGACTGCATGAAACAATTAAAGAACAAAAACCAGTCAACATTCCTAGCCATGAAAAGCGGGTTAGAGGGTTGAAGAAGTAGAAGGCCCTGGAGAATAGATGATGGTAGATGAACAAAGAGGAGCAGTGTGACTCGTCCATCTGCAGCTAGTTGTCCTGTCACAGTCAAATCTTTCTTCACGTCAACACAGTTGTGTAACAGTTACAAAAAAACTGCAACCGAAATCAATCCACAGTGACTGGACTACTTTCACCCAGGTAGGGGCCAAGGTTCTGGACTGTAGGGTGCACAGAATCAAGGCCCTGTCAGTGGTCCAGAGACCAGATGTTGTTTCCTTGACAACGGGTCCAGAAACACTCTGTATGCTCTGGCCAAACAGAGTCAGAAACTGGGCGCCTACAAACTGGCTCGTCACGCCTACGAGAAACTCCAGGAGCTGCACATTCCCTCCCGCTTCCAGGAGTCCATAGAGCTGGGCAGCCTGACCATCCGTGCCACGCCCTTCCACGACAGCGAGGTGAGAGTCCGGGGTCCACACAGCTCCACCCAGTGGTGGTGGAGTCAACCTTCATCCTGTTCTCTTCCCTCCTCTGATCTAGGATCTGATCGAGGGCATGATGTGTTACCGCTGCTCCACCAACAACCCCCTCCTGACCACCAGGGGCAGCGTGTGCATCAACTGCAGACAACCCTTCATCTACTCCGCTTCTTCCTACGGTCAGTGAAGTACTTATGCAGCAGTGGCCTGTCTGTACTGTCTGTGCTGTAAGTCTGTGCTGTGTTTGTCCAGAGGTCCTGCCCCTTGTGCAGTTCTACCTAGAGGACGGCATCAGTGACCAGGAGGCCGTGTCACTCATCGACCTGGAAGTCCCTCACGTGGACAACCAGGACTCGCACCCACAGCATCTGGACAACAGTGGTATCCTTTAATCGTCCAATTGTAATGGTTTCAGAGGGTTGAGGGTTAAAATCCTGCTGCTGGAACAGAGACCGCTTCTGTAAGTCAGTCAGAATGTGGACCAGGACTCTGGACCAGGATTGTGGTGAAGGATGGAGGTCATTCAGCTGTTAACACTGTGTTCATTCTGCAGTCTTGACACCAGTACTGGAATTCTGTACAGGTACTAGAGTTCAGTACCAGCACTGGGGTCTTGTCCTCCACTGGCCCAGATTCTGGGACGGCGGCTAAGCTGTCAGCGCTAAGTCATCTTAGCTCCTGAGTTAATAGGGTTAGCCCGGCTCTTCCATCTCGTCTTAATGATGCTAACCCGCTGAGTGCAGGGGATTAGCCTGCATTAGCCAGCAGACGCTCAAGGGCACTAGGGTTCACTGTAGTCCCAGAGCCAGGGTTTGATTGACAGCTCTTCTCTTTCTATCGCAGTATTTCGCAGCACTGCCACCGTAATACGTGTTGTATCTGCAGATTCTAGATAACACACGTCCCTAGTGGTTACTTTCTCTGGTTGTCTGTGTCTTAACCTGCAATGATCAGATCTGCAAACGTGGAGGGTGGAGGGGGAGGAGGGCGTAGACGAGGACCCCTTCACAGCTAAGATGAGCTTTGAGGTGAGCAGAGCCAGAACAGCTGAGCTCATTAATATTCCACTAACTGGGCCGAGGCAAGGGAGGGGGCCCAAGGGGGTAGTTGTTATGGTTGACTCTCAGAGTGTGTTTTTCTCTGTCTCCAACAGCAGGGGGGGTCCAGCTTTGTCCCGGTCAAGGTGAGTCGCTCGGTGTTACGCTCTATGAGCAGGAGGGACGTCCTGATCAAACGCTGGCCCAAACCGCTCCACTGGGAGTACTTCCGCTCCCTGCTGCCCGACGTCAGCATCACCATGTGTCCCACCTGCTTCAAGGTACGTCAAACTGTCTTCAAATTGTGTCGCTGACCGTTTGTGTTAAATGTCCTCTGAGCCCTGATCTCCCACCTGCTGCAGATGTTCCACAGTGAGGACTACGAACTCCTGGTGCTTCAGCACAACTGCTGCCCTTATTGCCGCAGAGCCATTGATGAACCCAACTGACCAGCGGCCTGCGCAGGAACCTCGGCCTGAGCATGTGACTGGGAGGTTGACGTGTTGGGGACCAGTCTTATTCCTAGAGTGTCTGTGGTCTACAAACTGCTCAGTCAGCCCTTCAATCCTGCTGGATTATGGGAATCAGATTGTATCTGATGACATCATCAACTGAGACAAAGGATTGTTGTACAGTGTAAAGTAGAATATATTTATTTTTAACACTTGGTCTCCTGGACTGAAAGTTGGATTGTTAACATTAACACAATAGTTCTGCATTTTTTGTGTCTGTGTTTAAATAGTTAGCTACCAAATGGAATTAAATGTTAATATTCTGTCTTTTGTAACTCTTATAATAATAAATAGCAGATATTTGGGGGAATATTTTGGAATGTCTTTTGGTTAAATCCGAAGAATTTACTAAAGAGTTTTTAGAAATTTTTAATTACGGTTTTTTACTTTCCAGAAAACAGCATTTTTGAAGTTTTAGAAAAGAAGTTTGAGGGATTTTTCAGTAAATACCTAATTTCACATCAACTTTCACTAGAAAGTGAAAAAAAGTGTTTGTTTTTTTTTTAGCAAAACTTTATTTTTGCTGATTGTTTCTCACCAAAATATACTAGTATATTTTTCCAAAAAAATAATTTTGAGAACATTGAGAAAATTTGAGAAAAAATGTTTATTTGCAGATTTTGTCTGCATGTTTCTTACTAAAGAAAAGCAAAAAACACGTGTTTTTTTAAACACTTTTTAATATATAAAACAATAAATTATGATTAAAATCTATACAATTCTTTGGTAAAATAATATTAATCTTCCTGTATGTTGATAAATGTATTTTGCAAAATAATTCTAGTTTTTTTTTTTTGAAAATTTTGCATATTTTTGACTTTTAAAAGTCAAAATGAAATGTTTCATTGCATGTTTCGCCAAAAGAGAGCATTTTGTGAAGTTTTCAAACTTTTTTCAAGGGATTTTTCACCGAACTTTTGAAATATTTTGAGATTTTTTTTGTCTTTTGTCTGTAAGACTCTCACCAAAACAAATGAAATCTATTTTTTTCTCTTTTAACTAATGTAAATACTTAAATTTGAATTCAATTTTAGTTAACAAAATAAAATATTTTGGAAAAAAAATACAAATTTTGTGGGTTTTTTTTCCTAATTCTCAGAAAACACTGATTTTTTAGAAAATATTTTATGTTTATTTTTGTATGTTTAATCTTAGGTTTGCTTGTCAAGTGGTAGGAAATTGAAATATTTTACATGAATTGTATGAAAAAAAACTTTTTGCTTAAATTTTTCACCAATAGAACTTTAAAAAAAAGCGCTAATTGACACTGAATGTGTTTTCTTTAGTAAATTTCTACTTTTATATCTTGTGTGTAATTAGAAAGTGAATTCTTTTCCAAAAAATGTGATATAAAAGCTTCTTTTTTCTGTTCAAATGAGACCTTTTTTATGTCTTAGAAAAACAATTGAGGGTTTTTGAATAAAAACTTTATATCATATAAATGATGGTTTAAAAAATCACAAAGTATTTTTTCTGCATGTTTATCGACAAAAAGAGTGTGTTGTGAAGTTTAAAAAAATTGTGGGATTTCTACGAAAGCTTTATTTTGTATTAAATGTTGGTAAAAATTAATAAAAAATCCTTGATTAAAAAATGTGTAGTTTCTCAGTGTTCTGTGATCTGTTTAGAAAAATTTTGCTGAACCGTTACTTTACCTTACGTTAACCCTTGCCCTCACCTCAACATTTTAAGTTACATTTTCAATTACAAGTACAAGTACAAGTAGAGTTTCAATTTCAATTACCCAAACTTAACCCTAACTCTAGAAAGGCCATTTTGTTAAATTAACGACCTAATGCCCTAACCCTAACCATGAAGTAACCCTAACCCTAATCCTTACCCTAACCCTAACCCTAAAAAAAATTTTAAGATACATTTTCATTGAAATTTACAAGTACAAGTGTAAGTACAGTAACAATTACAATTTCAATTACCTGAACCTAACCCTACATTCACAAGTACATGTAGAAGTACAAGTAGAAGTACAAGTACAGGTACAAGTACAAGTATTACAAATTTCAACTTTAGAATATTCTAACTTTAACCCTAACCCTAAACCTAACATAATCCTAACCATTACCATAACCCTAACATAATTTTTTACATTTTCAATTACATTTACAAGTACAAGTAGAAATACAAGTACAAGTAGAAGTAGAAGTACAGGTAAAATACAAGTAAAGTAACAATTTCAATTTCAATTACCCGAACCTAACCCTAAACCTAACCCTTAAGGTTTTGTTAAAATAAATGCCTAACTATACACAAACCCTAACCCTAACCTTAACCGTGACCCTAAACCTAACGTGAAGTAACCCTAACCCGAATCCTAAAAAAAATTAAGTTACAATTTCATTGAAATTTACAAGTGCAAGTACAAGAACAAGTGCAAGTACAGTAACAATTTAAATTACAATTACCAAACCTCACCCTAACCTCATCCTTATCGTTATCCTTATCCATATCCTTATCCTAACCCTAACAAGTTAAATTTTTAATTACATTTACAAGTACAAGTAAAAGTACAAGTACAAGTACAAGTACAAGTACAAGTACAAGTACGAGTACGAGTACAAGTACAAGTACAAGTACAAGTACGAGTACGAGTACAAGTACAAGTACGAGTACAAGTACAAGTACAAGTACAGTAACAATTTCAACCCTAACCCTAACCCTAACCCTAAACTAACCCTAACCTAACCCTAACCCTAACCTAACCCTAACCCTAACCCTAACCCTAACCTCATCCTTATCGTTACCCTTATCCATATCCTTATCCTAACACTAAAAAGTTAAATTTTTAATTACATTTACAAGTACAAGTACAAGTACAAGTACGAGTACAAGTACAGGTACAGGTATAAGTACAAGTACAGTAACAATTTCAACCCTAACCTTAACCCTAACCCTAACCCTAGACTAACCCTAACCTAACCCTAACCCTAACCCCAACCAACCCTAACCCTAATCCTAAAAAAATGTACATCTGCATGTAAAAGAACAAGTGCAAGTACAGTAACAATTTAAATTTCAATTACCCAAACCTCACCCTAACCTCATCCTTATCGTTATCCTTATCCATATCCTTATCCTAACCCTAACAAGTTAAATTTTTAATTACATTTACAAGTAAAAGTAAAAGTACAAGTACAAGTACAAGTACAAGTACGAGTACAAGTACAAGTACGAGTACAAGTACAGGTATAGGTACAAGTACAAGTACAAGTACAGTAACAATTTCAACCCTACCCCTAACCTTAACCCAAACCCTAAACTAACCCTAAACCCAACCTAACCCTAATCCTGAAAAAATTTAAGGTACATTTTCATTGAAATTTAGTAGTGCAAGTACAAGAACAAATGCAAGTACAGTAACAATTTAAATTTCAAATAACCAAACCTCACCCTAACCTAATCCTTATCGTTATCCTTATCCTAACCCTAACAAATTACATTTTTAATTACATTTACAAGTACAAGTACAAGTACAAGTACAAGTACAAGTACGAGTAAGCGTACAAGTACAAGTACAGGTACAAGTACAAGTACAGTAACAATTTCAACCCTAACCCTAACCCTAACACTAACCCTAACCCTAACCTAACCCTAACCTAAACCTAACCTAACCCTAACCTAACCTAACCTAACCTAACCTCATCCTTATCGTTATCTTTATCCATATTCTTATCCTTATCCTTATCCTTATCCTTATCCTTATCCTAACAAGTTACATTTTTAATTACATTTACAAGTACAAGTACGAGTAAGCGTACAAGTACAAGTACAAGTACAGGTACAAGTACAAGTACAGTAACAATTTCAACCCTAACCCTAACCCTAACCCTAACCTAACCCTAACCCTAACCCCAATCTAACCCTAACCCTAACCTAAACCTAACCTAACCCTAACCCTAACCTAACCTAACCTCATCCTTATCGTTATCTTTATCCATATTCTTACCCTTATCCTTATCCTTATCTTAACAAGTTACATTTTTAATTACATTTACAAGTACAAGTACAAGTACAAGTACAGGTACAAGTACAAGTACAGTAACAATTTCAACTCTAACCCTAACCTAACCCTAACCCTAACCCTAACCCTAACCTAACCCTAACCCTAACCCTAACCCTAACCCTAACCCTAACCCCAACCTAACCCTAACCCTAACCCTAACCTAAACCTATCCCTAACCCTAACCTAACCTAACCCTAACCCTAACCCTAACCCTAACCTAACATTAACCCTAACCCTAACCCTAACCCTAACCCCAACCTAACCCTAACCCTAACCCTAACCTAACCCTAACCTAGCCCTAACCCTAACCCTAACCTCATCCTTATCGTTATCCTAATCCATATCCTTATCCTTATCCTAACCCTGACAAGTTACATTTTCAATTACATTTACAAGTAGAAGTAGAAGTAGAAGTAGAAGTACAAGTACGAGTACAAGTACAAGTACAAGTACAAGTACAAGTACGAGTACAAGTACGAGTACAAGTACAAGTACAAGTACAGGTACAAGTACAAGTACAGTAGAGTAACAATTTCAATTACCCAAACCTAACCCTAACCCTAACCCTTAAGAGTCCATTTTGTTAAAATTAATGACAAACTATCACTAACTAAATACAAACCTTAACCATAACTTGAAGTAACCATAACCCTAATCCTTACCCTAACCTTAACCCTAATGTGAAGTAACCCTAACCATAACATTTTAAGTTACATTTTCAATTACATTCACAAGTACATGTAGAAGTACAAGTACAAGTACAAGTACAAGTACAGGTACAAGTACAAGTAGAGTAACAAATTAATTTACCCGAAACCTAACCCTAATTTTAACCCTAACCTAATAATCCTAACCATAATCCTAATGCTAACATAATTTGTTACATTTTCAATTACATTTCCAAGTACAAGTACGAGTACAGGTACAGGTACAAATACAAGTAAAGTAACAATTTCAATTCAAATTTCAATTACCCGAACCTAACACTAAACCTAACCTTTAAGAGGCCATTTTGTTAAAATTAACGACCTAAACTATCTCTAACCCTAACCATAACTTAGCCCTAACCCTAACTGTGAAGTAAACCTAACCCTAACTTTAATCCTAATCCTTACATAATTTAAATTACATTTTCAATCACATTTACAAGTACAAGTAGAAGTACAGGTACAAATACAAGTACGAGTAGAGTAACAATATCTATTTCAATTACATGTCAAGGGTTGAGAAAGTGAAAAGTTTACGTAAGTCATCAAATAAATTATTTTTTTCTCCTTTTCTTTGTGCTTTTTCAAAATATTTAATAAAGGTTTGAGAGTAAAAAATCTAATTTATTTATTTTTTAATCTTATTCTCACTTGGATTTTTTTGGACATGAAACTTTTTTTATTTATCATGTGGTAGTTTTAGAAAATAGATTGGGGGATTTTATAATATAACTTTAAATTGATATTAATGATGGTTAGAACGTGATTAGATTATAGAAGATTATAGAAGCTTAAACAATTTTTCTCACCAAGTGGCAGTGTGTGTGAACATTTTAGAATTTTTTGCCAGGTAATTTTCAGTAAACCTTTATTACAAAGGTACAAAATAACATTTAAAATTGTTTTTTTTGATAAAAAGATTGAGATTTAGATCTTTATCAAGTATATTTAATTTATTTCCCGAAGAAAAAAATGTAAAATATATATATATTTTTTTTCTTCTCTTGTTAAAAAATAGAATCTTCTTTATTAAGTTTTAGAAATCAATATTGGCAATTTGATTTAGCTAGAAATTAAAGTTAAAGATGAAATGAAGGATTTAAAAATCTCTTCATTGTTAATTTGTGTTCAAATGTTCCTTTCTCTTTCTACACTGGAGATTTTTTACTTTTGATGAAAAAAATGTAAGATATAACAATATAACCAAATAATAGTCAAATAATACGTTGAATTTTGTGAAATTTTAAAGCTCATTTCGGGATTTTTCTCTCATAATCCAATTTTTACATGTTGCCTTGAAGTTAAAAACACTTTAAAGAACATATACTAAGAGAACATTTTAGTAAAAATCCTCTATTACACATATAATTTAGGATGGAAAAATAGAAACAAATTCATTTAACTTTTTTCTTTATAAAATTGTGTCTTCTCAGCATGTTTATCTGCAGAAGAGAGCAGTTCTTTTTCGGGGAGGGTGGAGGTGGGGGTGGCGGAGTATTAGGATGTCACAAACTTTCATCAAATTTTTTTGAAAAAAAAAAAAAATTGCAGATGTTTACATGTGAAATTAGAGAATTAAATTTTTTTCATTTTTCAGGGGTTAGGGTTAGAACTCGTCTCTACTTCATGGACTTCTTGTGTCTGGTCTTAGGACAGAAACCACCAAATGTCAAACATGTTGCGTTCGGTCCTGAATGTCAGACCAAGAAAAGTTCTACGTTAGAAATGTTCAGGCAAATCTTTAGCCATTTCATCAGCAGCTTGACATTTCTTCAGTGTTGGATTGCAGTAAACTTTGCTGAAGATCTGGATCAAGGACCATTTGTACCAGTGCTGTCCTCCTCATCCCCTCCTCTCCTCCTCCTCCTCCTTCTCCTCTCCTTCTGACGATGCCAAGGTCTGAATAGAAAGAGCTGAAGGTAATTACCTTAAAAATACTCGACCTGCTGCACAGACACTTCTGGATTTTCCTCCCACAGCTCGTGTGTGCGTGTGAGAGAAGGAGAAGAT
This sequence comes from Paraplagusia blochii, assembly GCA_016785265.1. Classification (NCBI taxonomy): domain Eukaryota; kingdom Metazoa; phylum Chordata; class Actinopteri; order Pleuronectiformes; family Cynoglossidae; genus Paraplagusia; species Paraplagusia blochii. Next base: position 195,582 of record JAFBJS010001359.1, on the reverse strand, counting down.
ACGATTGAGTGTCTTAATTCCATCTCTCCTAACACCTTGGTCCACGCTCATCCCTAATCTCACCTCTGCAGAGTTCTTAAGAGTGGAGACAACCTCCACCCTCCATCTGTGCCTCCACCACCGTGATCTCATCTGCTCCTTCCTTTCTCTGACCCAGCGACACCATGAACGGCACCGAAGGACCCGACTTCTACGTGCCCATGTCCAACCGCAGCGGCGTGGTTCGCAGCCCCTTCCTGTACCCGCAGTACTACCTGGCCGAGCCCTGGAAGTACTCCCTGGTGGCCGCCTACATGCTCTTCCTCATCATCACCGCCTTCCCCATCAACTTCCTCACCCTCTACGTCACCGTCCAACACAAGAAGCTGAGGACGCCTCTCAACTACGTGCTGCTCAACCTGGCGGTGGCGGACCTCTTCATGGTGGTGGGGGGCTTCACCGTCACACTCTACACTGCTCTGCACGGGTACTTCAGCCTGGGGGTGACGGGCTGTAACATCGAAGGATTCTTCGCAACTTTAGGAGGTGAAACAGGACGACAGAGACATTAACTCCTGAGGTGTCATGGTTTATAACCTGTCTTGTCTCTCTTTTTGACTATGTGCTTGTCTCTCTTTCTACCTGTGTATCTTTTTGTCCGCCTGTCTGTCTCTCCCTCTCTCTCTGCCTATCGGTCTCTCTCTCCATCTGTATGTCTCTCTGTCTCTCTCTCTGGCCATCCGTCCTTCTGTCTCTCTCTCTCTCTTTGCCTGTCTGTCTTTCTTTCTGCCTGTTTATCACTTTGTTCACCTGTCTGTCTCTTTGCCTGTGTACCTGTTCCTCTGTGTCTTCTGCCTCTCTGTCTCTGCCTGCTTTCTCTCTGTCTGCCTGCCCGTCTGTCTCTTTGCTCTGTCCGTCTATCTGTGTCTATCTCTGCCTGTCTGTCCCTCTCTTTCTCTCTCTCTTTGTCTGTCTGTCTGTCTCTATCTCTCTCTGCCTGTCTCTCTCTCTCTCTGTCTTTCTGCCTGTCTCTCTTACTATTATTCTGCCTGCTTGTCTCTCCATCTCTGTTTGTCTGCCTGCCTGTCTGTTTGCCTGTCTCTCTCTCTCTGTCTCTCTGCCCGCCTGACTCTCTCTCCCTGTCTGCCTGACTGTCTCTCCCTCTCCCTCTCTCTCTTTGTTTGTCTGCCTGTCTCTCTCTGTCTGCCCGTCTGTCTCTCTGCCTACCTGTCTCAGGAGAGATCGCACTCTGGTCTCTGGTGGTCCTGGCCGTGGAGCGCTACATCGTGGTCTGTAAACCGATGACCAACTTTCGTTTCGGGGAGAATCACGCCATCGCCGGTCTGGCCTTGACCTGGGTCATGGCGCTGACCTGTGCTGCCCCCCCTCTGTGTGGATGGTCCCGGTTGGTGTCTCACACGATGTGTAAATAAAGCTGTGACATAGAGCAGGGGTCTGTGTAGGACGAGCTGAGGGGACGGTTGGACATCGGACCGCGGGGATAGAGATTGATTATTGATGGAGGTTCTTGTAGTTTCTGTCTGTGCGGTGACACCAGGCTGACGTTCTAGGACTTTTTTCACCCACGGACGCAGGTACATTCCAGAAGGTATGCAGTGTTCCTGTGGGATCGACTACTACACTCCCAAGCCAGAGATCAACAACACTTCATTCGTCATCTACATGTTCGTCCTCCACTTCTCCATCCCTCTCCTCATCATCTTCTTCTGCTACGGCCGTCTGCTGTGCACCGTGCGGGCGGTGAGTGGGACACGTGATCGCCTCCTCTTTCTCCTGTCTCCGTTCGCTGCACTCAGAGGTTACGGCAGCGCGGTGCAGAAGTGACGGCGGTACAGGCTGAAGGGCACTTCAGCAGCTCGGTGACACAGGCCAGGGATCACAGTTCAACCACAGCTGCCTCGTGAAAGCAGTGACGTGCGGCGAGGATGAGGCCGTTGAGGCAGTGACTCTGAGTCAGATGGAAGAAGCAAAGAGTTTTATTCCAGTGTTTCATGTCACTGGTGCTGCTTCGTATCTGAAATTATTCCTCCAACACAAATATGAGGAACAGGAACAGAAAGTGACGCACAGATCTAGAACTTTAAGAATTTTTTTTTCTGCTGCTTCCTTCAAAGATTTTCTATGAAAATAATAAGGAAAAAAGTTTTTTTAGGCCAAAAATGCAGTCTTAAAAAACTGTTTTTAAAATTAATTTAACTCATCGTAGTCTTAACAAAACAAAAACATTTGAAAAAACTGAAAAACTTTTATATTTATTCTTAGATTTAGTCTCTGCGCCCCCTTGAGGTGAGGCAGGGTACTGCCAGCCTCCTCTGCTGAGTTCTCCTTCAGACACTGATGACGACAAAGATGAGGAGCAGAAATAAGTCATGTGACCCAGTTTGTATCAGATATGAGGCACGGTTCTCACCGCCTCACCTGGATATCTGCACAGAAAACTGAAATTGGGCGAATTTTAAAGAATAAAATATCGAAAATGTGATGAGTTACAGTGAGAAACATCTTTAAGACAAGTAATGGGAAATATTTACATTTATTCTATGCCCAGGTTTTGTATTTATTGTATTTGCTGCTGGTCCAGAACGGACATTAATGCATCAACACTTATAAACCGATAGAGTTAGAAATGTTTTTCCGCAGACACGTAAATATCTTTCGCAATCAGGAGATTGAAGACGCTGCTTTACCGACCATCCAATCAAATCACTCAAGTTGCTAAAGAAACTGTGGACTTAGCGTCTATTAGCCCAGCTGCTAGTACATCGCTTGGTATTATCTTTAAACAACTAATAATTTAGTTGGATTACTGCCCCCTAGTGGTTCTATCCTCCTAATCTCCAAAGAAAAAGAAACAACGTAGTTCAGTGTCTTTAGATTCATTTTGTGATCCATGATCTGCAGACCTGTGTCTTGTCTCATCTCATCTGTCTTCTGGTCCGTCCTTGTCCAACCTTCTTCTCATCTTGTGTCCTCAGGCTGCGGCCCAGCAGCAGGAGTCTGAGACCACCCAGAGGGCAGAGAAGGAAGTGACACGTATGGTGGTCGTCATGGTGATCTCCTTCCTGGTCTGCTGGGTGCCGTACGCCACCGTGGCCTGGTACATCTTCGCCAACCAGGGGACGGAGTTTGGACCAGTGTTTATGACGGCGCCGGCCTTTTTCGCCAAGAGTGCTGCTCTGTACAACCCAGTCATCTACATCCTGCTGAACAGACAGGTCAGTTGGTACCAGAACCAGAACCAGTATCAGCAGGGACATATGGTAGAAAGTAGATAATAGATGAGAACTGAGGTGACTGTCTCCTCACCTGGTACCTCCGTCTTCTTCTCTCCTCCAGTTCAGGAACTGTATGATCACCACCGTCTGCTGTGGGAAGAATCCGTTTGGAGCAGAGGACGAAGTCACCGCTGTGTCCAGGACCCAGACTTCCTCTGTGTCGTCCAGTCAAGTGGCCCCAGCTTGAACCCTCTCCTCCCCTGTACCTCCTCCTCCTGCACCTCCTCCTGCACCTCCCTCTGATCTCCCTCCACTGCCAGCTGTTGTTCTGTCCTTCAGCCAATCCTTTAATAAACACACACACACACACACACACTCCCATCCTCCTGTTGTTCACTCTCTGTGTGTTTTGGTTCTATATGACTGTAAGCAATCATATGTACATAGGTCTACAGTGGCGCCCCCTAGAGTTTTCCACTGCAGCAACTCCTGTGTCCATTTGACCCATTATAAAATAAAAAAAAACATAGAGGGAGAAACACAGTGAGAGAGACAGATGGACAGACAGACAGACAGAGAGAGAGAACGGGAGACAGACAAAGACACAGAAAACAGCCAGCCAACCAGACAGATAGACAGAAATAGAGAAACACAGTGGAAGAGAGAGACAGACAGAGAAACACAGTCAGAGAGAAAGGGACACAGAAAACAGCCAGACAGACAGAGAGAGAAACACAGTCAGAGAGACAGCCAGACATTGAAAAAGAGAGACAGACAGACTTACAGAGCCACAGAAAACAGCCAGACAGACAGACAGATAGAGAGAAACACAGTAGGAGAGACAGACAGACAGACAGACAGACAGACAGACAGACAGATGAAAAGAAACACAGTGAGAGAGACAGACAGATAAATACAGAGACAGACAGAGAAACGTCAGCAGGACAGGGACACAGAAAACAGTCGGAGAGAAACAAAGTAAGACAGACAGACAGAGAAAGAGAACCACAGTGAGTGAGACAGAAACACAGAAAACAGCCATAGAGCAGACAGACGGACAGACAGTCAGAGAGACAGACAGTATCAGCTGGAGAACTGGAGCTTTGTTCAACGCTCATAACTCAACGTGTCATGATGAAAATATTGCAAAAGTTTTTTACTGTTATCTTGGAGAACTGGTGTAGCTAGAATATATTTACACATATATAGTTATGTAGGTATGTATATAAATATATATATACATATATATAACTTCCCCCGTCCCCCCACCTTTTTGTTTTTTGATTGTCATTAAAGCTGAGAGAACAGACTGGAAGTTTCCTGTCTTGTTTACTGAGGTGAGACAACACTGGGTCAGAACCTGGGTTAGAACCTAGACCCACATGGTCCAAGTGTGTTTGTGTTGTTTAGATGGACTTTCTTCTTCTTCTTGGGTTGGTCTTCTGCCTACAGTGGACCACAACTGTCTTTTATCTTCTTCTTCCTCTTCTCTATCATAAGTGTAAACAGATGGAGCTCAGATGGACCCGGACTCAGCAGGAGAACTCCTCAGCCTGGGTCCATGAGTGTGTGCAGACAGGATGTTTGTTCAGGCTAGAAAGAAAGTCTTGGTCCAGGAACTCTGACGTTCTGCCGTTGTTCTCACCACGTTCTTTAACCGTTTATCAGGGAAGATGTAAATATTTCCCTTACGTCAAACTTCTGGGTGAAGAATTTAGAAAATGAAGAAACTCACAGACGTCTGTTTCTTATTAGACATTTTTAAAACCTAAAAACTTCAACATATCATTTGGCATCAGGCCACGCCCCCCAGGTTTATCCCCCTCTCTCTACTCATATACATATATATGTCCTATTTATATATACATATATATATTCTAGAAAATATTTTGGCAGCTTTACATATTTTTTTTCAGTTTTTAAAGCAAATGTATCATTTTCAACATTATCAAAAAAAGATTTCTTTGTTTTTTTTTATCATAAATCCCCACGTTTTCATCCACATTCCACGACGTCATCACGGGGAGGGCGATGGTTCAACTCTGTGTGACCGGAAAAGGTGTTCTGGTTGCCCAACAGCCCTTCATGTGGTCCTCAAACCCGAGGTTTTATTGGAGGAATTGTAGTGGCCTTTTGGGGGCGCTGTTTATGTCATTCTGGTACAATATATTTGGTTTAAATATTTAAAAAAGAACAATGGGACAAAAAGCAGAGAGAGAGGGAGAGAGAGAGTAAAACCACAAACAGGCCCAGAGCCTTATATTGAGACCACTTCCTTATATCTTATTATATTTATACATCTGTAAATTTCCCTCTTTTACAGTGAAGTTGACTGACGCAGCCCTGACACTCACTTCACTAAAATCATCAACATTAATTAACCTGCTGATCAGACTGATCTGCCTGTGAGCCAATCACAGCTCAGAGCAGCATAGTGGGAGGAGCCCCACTCGTCCAATCATCCTCTACCTGAAGATTGCGGTATCATTGTATCTATAAATATTGCTATAGACATTATAATACAGTACAGTGCATTAATGGCTCGTCCCCTAAGGAAAGGGTTCAGTGCGTTGAAAGAGCGCCCCCTGTAGTTCCCACTAACAGTGAAGGCGCTAACACAGTCCTTGCTCCGTTACTTTGAGGCAGAAGGAAGATCTTTCCACTGTGTCGCTGAGAAAGTTTTTGGGAGAATGTCGCAGTGATGCAGCGCTGGAGAGGCAGATTCAGGTCCTGGACCAAGACCTGGACCAGGACCAGGGTCACAGAGTCACCAGAGTCTGTGTCTGAGCAGGGTGGAGACCCTGAGAGTTTCCAGACGACAAAGAAAAGACGGATGAGGGGAGATGGAGGAGGAGGAACAGAAGGAGGAAGACGCCGTTTAAGCTTCAGGCTTCACTGCAGCACTCGTAGATGTTGTCCTCCACCAGCGCCACCACCTGCTCAAACTTGTGGTGCAGCTGAGTGCGCCGTGCGGTGGGGTTGGCCTCCAGAGCGTTCACCACCTGACGGAGAAGAAACGGAGAGGAGGCTGAGTGACGGCAGCAGCACAGACCAGCATTTACACAAATATACATTTATAAATACATCAGGCACGGGCAAACTAAGGCCCGGGGACAGGATGTGGCCCGTTGACTTTTTGAATGCGGCCCACCAACCTTGTCCTAATTAAATTATTTATAAACTTAAAATATAGTGAATAAATGTGTTATTAAGTTATTTTGAAATGAAGCTTAATGGGCTGCGTCTGGCCCCTAGGCCTTAGTTTGACTATGCCTGTCATGAAGACTTCAAGAAATTTAGCATCTTAGGTTTTATAGATTCATTTGACATAGCATATATCCCAGTTCAAATGAACACTCCAACTTTCTGCTCGTGACTCCGCCCCTTTGTCAAATTTTAGGACCCTAAAGCCTCTTTAGTTTGCCCAGATCTGGGCCCGGGGGCCAGATACGGCCCATTTAGTGTTTTAATCCGGCCCGCCCAACTTGTCCAAATTATATTTTTAATTGATATTATCCTTATCCTTTGATCTTTTCCCAAAGACAGTATTTCCCCAATACGTGGTCTCAAAGAGGCTGAAAGTATTGTCTTAATTCGATACTTTACTCATCATTTATCTTAGTTTAAGCAAATACTCGTTCTCTCTGATCTTGACCTGGGCCGCCACTCAAATTTTAGCACCACCATGTGGCCCGTGGATTGAACTCACATTCTTCCAGGCGTCATAATAATGTTAATAATAATAATAATAATAATAATAACAATAAACCAGGATGTGTTTATCATTAATTAAAGAACACAGGGAACCCTGACTTTAAAAACAATAAACAAAACTGCAGAAAATAAAATGTAAAAAACAAAATCGTCTAAAACATGAAAGGAAGATTAATGTAAATGAAATTGGAAAAATTAAGGAAAAAACTCTGGAAATAAAAAATAGATACTGAGTGAATGGGATCTTCATCCACATCTGTTCAAACACAGTCAACTGATCTGCAGCAGAAAACAGGCAATCAGGGACTATTCACTGAGCTGAGCTGAGTCACAGTCACAGAACCACCGTTTATCTGCAGCAGCTACAGAGACTTGGCACCAGAGTTCTCCACTTCAGCTAGAACCTGGACACAGTCCTGGTCCACCTGGACCTGGGCGTTCCTCACCTGGTTCCTGTATCTCTTGGCGTATTTGTAGATCTCACTCAGGGCCAGGTTGGTGTTGAACTCGTTTCTGTGTTTCTGTAGGACAGAGGGGACAGAGTTGGAGACACAGAACCAGAGTGGGGACCAGACTTAGGGGGGGACGGACCCTAACTCACCCGTGACTCCTCAGCCAGGTGGGCGTTCATCTCCTGCTCACTGAGAGACGCCATCTCCTGGATCTGTCGGTAATAGCACTGCACTCTCTTCTTATACTCTGGGATCTCCTTGGCGTAGAGCAGCTTGTTGGTGGGGGAGTCCTAGAGGACAGGAGAGAGGACAGGTCAGATGGGGAAAGGGCAGAGGACAAGGGTGAGGACAGGTCAGGTTTCCACTTTCTTCTCTGAGCTCATTAGAGATTTTCAAAGTCTGGCATCCACCTCTTCTACCAACATGGGTGTGAACGGTCTTGGGGACTCTGGTGGTCTACCTCTGATGGGGGACCTTCTCACTTCCTGTCTGAAAGGTCAGTTCCTGCTGTGTGTCCATCTGCCTGTTCACACCCCTATGACCGCACCCTTTCTGACTGTCTGATCTGCCAAATATGTAGATTCCTGTGGAAAGTATGTGTGTTGACTGCTCCTCCTCCCTCCTCTCTCGTCTTTCGTCCTTCCTCCCCCCTCGTCCTCCCTCCTCCTCTAGCTCTAATCCCAGTCCTAGTCGGCTCCTTTGCTGAGCTGGAGATTTGGTTTTGGTATTTTCCTTGAGTTTGTTCTGAATGTCAATGGACACACTGTACATGTCCATATTATTAATCCATTATTATCATTCCTAGTGGATATATATGTCCAAAAATAGACATTTTTGGAGACAAAATTGTACCAACAGTGACTGATTCTGAAGACCCTGGGCCCCAGGCCCAGAGTTGGACTCACCTTTCCCAGTTGTAGGTCTGAGATGGAGCAGGCGTCAATGAAGGCCTGGGCGATGACGGACAGACAGGCGTCCATGTGGTCCGTCTTATCGATGTCAAAGACAAACTGGGGGTTCTTCAGGATGTTAACCCAGAACCTCAGAGGTAAACTGGACACAGGACCATAACATGGAGGGGTCAATGGTCAGCACATAAAGCGGTGGACCAGCGGTCAGTAGGTCACTACCTGTTGGTTTTCCAGATGTGCAGCGTGTCTGGGTCCGTGATGCCCCGTTTGTCGGCCTGTTCCTCCAAGAAGTCAAAGAAATACTTGACAGCCAGCGGGGGGCGCTCCGGGGAGATGCTGAGTATGGCTTGGAAGAGGTCGTCCAGAAACTTCTGAAGGGTTCCCTGTGGAGAGGAGGGTGAGAAGGCGGTTCAGGCTCAGGTTTCTAGGGCAGCAGATGTTCTTGATGAGGTTACCAGGAGTTAGCCTAGCTAAAGATTAGCTAAAAAGATCGTTTGACAGACGGAGTTAGCTAGAGATCCAGCTAAAGGAAGTAGAAGAGCAACAGACTCAGGCACAGACAGGGTCATGTGGCATGGTCATGTGACCTCCAACAACAACGGCGGTCACCTTGGTGGACAACAGCCTCGTCAGGTAAATTTCAGGCAGGACTTTCTTGCGGTGACTCTGTCTGTGGGACTTCCTCGTCTCCATCAGCTCATCGTGAGGAAGCACCTGCAACACAACAGAGGTTCACTGAGGAAACACTGTCTGTATCAGATGGACAGATTATATCATTACCATCATGGTCTTCATCGTCATCTTCATCATTATGGTCATCATCACCATCTTCATTCTCATCACTATCATTATGATTTTTATTATTCTGGCCATCATCACCATCACCATCCTCACCAACAGGATCATCATCATCACCATCATCTCCATCATCACCACCTTCAGCTTCATCATCATAATCTTTGTCCTCATCGCCGTCATCATCACTATCACCAACATCGTCATCACCATCATTTTCATCATCACCACCTTCAGCTTCATCATCACGTACGTCATCATAATCTTCATCCTCACCCTCATCATCATAATTGTGAAAACTATCACCAATAAGACCAACATCATTGTCATCATCATCATCATCATATTCGTCCTCACAAACACCATCATCATCATCTTCATCATTATCATCATCATCACCATCTTAATGGCCATGATCCTCATCATCATCATCACCTTCACTGCCATCATCATAATATTAGTCCTCATCTTCATCATCATAAACACCATCTTCATCATTTTCATCATCACCACCTTCACCTTCATCATCATCATCATCATCATCATCATCATCCTAATCTTCATCCTCACGTTCACCTTCATCATCATAAATGTCATAACGATCACCAATAACACCACCATCATCATCATCTTCATCATCAGATCTCGTTAATGTTTTCATCCTTTAACCATCTTTTTAAGGATGACAGAGGAGCTGCAGCCAATCACAGCAGCCCCTGAGGGCCGGGGGGCGGGTGTTGTGGGGGTCAGTGATAATGAGAGTGATTAGATGGAGAAGAGCAGACACTCACCAGGTGGATGTATTTCTCTGTATCCAGGTCTTTGACTGTGAAGGAGACAAAGAGAGAAACAGAGGATGAAACAATGAGTAATCAGGGAGGGGGGGAAGCAGGGGGGGGGCATGTTAGGGAGGGAGGGAGGGCAAAACAAAAGAAGAGATTAGAAGGGTGAGTGGGGCACAGGCAGCAGAGTGAGTGGGTGAGGAGGGGGAGGGAACTGTCTGGGAGTGTGTGTGTGAGTGTGTGATTATTCTTATGAAAGCTGCCAAGAATAGAGCAGCGCGGTGGGGTGGTGGGTGGTGGTGGTGGAGGGGGAGTCTCTTAGACCCTCAGCGGTGATCACAGGCGGACAGCTCACACCTCCAGCTCTGACTCTTTGAAGCCACAGCCAGGACCAGAACAACATGGACCAGAGGTTGGCCCAGAACCAGAACCAGAAGCTGACAGAACTGATCCTGCTCTGCTGCTGATTATGGACACAGACCGGAGACCTCCGTGTCCACAGGCTGTGAGGGGACTCATCTGTCAACGAGCAGGTTCTCATTATGGTACTGTTCCAGCAGGAACACAGGCCCACGAGGAGAAGATGATTCTCCTTCCACCAGCTGACGTTCCCTGATGGAGAACGTCCACCAGAGGAACAGAGCTCTGAGCTCAGCAGCAGTAACAGGAAGGTGGAGGTGGAGGATGGAAGACAGGGGTGGAGGATGAAGGGGGAGATGGAGGTTTACCTCGACCCAACGTGTTCTCCTTCTTGTCCTTCATGCTCATGGCCAGAGACGCTCCCTCTGGAATCTGTGAGGAGAAATGACATCTTATCAGAGGACACAGGTCCCAGGGTCAAGGGCGGTGACCATCGTTAAACAGTGCCACCATGGGGCTGACCAGTGAAGTCAACACTGGTCTAAGGACGGTCACTGGTACAGGGTGGGAGGTCAAAGCTAAAAGACACCAGAAAACAGAAACACACCTGGTAATGGAAGACAGTGTTGAGCTTCTTCCTTCTGTCCTCCATCACTGAGGAGTTGTCCAAGTCCTGGAGTAGTTTACTGTTGCTGCCAGAGTCAAACCACTCTGTAGGGAGGAGAGAAGACAAGAGGAGAGGAGAGGAGAAATTATGAGAGGGGGGAGAGAAGGTGGGAGACAAGGGAGGAGAGAGGAGAGATGAATAAGCCTCAGTCAGGGTTAATCTTCCAGTTAATATTAAAATCACACTGACTCTGCATCAGAGAATCATTTCTGTTCAGACATCAGACCAGAGTTCAGGGAACACTAGGCCATAGTCTACAGAGGTCACCTGGTTCCTGGACCATTAATCAAATCCACTCTCATTTTAAAATGGTTTTTCATTTTTTATAGCCCGCTCCAGGAGAGGAGGTGACCTACAACAGAGGACAGTGGGGAAGCGGAAAAGGAGGAGGAGGAGAAGAAGGCGGCGCATGACGAGCTCTTACCCAGGTCCACGTCTTCTGCCCGCGGCCACTGGGAGAAGGGCAGGTTTTTATAAAAAGCTTCGATAATTTTCTCCTTGACTTGGCAGATGGTGTCTGTGTGCATGACCCGGACGGACAGAGAGTCCATCCCGCAGCCCTGGAAGGACACGTTTATGTTCTGGAAGAGACAACGGCTCGGGTCAGAGCTGGAACAACATAAATCTTCAGGATGGATGGAGATCTGGACCTGGACCAGGACCAGGAGCGGCGGCTCTGACCTGGGCTTTGGCCTCGATGTTCTCACGCAGCAGCCACTCCTCGTTCAGGGTGTAGCGGGCCTTTCCTGTGATGGCGTCGATGGATCCCTTGTTGATCTGCTGTTTGATGGCGCACAGCAGCAGGAAGAACGGCTCGCCCACCGTCTCCTGGAGGAGAAGAAGGAGAAAGAGGAGCAGGAGAGAAACGTTAGGGCCGGAGCGAAGCAGCTGCTCCTCAAACTCATCTTCTTCACCTTTTAATCTCACATTGATAACAATGTTGATTTCCCTATTGTAAATCACTGAGGGGTTGCTGGTTCTCAAACCATGGTCAGTGGACCGTGGAGTCTCAGTACTTGACGGTACTGAGTCAAATCTATACTTGCTGCTGTTGCTGATGTTACTCTTTAATCACAATACACTTTTACCACCAAATGTTTAGAAGGAAATGGCACCACCTTGAGGTAACTGTACATGCAGATGGACATCCAGTTGGTCAGCATTTTCTCCACTACTGACTCCGTCCGACGCAGCATCAGTTTGGGGTTCTTCGAGGCCGAGGCGTCGATCAGGTCCACCAGCAGCTCTTTCATTATACTGGTGTAGTACTCCAGTTTACCATGGAGGGCGATGGTGAGCAGGGATGCCAAGCTGCATCTGAAGGATGAGAACGTTGATGAGCCAGAACCTGAGACCAGAACCGAACAAAAAACCCTGACCTGGTGCGGGCCTGGTAGGTGCTGGTTGTGTGGAGTACTACTGTAGTAAAGTGCACTGAGCAGCAGCTGTGCTCCAGAAACACCAGCGGTAGGACTGTCCTGACAGTAATGGATTGGGGGCTAACTAATGAGATGGAGACGGCGCTCGGTCCAGGAGCCGCTGCGAGACGCTTCTCCTGCGGGGATGTGGGGGCAGGTGGGGATGGGAGGGGTGATTCCAGACCTGGTCCTATACCCAGTACTATGGGACATAAATTACTCTGAGCTGCAGCTCATACATCTATATGTTACACACATGACAACATACAGTACTGCATGGAAATAAAGTCCTTCCAGATATAAGACCACTGGAGTACTGTAGTAGAAAAGCACTGTAAAATTGTAGTACTGTATTACTGTAGCTCCATAGTAGTGTAGCAATGTAGCACTGTAGCACTGTAATATTGTAGTTGTGTAGTACTGTAGTACCAAAGCAAATAGAGGGATGGAAAGTAAGAACTTTATTAATTTGTAGGGAGTATCCTTCGGGAAATTATGGAAACTGTAATACTGTAGAACTACAGTACTGTAATACTGTAGTAGTGTAGCACTGTAAAAAGGTAGTACTGTATTACTGTAGCTTCACAGTGGTGTAGCAATGTAGTACTGTAGTATTGTAGTTGTGTAGTACTGTAATACCGTAGCAAATAAATGAATAGAAAGATAGAACTTTATTAATCCCTCGGAAGTATCCTTCAGGAAATTATGGAAACTGTAGTACTACTGTTGTACTACAGTACTGTAGTAGTGTAGCACTTCAGTATTGTAGTTGTGAAGCACCGTAAAATGGTAGTACTGAATCAGTGTAGCTCTATAATAGTGTAGCAATGTAGTACTGTAGCACTCTAGTATTGTAGTCGTGTAGTACTATAGTACCGTAGCAAATAGATGGATAGAAAAATAGAACTTTGTTAATCCCTCGGGGGTATCCTTCGGGAAATTAGGGAAACTGTAATACTGTAGAACAGAACAGTAGTACTACAGTACTGTACTGCAGTAGTACTGTACTGTTCCAGGTTCGTACCGGTCTCTGACGGCGAAGTCCTTCTGCTGCTCCAGGGCGTGGACGAACGTCACCAGGAAGTGTTTGTTGTTGAGGAGCGTGGAGAACAGGGTGATGCCCTCTTCCACATTGGGACGGGTGGTGCTGGAGTTCTGAACAGACAGACAGACAGTTACTACACCACCTCTGGTTCCTCCTCCTGATTGGCCCCTCCCCCTCCTGTCTAAATGTGCTGAGTTACTTTAATAAGCCTGGCCTATCTACAGTGAGGCGGCGACTACGCAGCGCTGCTAGGGTGTTCGGTGGGCGTCAGAGGGAAAAGGGGGGGTGCGAGGGGCGCTCCCACTGGGCCGCAGCCATATGGTGTGGGCTGCAGCCTGACAGAGGCAGAGCAGGTGCGTCCATTAAGATAAATGCCCACCTATGAGATTTATTTATGGTGACCTGTAAAACATTTCTGTGAGACAATGTGGGTTCCAGGCACTTCATCACTACCAGACAGCAAGAGCTACCTACATAACGCCCTCACTACACACTACACGGCCAAACTTTCTCCGTCTGTTCCTCATGAGCACACACTGAAGTACAAAAGCCCTCTGAAGGGCAGAAAAAGAACCCCCCCGGGCCCCCTACAACCCCAAGTGAAAGTCACTTCTATTTTATCCTTTAAATACAGAAGCACATTTCAGTTTGATGGATTTCATCAACTTGACTTGAAATTTATACTAAAAAATGTTTCTGGCAGAACCTCAACCCCTGACCATGTCATCCTTGACCATGTGACTCCTGACCTGCCAGTCCTGCAGCAGTGGGTGGGTCTCCGGCAGCTGGACCCGGGGACCCAGGCCGTCGTTGTCATAGATGGGCTGGACAAAACTCTGTTCATAATCTGAACACATCTGCAGAGAAAGTACGGAGAAAAGGTTAGGGAGCGGGAGACTTGAAGAGTCCAACAAAGTACTCTGAAGGACGCCAAAGTACACTGAAGTACCCAGAAGTACTTCAAAGTAAACTGAAGTACTCTGAAGTATTCCAAAATACTCTGAAGTACCCCAAATACCCTGGGGTCCTCCATAAGTCTCTGAAGTATTCAAATTTACTCTGAAGCACACTAAAGTACTCCCATATGCTTCAAAGTACTCCAAAATACTCCAAGATATCCTAAAGTGCTACAATGTACTCCCAAGTACCTGGAAGCGATCCAAAGTGCTCTGATGTACTTTAAAGTACTCTAAAGTAGTCTAATGTACTCTGAAGTGACTGGAGACTCGGTGTCCCAGGTTCAGCTGGGACCAGATCAGAATCAGAAGTTCTCACCTTAGGGAAGAAGGTCCTGGTGACGAACTGCTTGTACTCCAGGAAGGGGATGCCCTGGCTGCGGTTCAACTCTTTGGTCAAGTCTGTCATGTCGGTCTGCAACTCGGCAAAACCTGTGAGAACACAAACAGAACCACATCTAAATAAATCCTGGATCTGGTCTTGTTTATGGACCAGGTCCAGGAGGACTTCTCCACTCTATTTGCAGTTATGAGTAAACAGACTGGAAGGATCTGAACCAATCAGCAGCCTGATGTTTGGAATTTAATACAGGAAGATAAACTGAAACAAATCCCTGTGGGTGGAGCCTGACTCCCTCAGTGTTGTCTACTAGGCTCGACTTCGCTCACGCTTAAATATTTACCAGAAGACAATCAGTGAAACCACATGTGGAACCACATGTGGCGCTTGTGGTTGAAGGAGATGGAAGATTTGCCTTCAACTTCAAAATAAAAGTAGTTCTACAGTTCAGTTGGCCACAGCAACTCTTTCTTTTAAAGGAAAGTAAAGCAAACTCCTTGTCTTTGTGATTCACACCACTGACCTCCCTGTGTTTAACCCATCACCAAAGTGAACAGTGGGCAGCGCCGAGTGTCCGGGGAGCAGTGAATTGGAAAGGTGCCATGCTGCGTGGTAACCAGGCAGACGGTGGTTTAGAACGTAGAACCCTCCAGACACAAGTCTGCTTCCTTAACCACCAGGCCACCACTGCCCTTTCCCAGAGAACCCTCCGTAGAGAACCCCGCTCTGAAGAACTCTTCCCTGGAGAATCCTCTCTAGAGAACGTTACTGTCCAATGCCTCTGTCCTTGAATGGTTTTATTTTTACACCTTGATGACTGCTCTATACAAATATTTTCCAACCTGAAATACTACAGTGGTGTGACCCCCCTCCCCACGGCCCCCTGGTCCTTCAGAGTTGGTGTTCCAGGGACTGATGTTCTCTCAGATGAGAGACCTCTGTGCAAACATGGATCCTGTTACAGTGACAGACATCATTAGGTTGAGTTGTTCCTCCTCCTCTCCTACATACATACATCACTACAGACACAGAAGAGACTTTTATTGCCTTTAAAACAAAAGTGGAGTGGAGGTGGAGGTGGAGGTGGAGTTAAATGTTCTGGGTCGCAGTGGACCAGCAGATCAGGGACCAGGAGTAGTGGTCTCCTGGTATCATTATCATTACAGTATTTACGATTGATGTTAAAGTTCTTTTATTTTGAAAGGATTTATCTATGTTTAAACCTTTGCTTTAGAAACAGCAGTTCACATCATCATAATCATCATCATCATCATCATCACCTTCAGATGAACTGGAGGAGGCTGGACAACTGACCACCCCCTCACCCACCCTGTCTCACCCCTCTCTCACCCCTGTCTCACTGCTGTCTCAATTTCCATAAAAATAACCAAAACTCTCTCATTCCTGGAATCTGGAGAACTTTATTTTCCCACAGTTCTTCAACCCGGCGGCCCTCCCCCACAGCTCCTCCTCCACTACTCCCCTACCCGTTGCCCCCCCCGCCCCCCACAACACTGTTTGGTTTTATCACATCCGTCACAAGCACGGCAGCGACGTGCACACTCACCCAGATCTCGGCCCCAAATCTCTCATCGACCTCTGAGTAAATAACCCCTGTCCTCCTTCTCCTCCTCCTTCTCCTCCTCCTTCCTGCTCCTCCTCCGTCTCCTCGTCATCACCCGCCTCCCACGCTCCTGCTTATCCTTGGACCTGAGTCCAGCTCCTATCACTTTCTCCCTCTGTTTCTCTTTCTCTCCCTAACTCCTATGTTTCAACATAAATCTTCAGACAGACAGACACACACACACACACGTCACAAACTTGTTGAATTCTTCTTTGTTGACCATTGGAGGACGGATAATGTCGGTCAGCGATATTTTCAACGCAATATTAGCATAATTATGTCATAACAATAAGATCGTTATCGTCGTCTTTTTTCTCCGATAATGAATCCGTTAGATTGGTCCGAAGAGACAATGTCTGAGTTTTGACAAATTTGTTGGAATCTCCTGTAGGTTCCTGAGACATTGACTCTTATTTTTGGGGACAAACAGGTGAACACATCACAATCAGTGGATATTGAAATTGGAAATTGAGCGTTAAGACAATAACGACAATATCGTTCCGTCCAACGATTATTTTCGACATACGCGCTAGCTACTTTTGCAACATTTTAACGGAGCTACGAGGTAGAACCGAGTAACAAGTGCCCGTCTAAGCTACAGTTCTTCTTCTGGTCCCAGTTCTCTCATTGAACCACTAGGTTAATGAAAAATCATCCTGAGTCCAGGAGCAATGGCAGCACAGAGCAAATTTTGTCATTCTCAGATGTCTCCTCCTCTGAATGTGCTCCGTCCGTTTCACCAAAGCACATTTTAAATTGTTGAGAGACAGAGAAACCGCATCAGTGTCAAGTGGCAAACAGTTAATTGGTGACTTGGAGACTTGTGTCATGCTACACTGTGCTTGTGGAGACCTTTATTTTGGAAGGGTGTAAGTGAGAGTTTACCTTTGCGGATCTCCTCTCTGATCTGCGACTCCATCTCTTCCATCTGGACCAGAGTCTTCTGCCAGTACCTCTCCGCCCGCCGACTCTTGGTGCAGTAGACGACGAGAGCTGAAGGGGAAAGACAGACAGTGGTGACGCTGAGAGACAAGAGCAGAGAGGGAGAGACGGGTCTTTAGGGGGAGGGATGGGGGTGTACTGATGTCTGAGGAGAGAGAAGAATTCAAGACTGAGGAACGTGAGGATGTTCTAATTAGCACAGCATCCCCTCTGTCTCCAGGCTCTGTTCTCCAGGGGGATAAACGGAGCAGGAAGGTTCTTTTGTCAGAACCACATATGGACCAACCATTATCTGCTGCTCCACACTCACCCACGGTGCACAGCAGCAGCAGAACACAGCAGACCACGATGGACACCACGATGGCCAGCTCACTGCCTCCCAGCTGCACCTTGGCGATGGTGTGATGGAAGTTCCCCACCTGAACCTGGAACAGTCGGAACAGACGCAACAGTCAGAATGATTGGAACAGTCAAAACAGACGCAACTGATTAAACAGTCGAGACAGTGGGAAGCGAGGGAACAATCAGAACAGTCAGAACCAGAAGAACAGTTGGTACAAATGGCACAGTCAGAACAGTCGGGCAGAGGAAACAGTTGTTTCGGTTGTAGTTCTCATCCTACTATGGTCAACCACCAACCACCTGTGTCCAACATCAGTTAAGAGACCAATATTAGCGTTGCAGTCTGATAGTCTGACATCAGGGGTCGCTACAACGGGTCGCACAATCAGAACAGTCGGAGCAAAGCATACAGTTGTTTCGATTGTACTTCTCATTTCAACTATGGTCAACCACCAACCACCTGTGTCCAACATCTCTGAAGAGACCAATATCAGAGCTGCAGTCTGACAGTTGGACACCAAGGGTCGCTACAGGGGTCGGACAATCAGAACAGTCGGAGCGAAGCATACAGTTGTTTCGGTTGTAGTTCTCATTTCAACTACGGTCAACCACCAACCACCTATGTCCAACAAAAGTGAAGAGACCAATATCAGAGCTGCAGTCTGACAGTCGGACACCAAGGGTCGCTACAGGGGTCACACAGTCAGAACAGTCGGAGCAGAGGAAACAGTTGTTTCGATTGTAGTTCTCATTCCAACTATGGTCAACCACCTGTGTCCAACATCTCTGAAGAGACCAATATCAGAGATGCAGTCTGACAGTCTGACACCAGGGGTCGCTACATTCAAATACAGGGTTTTCTTGATGTCAAACAGTGTGAACGTACTGTACATGCACCTCATTTCGATGCAGGTGCAGCCGTGGAAGGGCAGCGGGAAGGCACCGTGCTGCCGGTTTGAATCCTGCTCTGGCTGAGAGTGTAACCCAGATGTGACTTTCACTTCTGCCTTCTGTTTAGTCAGCAGGGTCTCTGTGGACCACCCCCCCTTCCCTTTCCAAACATGTTATAAAAAGAAATGGGGGGGGGCACCAAATCCCTAACACACTGTGGAGGGAGAACAGGGTGGAGGGGGGCGGGGGGGTCTCACTGCCTACTCCCTATTTTTGAAGCCTATTTCTCTTTGTGTTCTACATACAGCAGGGCTGGATGGGTGGGTGGGGGGTGGGTGGGGGGCAGACCCTCCTCCAGACCCTGAAGCAGCCGAGTAGAAAACCTGCGTCTACTTCTGCAGATCAGCAGTAAAACTCTCAGCCAACACAGGCCGGCAAAAATAGATCTGCCACAGAGAGGAAGCAGCGGCGCTAAAACACAAGTACACACAAGTACACACTGATGGAGTACTCTGTACTGTACGGAGGTACACACATATCCAACGGTGGAAACACGGTGGAGTCAAACATGTTGGATTTCACAGAAATAAAAAACCTGACTCAGATTTTGAAACATCTGGTTCTGCCTCCATGTGGCTCCGCCCACATTTACTTCACACCAATAAACTGTTTCTCAACAACTGGAATAAATAAACTTCATTGATTCCATATTTGGGGAATTCTTGTGTTCACAGCGGATCTGCTGTAACCGGCCACCCTGGTAGGAGGTTCAACATGTGGTTCCTCAGGGAATCAAACCGGGGACTCTCTGTTCTCCAGTTGGAAGGCTGGCGTGCTAACCACTAAGACTGTGGAACGTAGTGACAACAATAAACTCACTGTTCCACAGGGATCAACAACAGTCCTCGTTGAACAAGCAAAACATAGAAAACTCCACCTGGTCTTCATCGGGACCAGGTGGAGTCACAGACAAAAGAAATCCTCTGACCTTGAGGTGAAGGATGTCTCACACAGGTGTGGACACACAGTCACAGGACTTTCACAGCTCCATTGTTTCTGTGTGGAATCCCAAACATTTCTGACAAACTACTCTAGGGTACTGTAGTACTGAGCCTTAGGACTGTACTGTAGAACTGTACTATAGTACAGTACTGTAGTACTGGGCCTTAGGACTGTACTGTAGAACTGTACCATATATACACTACCATACACTACCTGTAGTACAGTACCTTGGTGCAGTAATACAGTACTAAAGTAGTGGATTGTACTTTTCATTAGTACGGTAATGTAGTACTGTACTGCAGCACAGTACAATAGCATGGAACAAACATTCCTGACAAAACTCTTGGGTACTGTAATACTGTACCGTGGTACAGTACTAGAGTACTGTTTTGTACTGTAGTACAGTACCATAGTACAGTTCTACAGCACTCAAGTACTGTAATGTAGGACTGTACTTTACATTACTACAGTACTGTAGTACCACAGTACAGTACAATAGAACAGAGCAAACATTCCTGACATTCCTGACAAAACTCTAGGGTATTGTACCATGGTACGTACCATGGTACAATACTACAGTACTCTAGTACTGTTGTACAGTATTAGAGTATGGTACTACAGTATGAAAGTACTGTTCCATAGAACTGTGCTTTGCATCAGTAAAGTACTGCAGTACTATACCTTGGTACTGTAATGCAGTACACTGCAATAGTACAGAACAATAGTCCAGTACCACAGGGCTGTATCGTCACGGTCATAAACCCACTGTCCACCAGTGCTGCGTTCCTTCTGATCCATGTTAGCATTCGTCCCTTGTTCTTGTCGGACAGAATCAGAGGTTGGACTTGTGTCGGATCAGATCAATGTTAATAGACAGAACAGATGTTCTGAGTTCTGCCAAAATGTTTGGCCCAGGTTCTGCCTTAAATCATGGCGATCTGGAGCGGCGCCCTGATCGGGGGTCAAGCCTGTTTGTGTGTGTCTCTACTCACTGTTACTGGTAGCTCTCTTTCACTGGAGCTCAGACGCCCGTTAATGGTACAATGGAACAGCTGGTCGTTGAAGAAGGTGATGTTACAGGGATAGGAGCCAATCATCACTGAGTATTCCTCCATCGCCAGCTCCAGGTCACTGGGTCCTTTCTGCACCAACAGTGGACAAAAATGTCTGAAGTTAGTTGGTGGTCAGGGACCAGAACTACACATGGTAACAGCGGGAGAGCTAGCAAAGTTAGTAGAAGTTAGCGATGGGAGAAGAACCTTTGATCTCTATAAGGCAAGAGCACAGACCACTTTCACCCCCTCATTACACTTGTTATCTATCGGGTACATGTTGCTATCGTGGTACCAGGTGATGAATCTATGGTTAGACTACAAGTCTGGATACCAGATGTGAGAGAACTCCACAGTCAGCTGCTGGAACTTGGGTTTTCTCAGGGTGAATGTCATCTGGGAAACAGATCCTGGTTCAGATTTCTGGAAGCATCAAAGTGTTGGTGCTCTGTGTTCTGATTGGTCGTCACAGTTGAATAAGAACGACGGTGATGTGGAGTGAAGGTCAAACGCTAGTGTCTGCAGGGGAACAACAGGGAACTCAGAACTGTTGCGCCACTGTCGTCAACTTCCTGTTTGCTGAAATGAACTGTTTTCTCTTGTTGTGAATTCAGAACAGAGGAGTTCTGAGTCGTAAATCCTGAAATCTCATCCCCGAATACAAGAAGAAAAATTGTCCAGACAGGAGATTCATCAGAAGAATAACAGGGATTTCTGTTGTTGTTGTTGTTTTTGCAGACAGATTGTGGAGAAAAATCCCAACCCAAAGTTAAAATGGTCTTATACGTGGTCAGGCGGGGGTGGGGGTTGGAGGGATGGTGGTGGTGGTGGTGGTCTGGGGTGTGGAGGGGGTGTAGGGGGGGGTCTATCCTTCCTGCAGCAGCAGCAGCGTTGTCAGCCAAACGGTTGAAACAACAATGTTCTTATGAAAGTCCTAATGAAGACAGTGTTTATTTCCACTCTGGACTTCCTGGACTTGATTAAAACCCTGAGGGTTCTGTTCAGGCCCTGGTCCTGGTCCTGGTCCTCCTCAGGAAGTCACCCCAGGGTGTGGGTCAACAAATCCTTCACTCCACAGACAAAACACACGCAGAAGTTTTGACTCATTCACAGAAACAGTTCAGTTCTGTGTCTGCAGAACTGTTTCAAGTCTGTGACCAGGACACTGGACTCTATAGACCAGGACTCTGAGCACCCGAACAACAGACTCTGAAGACCAGACCAAAGAAAAGGAAGGCAGCGGCCAACATTCCATCCTTGGCTGAAGGTGTGAGAAACAAACACACCCTTTTATTTACAGCCTTTGTGACAAGAGGAATCCAACATCCAAAAAAAACAGGAAACAGCCCACACAGAGAAGAAGAAGAAGAAGAGCTCCAAACTTCCCCGTCTGTGTCATGACCATGTGACCATGTGACACAGACTCGATTTAGCTACTTGACTGTTTTAAGATGTTTACACTTCAATTACAGAGACTGTGGTCACCAGGTCCATGATGTTGGTGTCTACACTGGGCTGGGTTGTTCACTCTGACAAATGGCAAATGTGCAGTCAGGACGCCTGATGGGTTTGGTACTGGTTTTCATTTTGATGCGAAATTGTTGAATTTCCTCCTTCCAGCAGAGGGCATCAGTGTTCTCACTCTACACCCTAAGAAAATACTTCATACTAATTGACTACGCAGTCGGATTTTCCTACAGGGCCCAAACGTACCACAACGGATATGCGCACCATAGTTTGAGAACCAGCTGTTTTTAACCAGCTGCCTCAAGTGTCTGTGAACCTGGATGGAGAACCTGGAGTCGCCTGGACCTCCTGTCACTCACGTTGATGATGAGGGTGAGAGGTTCTCCAGGGTGGTGTTTGATCAGCTTCTCCTTGTTGGCCGTGAAGAACTGAGGGTCTTCCAGGTACTCCAGGTTGAAGTGACCCTTCTGGAACTCCTGCTCCTCCTCCTCATGCCCCACCTCCTCCAGTACAGGACCGTCCCCAGTGTAGAGGACGCCGTTCAGGAAGAACCTCACCGAGGTCTGCTGGGACTGAGCTGAAGGTGGAGACAAGCAGCTGATGGAGGAGGAGGAGATCACACTGCAGAGCTGTAGATGGAGACAGAGAGAGAAAAAACACATGAGGCGACTGTGAAGGGGAGACCTGTGGAGACCTGGTCCATCCTGACCTGAGGGACGAAGCTGATGCCACTGGTCAAGGATTCACACTCACAATTATCAAAAGATCATCTGAGAAGGACCTCTGGTATCGTTGTTAACCGGACCAGATTGTTAACAGCAACTATTGGCTGGTACAGTGTGTACTTGGTGTACTATCGTCCATCTGTTCCTCTCTCTGATTGGTTCAGTTTTTGTAACATCTCTCATCATCTCCCCTGGTCTGTGGACCAGCCTCTACTTAGTTCTCGTCTCTTGTGGTGTAATATTTCTTTCATCTGTTTGTCCAATATGTTCATTCTCCAACACTTCTGTCATAGAACTGGGGAGACAGGCCAATACAGTCTAAGTCAGGGGTCTCAAACTTGCGGCCCGTGGCCCATTTGTGGCCCGTGGAGTGATATTTTGTGGCCCCCATGTAGAGGGTCCCATAAGATTTATAGAGGGATTCTACTGCAGGTCAATGCTAAAAAAAAGTGTTGTATTACAGTGGGTAACTGATTTTTATTTAATTTTCACAATTTTTTCGCAGCATTAGCATTTTTTTTAACCGCTAATGCGGCGAAAGGACAGTTCTTTCTACAGAATACTCACCATTTCTCCAACTCCGAGAACCTCCATGGTGACAGTTTGGACCAGATCAAACCCTTGTCCTCTTATAGTGATGGTCCGGCCTCCACTGTGACACACACACACACACACACAAAGAATCACATCTAGGCCGTAATAAATAGACGTGAGAATCCGCCATCGTTTGCAAATCCAGTCAAATGTATTAATGCAAAGCTGTGAAACACTTTTGTGGAAATGTGCAAACATCATCAGAGTGGAGCAGCAGCCGCTGCACACATGCACGGGCAGTGTTCTATTTGGAGCAGAGCAGCAGAACATCAGGAGAACAGCAGCAGCAGCTGTGGACGAGGAGGAGGAGGAAGAGGAGAGGGAGAAGGGTAGGAAAAGAAGGAGGAGGATGAGGAAGGGTTAGGAGGGCAAGAGGAGAAGAGTCCAACTCACCTCAGGTAGCTCTTCTCCGGGTGGATGGAGCTGATGACGGGGTTCCTCTGGTAGGTGTAGGTGGCGCTGAGCTCCGTGCTCTGACAGGAGAGGCGTTCAAAGACCACACACACAGTGACTGAGTCAGGGTTCTGCTGCAGGGCCGCAGGCATGGTGCATTCAAGGACCTGCTGCCTCCTCCTGGTCAGGGAGACAAAAACACAGTGATTGACTGAAACGAACTTTCACAAACAATCGGTTGCTCTGACTGTTGATGGTTGTCTGACTGTTACAGTGACGGTGTACTGACACCAACAGTTAGGTAAGTCAAAGTTGACTGACCATCAACAGCAGATGGTTGTCCAGCTGTTTTAGTATCAGTTTTCTGACCGTTGATGGTTGTCTGACTGTTCCAGCAACGGTGTTCTGACCCCAACAGTTCAGTTGCTCTGACTGTTCATGGTTGTGTGACTGTTTTAGTGACTGTGTTCTGACATCAACAGTTCAGTCAATCACAGTTGGTCTTACTGACTTCTGATGGTTGTGTGACTGTTTTAGTGTCAGTCTTCTGACTGTTGATGGTTGTCTGACTGTTCCAACGACAGTGTTCTGGCCCCAACAGTTCTGTTGCTCTGACTGTTGATGTTTGTGTGACTGTTTTAGTGACTGTTTTCTAACATCAACAGTCCAGTCAATCAGAGTTGTTCTTCAACTGTTCCAGTGATGGTGTTCTGACTGTTAATGGTTGTCTGACTGTTCCAGTGACGGTGTTCTGACTGTTAATGGTTGTCTGACTGTTCCAGTGACGGTGTTCTGACTGTTAATGGTTGTCTGACTGTTCCAGTGACGGTGTACTTCCACACCATCGAGATTGGACATCAGATCCACAGCAGGCCTCGTATTGAGGGCAGCCTTTCCTAAAATGCACACGTTTTCACCCAGTTCTGCTCCGACTGTAGATGAGGTGACAGTGAAGTGTTTTTATAGCCACAGCAGGTGTGTGTACAGAGGGGGAGGGTTGGAGGGGGTTCTTTTCTTGTTTCTCAAAGATTTGTATGGTTAAAGAGGGGGTTGGGGGGGGGGGGGGGGGGGGGGGGGGGGGGGGGGGGGGGGGGGTCCAGAGCAAGGACAGGAGGAGGAAAAACTCCTGAACGCAGCAAACTCTCTTCTCTTCTCCTCTTTTCTCCAACTGCTGACAGAACTTATTTGAACTTATTTACCAGACTTCAATCTCTTTCTGATTCTTTTCTGATATACATAAGCCTTCACTCTCCATCCTGCTGAGTCAGACCTCAGGGAGAGGGTGGGGGTGGGTGGTGGTGGGGGGCAGGTGGGGTTAAATCTGTGTTCAGTGTCACAATTTGTTCAACAAACTTATAAAGTGCAAGGACAGACATAAGTGAGCAGAGTGGGATTCAAACCGGCACTGTGAAAAAAACCTATATGTATATATATGTACATATATATATATAATAGTTCTACAGCTGTCTCTTATACACATCTAGATTATATATATATGTATATATAATATTGTGAAGGGACTAAATCACACTCACTCTGTGATCATGCATTCTGACGTGTTGTTGACCATGATGGCGACCTCAGAGCCAATATCCAAGTTCTCCCCAGTGATGGTCACCCTGGTGCCCCCAGCCCGGGGGCCTGTTGTGGGCTCCATGGACCACAGCTTTGGGACCTGGACAGAGAGAGGAGTTAACAGAGACAGGCAGAGAGACAGAGAGCGAGAGTGAGCACTGAGAGGACAGTCCCAGGACTACAGGGAGGAGACGGCCCCCTGATAGAAGACCTGGGTCGGTCTGCTGTCTGAGTGGAAAATGAAAACCGTGGTTCGAAGCCTGAAGGACAATTTCGATAGTGACAGAGAAGTAGGCCTCATGATTCATGCATGCTGGACAAAAGACAAACGCCATGAAGAGGCAGTCCTACCGCCCTGTCGCCCCGACACTGAAGGGGAACTCTCTCCGGTCTGCTGACAGGATTCACTTCCTCAAAGTGCACCAGCGGAGGAGCTCTATTGTGTTGGTCATCTGCCCCTCATACCTACATGAGGGGCAGATGTTTCCGTCCAGCAGCTTGAGGAAGTTCCTGCATTAACACTTCCTGTCTGTCAGGATGGTTTATGCTGTAGCTTCAACAATTCAACAAATACTTCAAGAGTCTTTCCACCACAGACCATCGTGATAGTTGTCTGACTGTTCCAGCAACAATGTTCTGACCCCAATAGTTGAGTTGCTGGTTGTGTGGCTGTTTTAGAGACTGTGTCCTGCCATAGACAGTTTAGTCCATCAGCGTTGGTCTTACTGACTGTTGATGATTGTCTGACTGTTCCAGCAATGGTGTTCTGATCCCAACAGTTAGGTTGCTCTGACTGTTGATGGTTGTGTGGCTGTTTTAGTGACAGTGTTCTGTCCCCGAAAGTTTAGTCAATCAGTATTGGTCTTACTGACTGTTGATGGTTGTCTCACTGCTTTAGTGTAAGTCTTCTGACTGTTGATGGTTGTCTGACTGTTCCAACAACGGTGTTCTGGCCCTAAAAGTTCGGTTGCTCTGACTGTTGATGTTTTTTTGACTGTTTTAGTGACGGTGTTCTGACATCGACAGTTCAGTCAATCAGAATATGTCTTACTGACTGTTGATGGTTGTGTGATTTTTTAAGTAACAGTGTTTCCACTGTTAAAGGATGTCTGACTGTTCCAACAACAGTGTTCTTACCCTAACAATTCAGATGCTCTGACTGTTGATGGTTGTGTGACTGTTTAAGTGACCATGTTCAGTCAATCTAAGTATATCTTACTGACATCTGATGGTTGTTTGACTGTTTAAGTAACGGTGTTCTGACTGTTAAGGGATGTCTGACTGTTCCAACAGTTCTGTGAGTGGCTGTGATCCTGATGAGAACATCGATGGTACACCAGTGGTCAGTGTGGGTTCTCAGACCGTGAACACAACCAGAAAACATTGTCGGTACACTGATGGTTCCCCTGGTTACGCTCTCTTGTTCCACTGCTTCTGGACCAGTGACCACTTCAAAGAACAGGGACATTCCAAACCTCAGTGTTTGTTGTTGTTGGCACCTGGTGCCGAGTGACTTCCCTCCTCCCTCCTCCGTCCTCCGTCCTCCCTCCCCCACAGCTGCAGCTGATGTTCATTCACATGACTCAGAATTTATCAAATTCTTCTGTTCACAGTAAGAACACAGTGGGGGTTAGACAGGAGGATTGGAGTGTTAGACAGGAGGGTGGAGGGTGGAGGGGGGACAGGGTAGGTCTCTCCCTACAGAGGAGTCCAAACAATGAAGTAGAGAAGAGAGAGGGAAGTGTGTGGGAGGAGAGGAGCTGAAGACAGGACATTACTCACCAAGTAGGAGAAACCCTCCTTGGACTTTCCTGTTCCACTCTGGTCCACGTCCACCTGGACTATGTCTGTCCCGTGGTGTCCAGACCTCCCAGTGACACAGACCAACCTGGAGGGAAGACAAGGTAAGCTGCAGTGAGACAGGAAACCAGAGCAGACCAGGGGACTGTACAGTTGAACTCTACTAACCAGCGATAGTACAAACCAGGGTTGGTAAAGTTCAACTGCATCTGGTCTGTGTCACTAGGACCGTGTGTTGGCAACAATCTGGAGATTCAAAACATGATACGATGGTTTCCTGTTCCTGCTACTGATGGTCCTCCTCACTCGGCCCTGTCACCTGGTTTGCCATCATGTGCTGATTGATCGTCACCAGGTTTGTCCTGGTTTGAAACCACAGACCAGCAGTGGGGGGGGTGCTTCAGTTTGAGAACCTTCCTGTTGTTAGCAACAGGTTGATGTTCAGAGGTTGATCTCTGACAGCTAATTGAAGGAGATGATTGCGGAGGAACTCATTCATCAGAGTTTTATTTCCGTCTCGTCTTCTCATAAAGCTCCGCCACATATTAAAAGATGTAAAGTTCATCAGTGCTCCGTGCAGACACGTGGAACCACAGGGGAACCACAGCGGAACCACAAGTTCTGCTGCCGTCAGTCTGTTCTTCCCTCTCGTAACCTCACATGGGCGCTCTGAGGAGCAGAGGTCCACTACTCGGTACTCCTGGGAGAACAACATTCATTACCTGACGTCACGTGACTTCCTGTCAGACCACCTCTCAGGACCAGTCTGCCGTAGTCCTGCCTCGTCAGTACTACAGTCGTCTGCGAGGTCAGATGTACCGACGCCTGGTCGTCATGGCGACCAGCCCTCGGATTCCATCACATCGCTACAAACGTTAGCTGTGGTCCAGAGTTCTGAACATGTGGTTCATGGGGGAACGTCAGGCAGTTGGAGTGACATGTCAGACAGGCCCCGCCCCAACTGGTGAGACACAATGAGCCGCTTCAGTGGAGCAGGACCAGATGACAGTCCTGTCAGAGACTGATGGATCCAGTAGAACTGGACCATGGGGGGCGGGTCCTATTGACACATTTCTAAGATAACGTTATCAGTCCAGCCAAGACATCATGGACATGTCCACTGGTACTGTAGGACCAGAGGTCTGGTGCCTGGTACTGACTGACTCTGCTCTCCTTGAACCATCTGTAGTTCATGTTCAGTTTACACAGTAGATGAAGTTCATAACCAAGGTGTTGTGATGCGTACATGGTCCATGGACCAGCAAATATGTCCTAGTGACTTGATGACCATACCTCACAGACACGGTGTAGAACTCGGGCAGGAGAACACACGGAACTTCTCCGATGGAGACCTTCACTGATTCAGCTCGTCTGCCCAGGTTCCGGCCCTCGATGGTCAGCAGGGTACCACCGTCCACTGGACCTCTGAGTGGAGAGATCTGAGGAAGACAGAACCAGGTGAGGAAGAACGTTCAACCAGGTCTGGTTTAGAGGAACAGGTTCAATACAAACTAGTCCAACCATTCACTGTTGTTATTAATAAATAAGATGACTAGGGACCAGGTCTCAGTGAGACCAAAGACTCAGCATTGCTGGGGTTTTTTTGTCTCTTTGTCTTGGACTTCAGACTGGTCTCTGGTCTTTGTTCATCTGTTTGTATCAACATCATGGACGTTCTCCTGCTGCAGAACTGATTTGTCAAATGAGAAAAATCAATTAGGGAAAATGGACTTGAAAAATGAAGTCCAGATGCTGCAGACCAGGGGTGCTCACACAGGGGGGCGGGGGCCCCCCCTAGTTCTCTGAACTAGTTTCAATCAACCAATCAGATTAGAGCACTCAGAAGCTCTTTCAGATTTTTTTTTAGAAGATGTAGAAGATGTGGAACAAACAGCTCCACCTGGTGAGATGATGGGCAGGACAATGTCCATCAAGGGGACTGATCTGGGACCAGATCTTGTTCCAGACTTCTCCTTTAGGCTTGTCCCTTTTCTCAGAGGTTGCCACAGTGAGTCAACAATTTCCATCTCCCCTTGTCCTCTGTGTCCTCAATTCTGACTCCAACTAACTCCATCACAGCATCCATGAATGTCCTCCTCGTCTCTCGCCTGGTAGCTCCATCTCTAGCATTCTTCTCCTTAGATAATCACTGTCCCTTCTCTGAACATGTCCATCTCGATCCAGACTTGGACCTGGTTTATTCCTGTTGACTCTGTGTGATTATTCCCTGTGATCCATAATTGTAGAAACATGGATGAGAGTAGTCACACACCCACATCACCTCCACCCGCCCAGGCCCCCAACACCCTCCCATTTAAATAAAAGCCTGCCTTCACATTTACATACTGGGGTGGTGTAGCGACAGGATCCTAACGCAGTTCTACAACCGACGGAGTTATTTATTAACACCTTCATCTCTCTTGTTGTCCCTGAGGTGCCAACCGTCGTCGACGTCTCCATCGACTGGCAGCCACTTCATTTACACCTCCAACAACAAGTCGGAGTGTGTGGATTTACAGCCTGAAGTCAGACAGGCCCGGAGCGAGAACGTTTTCTCCACGGAGAGGGCCTTGAACGCACCACAAGAGGAGGAGTTGTCCTTACCCCCACATCCTACAGTCGAGGGGCGGAGGGGCTCTGACGGGCTTCCAATGGAATATGTCACAGCAGACAGTAGAAGAGCACAACTGCAGCAATGAATGATAACTAGCCTTCAGCCACTAGGGGGCAGATACTCGTATAATGATATATATACAGATAAAAATAAACATGAGGTTCTCCAGGGGATTTCAGTGACTGTAGGACCAGGTCAGAGTGAAGAACACAGAGGATGAGGAGAAGGGTACCAGTAGGACAGAACAACCAGTCCGTGTGTGTCTGTGTGTGTGTTGTTCTTATCAGACAGGAAGTTGAGGCTGACTGCATCTCATATGAGCCGTACTTCCCCTGACTGATAACCAGCACTCAGCTGGACAAGATGTGTGCGTCCTACCTTGTGGATCTCAGGATCTGGACACTGGTCCTTGAACGGCTGACACTCCGACTGTAGCCGACAGCTGTTGTCACACCAGCCACAGCGGTGACCCTGGTCTTCTCGGCCCCAGCACTGGGAGCAGTCGGAGCTGCCCATGGCACAGTTGTACACCTCCACTGAGGACAGACAGACAGAGAGACAGACAGAGAGACAGACACCATGGGGAAGGGAGGTCAGCGAGGTGTTCAAGGACATCAGGGATTAATAACTAATTAGTAGGTGGAAAAAGACACCAAAACTTATATTTCTAAGCTTGGTATCGATGGTTTGACCATCAAAAATGTTGAGTTAATGTGGTACAGACTGTACTGACTATTGTTGTTATCATAATTATTATTTTTTATTTTTAATACCATCTATTTATTCGTTTATTTTCATTTTTCTCTTTTCCAATTCCAGGTCACATGGGCATCAGTCTCTACGATAATAATAATAATAATAATTAAATATTAATAATAATAATAATAATAATAATAATAAAAATAATAATAATGATGATGATAATAATAATAATTATTATTATTATTATTAACAAATAGTATTAATAACAATTATTTTATTAATTGTTATTATTATTATTAATGTTGTTGTTGTTGTTGTTGTTGTGTCTGATAATATTGGCTGGGGCGGCAGTGGTGGCCTAGTGGTTAGGGAGGGGACTTGGGTCCTCAGGGTTTCAGGTTCAAATCCACCATCTGAGGTGCTCTGATCACAGCACCGTCCCGACCCACATAACTTCTCGTGGGCCACCACCCACAGGAAGGCTCACAATATGGTGCAATGTGATTTGGGTGGTGCCAGCTGCCCCTGCGACATCTATCTATTTTATTTCTAATATATTTTAATAATCAGGGAATCATCTACAAAAAAGTTGGTGCCAGGAAACCAGACCGTGGTCTGGACTGGTCAATAAATAAATATGGCCATATCAGAATGGGAAAATAATGGTGTGGACAAAATCGACACATAAAAAAAATAACATTCTTATCACAGGTCCCTAAATATATCACTTGACTTGTGAAGCTATTTCCTCCTCTTTCCTCTGAGTGCAACAAAGAAAATAAAGACGTCTCTGTTCACTGCAGCTCAGAGACTCTCAGCTGGTTTTCAGAGTCCACATGTGGAGAATATCTGGTCTTTGACACCCCCCACCCCCACCCACCCCCCCAACAATATTCCCACCCTTTACAGATATAAACAATCAACAGAAGAGTTTTCAGGCTTAGGTTTTTGAGGCTGTGTGTGTGTGTGTGTGTGTGTGTGTTAGAGAGAGAGAGAGAGAGAGAGAGAGAGAGAGAGAGCAATGATCTGTCTCCCTTCTCTCTCTCTGTTGTCTCATTTGTTTCCACTCTTGTTCTCCTCCTCCTCCTCCTGCTCCTCCTCTCTGTCTGTGTTCATGTCAGTGATGAAGGGTGTGTTCTGTGGGAATGTGCTGACTCCACATGTTGAGAACCGTTGGCTGTGTGACTTACACCATCAGAGCAACGCTACAGACCAGTGTTCACACAATAGACTCCTGGTCCATGGGTTGAGTGAACACTGGTCCATACTAGAGTCATGGCTGCCACATGGTCCAAAAACCAAGTAAAGACTAGTCTGTACCAGTATCATGGAAGATACATGGTCTGCAGGGACGGTGAAGACTGGTATCACTGTCTTGGTAGACATCTGGTCCACAAACCAAAGGGAAGACTGGTCTGTACCTGTGTAATGGTAGACACCTGGTCCATGGGGCAAGTGAAGACTGGTCAATACCAGAGTCATGGTAGAAGCCTTTCCTGCAGGATGTGTCAAGACTGGTCTGTACCAGAGTCATGACAGAGACCTGATCCACGTCCAAGTGAAAACTGACCTGCACCAGTGTCCTGTCAGACCCACAGTCAATGGGGCAAGTGAAGACTGGTCTGTACCAGTATCAGAGCAAACACCTGGTCCATAGGTCAAGTGAAGACTGGTCCATACTGGTGCCATGGCAGACCCCCTGTCTGTAGGATGAGTGAAGACTAGTCTGTACCAGTATCATGGAAGCCACCTGGTCTGCAATTACAGCGAGGACTGGTCTGTACCTGTGTAATGGTAGACGCCTGGTCCATTGGGCATGTGAAGACTGGTCAATACCAGTGTCATGGTAGAGACTTTGCCTGCAGGATGAGTCCAGACTGGTCTGTACCAGAGTCATGACAGACACCTGGTCCATGTCCAAGTAAAAATTGGGCTGCACCAGTGTCTTGGCAGACGTATAGTCAATGGGGCAATTGAAGACTGGTCTGTACCAGTGTCATGACAGACACCTGGTCCACATTCAAGTGAAGACTGGTCTGTACCAGTGTCATGACAGACACCTGGTCCATATCCAAGTGAAGACTGGTCTGTACCAGTGTGACGGCAGAAACCCAGTCCATGAGGCAAGTGAAGACTGGTCTGTACCAGTGTCATGATGCCGTGCAGCTCAGAGTATTCTGGTAACAGTGAAGCGGTGACAGCAGGTGAGCAACGGTTGCTCATTATAGATAATTAGACTGTAGAAGAAGAAGGTGAGATCAGGGAAAATTACGGGTTGTCGACGAGGACGTGTTGTTATGGACTCAGAGCTGTTACTGCAGTGAAAGACCGTCTCAAACTTTGTTTGTCCGCTGAGCTCTTCTTCCTCATCTTTCTCTGTTTAATCAAATCCTACAATCACATCAATTACCGTCAGTGAGACACAGAAATGCATGCTGGGAGCAGCAGCAGCCAGAATGGATTTGTCTGGTTTCTGTGGTCGTGTAATTACATTGTGTGAACATGTAAGTGAGTGAGTGGTGGGGGTGGGGGGGGTGGTGGTGGAGTGGGTGGTTGTATAGGAGCTTGGAGTTGATGACTGACCTCTGATTGGTTGAGGACTGTCCAGAAAAACACCTTCACCCTGGTCGCTGACCACGCCCCTCCTCCTCAGGTTCAAGTCGTAGATCTGGCTCCTCTGATTGGTGGAGAGCTGCAGGGACAAAGACACAGGGTTCATGGTTCATAGGCGTAGCCATGAGTGGCCCCGCCTACTTGTTAATCAGGCCGCCCCATCCAATGAGAGGGCTGATCAAACTTGGCTATAATACTTTGGGGTTGGGACTAGAGCTCCAACCAAAGAGAAAATCTGTGATAATCTGAGAGTAAACGATAAAGACCACCAGATGGAGCCAACATAGACTTCTTCTTTCCGCCAACATACACCCCTAGTGTACGCGACCAATATTGTCTTCTGTGTCAGAAAGTGTTCGATTCCCGTTAGCCTGGACTGAAACTGTGAGGGTTAATCCGTGGGTAACTTACCGTTACACCACTGCACGTGACCGTTGTGCTGTTGGTCCATGCGGCCTCGTACCGCTGCTCCGTCCCGAAGTCGCACTCCAGCGCCTCCCCCTGTCAGAGAGCATGTGTTTTCAGTGGTTAACCAGTGGTAGTGAGGAAACTCAAGACATGTTGTGAGAAACTCCCGCTCCTTTAAAAACCGTGGCCTGGAAACATTTTCAGTCTGAAAACTGAGCCACAACAATTGTCGAAAAACAGGCAATTTATTCCAGATTCACGGCCAACATCTGGGTTCCCACACCTCTACACGTCGTCAGGGAGCGGCGGTAATGGATGGAAATTTATTCTCCCTGAACCAGAGTCCTGGGCTTCAGCGCGGAGCCGCAGATAAGGACTCTGAAGAAGAGAAACTCTTTCTGTTATCCACCTGGCAGCTCCCTCGTTTTTCTCCACTAAAGTTAGCGTAATAGGAGCTGAACGTTCCGGATTCTCCGAGCGCTGGCAGAAGGTTTGAGAGGAGATGTTTCAGAGCTCTGAGTTTGTTTCATCTTTTTATCGGTTTCGAGTTTATTTATTAGGAGCTGCCACATATTCCACAGAGAGCATGAAACTGACACCAACAACACTGACACCGACACAGACCAAACCAAACACTACTGACTCTCCTCAGTGTCACCTCCAGACCACTGTGTCACCTCAGCTTCTACCTGACTCACTGTCTGGAACCATGGCAACAGACCAGGGGGGGGCACAGGTTCATGTGACCACACCTGGCGACTAGTCAGAGGTGGGATTTTTATAAGTAGATCTGTGATGATCTCCTTTAAACTAATCCAGGATTAAGAGCAGAGTGAGAAGGTCACGTTCTGGTCAGGTTTAGTCGGAAAATTTAAGCTTAATGTAAAAAAAAATCCAGTAACCTGAAGAATTAGAGGAAATCTATCTTTTCCTGCTGGGATTTCTTAGGTTTCTTTTAAAACCACCAGTAGGTGGCATTAATGCAACCCTAAGTTTCAGTTAAACCCAAGGACATAAGAGTGTGTTAGCCTTAGTTGGGGAAAAATGACTTCATTAATGCTAACCAGACAATAACAGCTGTGTCTCCAGTAATTTCTTCTACTAGTTAACTAACCAGTTCAAGGAGCAAAAACAAAAACCAGAAAAACATGTTAATAACTGTTTTATTTTGTTCTTTAAAAACTCCTGTCAAGCCTACAATCAGAGATTTTTGTCGCCTAAAAAGTCGATGGTAGCCGAACCAGAAATTTTTGCCAATTGTTTCGGAACAGAAACAGTATTTTAACGTTTCTGGTTTTGGGTTCTACCATGACATTGATTCTCCTGATTAAATTAAGATTACATTTTTTTTTTTTCATTGTGACATTGTGATTCACACCATAGCGCACAATGAAATTTGGCCTCTGCAGTTAACCCAGTGCTTCTCAATCTTTTTCTGTTACGCCCCCCCTAGCAAGATGAAAATAATTAGCGCCCCCCACCCCACCACCCGATCTCCACCGCAACTATAAATAACAGCATTTGTCTATAATATAGTTCTAGCTACACCTCTGAATAACATTGTATCGTTGTTAACATAAAGAAAACAAAAAAAGAGATATAGTTCAACTTACAAGGATGTGCAATTACACTTTATTGTAGTACGGTGGAAAAAAAGCATGTTCCCCAGGGTCACACACGCCCCCCTCAGCATTGCACCGCGCCCCTCCAGGGGGGCCAGCCCCACACTTTGAGAAGCACTGAGTTAACTCATCACCAAAGTGAGCAGTGAGCATCTTTTGAACGCCCAGGGAGCAGTGAGTGGGGACGGACGTTAACTTGGCGGTAGGGGGATTCGAACCAGGGGCCTTACGGATACAAGTCTGCTACACCACCAACTGGCCCTGAACTGGTTAGAACAAAAAAATATAGTTCCTGGATCCTTGACTGAAATGAATGAGGGCTACACAGCATTTGTAAAGAACCAAACACAACAGGTACGAACTGGTTACCATTATTTTTAGATCAACGTTCCTATTTCAGAACAAGTGCAAAATTCTGCCAAAACCACATTCTCTCTTCAGACTCTAATGTGTGAACTGACACTGACGTGGTGCTGATCTTCTGCTGGTTTCCGTCGGTGGAGCAGGGACCACGTGTCTACGCCAACGACTCAAACTCAAGTCTCACTCACGCGCTGACCCACATCCAGACTCACAAACATCCATCTGTGTTTCACTCAGCTTGAAGCAAACACACCATATGTCTGCGATCGCGTCCAAGTCATTATCACAACATGACGTTGGGACGCGGCCCAGCGCTCGGTCCCTACCTCCTGGACGTTGTTCAGGGACAGGCTGAAGTCCTGGGCCGATCCAGACGGGACTGGAGGAACCTCTGAGGCCTCCAGACTGGGGCAGGAAGCTGCTGTCTGTGGAGAAAGGATTTGGGGGGGGTGTCAGGATAGGAGGTGACGTAGAGTGGTTAAGGAGAACAATGGTCCTGGTCCACACATCCGCCACCCGAAATACCTTGGTGTTTACGACAAGAAGGAAAAACTGAGAGGGTGGTGGGACTGGGGCGGGTGGTGCAACAAGAGATCTCCTATTTTTAAACAACAAAGGTGAGGGGGGAAGCCCCTACCTCAACACTTCATATTTTTACAGTCTTTATTGTGATAGGGAATTGTTCCTCATTTACGGGGGGGTGGGGGGTGCCAAGGGGGGTCGGGTGACTTCATGGTCTCACAGCAGGAAGTGAGAACTCAAATAAAAAAAAAGCTGACCAAGCAGTGAATGAAATCAGAACCAACACTGACCAATCACAGCACGGCTCTGACTGCACATACAGACATGGAAGGGGGGGCGGAGGGTTGAAATAACAGCAGGAACAGCCTGAAGACTGGTCCAGAACTCTACATTAGGACTGGCTCCGTCATGACCTGGAGCTGCGTTTTTATTAACTCTACAGTTGGTAAGAATAGCTCAGAGACACAGATGAGACAAACAAACAAACTGGGTTTGATCTGAACAGGAAACTGATGGTACTGTGGATCTGGTCCAGGTCCAGGTCCAGGATCACACACACAGCAAATACCAGACCCATGTCCAGACACCGGTCCAAATTTTGGTCCAGACTTCATTCAAGAGGTAGGTTAGACCCATGTCCAGACCTTGTTCCAGACATCGGTCCATACCTCAGTCTCAACTAGTGCCCTGATGGTCCAGGCCTTCCTGGTTCCTCACCTCCAGCAGCTGGTTCTTGGACTCGTCTTTACTCGACACACAGCGATGGTTCTCCTGGTCCCAGAAACACTTCCACTTCGCACTCAGACAACTGACACATCTGAGAAGGACAAACAAACAGTGAGGACAATGTGGACACATTTTTCTGCCCGGGTCTGGAACAAACAACTTGGACCAGAACAAATCTCTGCAACAAGAACAAATATTCAAAGAATTTGACTCTTTTATCATTTTATTTGATTTAGTTGAAGTTTTTTTTCTTTTCAAACTCAAACAACTCCTGACACGAGTTAACAGTCCTTTCAAAATAAAACTTTGAGCTCGGCAGAATTCACACAATAAATTAAATTACATGGAGTTTTTAATAACATCTGTGAGATAAAAAAAAAAGTGTCGGCATCAATTCAGTCGTATCCTACCCCAACAATAATAACGCATTAATTAACACCAAAAAACACAGTGTTTTATGGAGTGTCACTGAACGCACCGTCGGAGATCTGGATCCTCTCTGACTGCTGCTGTCACCGGAGGTGATACTTCAGTGTTAGTGTGAGACATCTGCCTCCTCCCAGGGGCAAAACAATCACACACACAATCACACACACACACACACACACACACACACACACACCCCAGTGCTGGAGGTGTATTCCAAAATTCACACCTTTTTTTAATGATTCCACTTTAAAGCTGTGTTGATGTTGGTCATGTGACCTGACGCTGTCTCCATCAGACAGAGACGACATCCTGACCCACTGAGAGATCACTCCCCCCTGTCCCCTGGACCCCACATTATCCTCTTGACCTAACAGTGGCAGTAAACACCCCATGGCATCTTAAGTTTTAATGACCCCCCTCCCTCGGAGACCCAGTGGTTGAACACACATCCTCAATCATGTAGCTGTCAGACAGAAATACGTCCAGGAGAGAGGGAGAGTAAGAGTGAGGGAAACTAAGGAGGTTTAAGGGGTGTGTGTGTGTGGGGGGGACTGCTGTGAAAGCTAATAAAGCCAGTGTGTGTGTGGATACACAAGAGTGTGTGACACACGAGAGAGACGAGGGGAGGGGGAGTGTTTTTTTTTTCTCTTGCTCTGTTTGGTCAGTCTGGAATGTTGTGAAGTGGTCGTCCCTGACACCGATGACCAGAGTTCGAAGATCAGGGCAGCACAAACAGACAGAGACTGACCACAGAGGATTCAAAGGGAAAAAAAAATCAGGATACTAAGGTAACAATACTAAGATACCAAGATTTACTGAGATATACTAAGATATACCCAGATGTACTAAGATATACCCAAATATAGCGAGATATAACGAGATATACTGAGATATACTGTGATATACCCGAGATACCAAGATGTACTAAGATACACTATGATATACCAAGATATACTGTGAGATACCAAGATGTATTGAGATATACTTAGATATACTGAGATATATCAACAGGTACTGAGATATACCGAGATACTGTATACTGAGAAATACTGAGATAAACTGAGATATACTGATATATACTGAGATATAGCGAGATATACCAAGATACCGAGATATATTGAGATTTACTGTGGTATACCCCAAGATACCAAGATGTACTAAGATATACTGTACTGACATATACTGCCATATACTGACTTACACCAAGATATACTGATTTATTGTGATATAGTGAGATATACTGACAGCTACTGAAATATACTGAGATTTGCATTGATATACCGAGATATGCAGTGAGATACCAAGGTGTACTGAGATATATTGAGATATACTGCAAAATAGAGATAAACCAAAATACTGTGTACTGAGATATACTGAGATAAACAGATATACTGATATATACTGAGATATAGTGAGATATACCAGGATATGCAAAGATGTACTGATATGTACTGAGATTTACTGGAGTATACTTAGATACGGTGAGGCATACCAAGATATACTAAGATACAAAAAATTTAAGCACTGATGGTGGAGATTGCTACGGGATCAGGAGATACTGAGATATTTTAACTCTTTCAGAGTGTCTTTGTCCTCTGTCTCTTTTCTACAGTGTCAGTGAGGATTGGACACAGAACAGGGACAAGGAGCGGCGCACAATGGTCCTGTTGCAACTGTCTTATTCACGAAAATACACAGAATTTACATCTGAAGTTTGCAGCAGTGCAGCTCGTCTGTTTTCAGCTCACCGCTGCTCCTCCTGTCAGAGCAGCTCCTTGCTCATTATCACCTCCAACAATTCACCGTCTAATTTCACACTCCCGGACCTCCACGTGCACCGGGCCACGGGCACATATTGAGTGCAGTCTTGCACACAGGTACCTGCAGCTGCTGAGTTTCACACCTCCAAATATGAACTAAAAACACACACACACTCATGCGAGCGCTGCACACACACACACACACACATACACAGTCAGCTACTCTTGTCAGGACGCCGCAGGTAGAGAACCCACATCTGACTGTTCATTTCCTCCAGACTGAACCAGGTAGGCTGGTCTGGAATCGAACCCACAACTCTATATTTAAACAACCAACCATCAGCAGAGATTCAAGGACTTCATTATTCTTCATATTCTACAGTCGAAGGACCATGTGAGTCACAACAATACTTAGTACAGCCTTAATACTTTCATCTCTTTCCATCCTCTTATGTGCCACAAGGGCAACAGTCTCCACAACTGACACCCAAATCACACTGCACCACACATGCCCCCATTAATGTTTCTGCAGGTGGTGAGCCGGCCTGGAAGCCACTCCCCCGAAATGTGATTTGATGTTACCCAGGAGGAGAACCAGGGACTTCCAGACCAATGAGGGACTTCCAGAAATTGAACAATGTAGCGTTGTTGTGTTTTTGTGGTAGTATTGTGTGGCATTGTAATGGTGTTGTTGATGTATTGTTGTTGCACCTGCAGTTAGATGTTGCCACGGTGGGCAGTGCGAGATTAGCATCAGTAACGGCAGACGTTGACTTACGACATCTTGGGGTGTACGGCTCCGGTCCTGTGACAGTCGTAGAGGACGAAGCTCCCAGAAACCACAGCTGTGCCATTGACTTTAATCGTCATGGACACGGTCAGATGATCTGGAGAAGGAATGGATGTAAACAGAGTTGTGATAGGATCACTTTCATAAGTCAAAACAAGAGCAGGAGATTTGGTCCTGGTCCCAAAAACAAGAGCGGGAAATTAGTTCCACTCACTATCTCATGACTGAGAGATGAGCTGATGTTCAGAGTGTGAATAAAACTCTGGACTGATCTGGACCTTCTCACCTGTGCCTGGGGGGATGGGTGGGAAGAGTTTTCGGGGGAGCATGGGGCAGGTCTGGATCTGGGTGGGACCGGAGTCCAGATGTACTGTAGCCACTGTGGAGACCTCTGACCAGTATTCACATTCCACATGGGATCCGACCAAATCGGGCACGCTGCCGTTCATCAGGATGCCCACGTTCTGCAATGACACATGGAAAGATGTGGGAATGTATGCTTGACAGGAGCAACTGGGCGGATACTAGTAATGCTGCGTGCTGGCAAATAGGTGGCGATATGATAACGTATCAATAGACAAGAATAGGAGGCATTGCGATATCCTCAATTTTGTTGTATCACAATAAAATGACAGTAAAAAAACGTTAAATTCTATCGTTAAGAAACTCCAGGCAGTGGTCCCTTGTCTGTCGTGGAAGGTCCAAGATCATGGAAGGCGATAGACCACAAAGTAGGGATGTGATTGGTTAATACAGTCCAGGAAAGGATAACGAGATGGTCTTGGCAAAGGGGAAATATAAAGGAATATTGGAACTATCTTGCCCTTCTGTCTCACATCTTCCTGTGAGTCCTAAAAAGAAACCACTTCGATATTGCAATATGCAAGATTACATTTATATTATTAAAAACCTGTGATCAACTGAGGTGGTGACGGTCAAACCGCAAGATGTCCAGGGACGACAGCACGGACTTAATAGAAATAAGAGAACTGCTCGTAGTTCAGTTCTTTGAAACCTTTGACTTTCAAATATCAAGTACAAGAGAAGAGACAAGGGGCGGGGAAGGAGGGTTTTTTTTCTCCTGCTCTTATTGGTCAGTCTGAAATGTTGTGAAGTGGTCGTCACTGACACCGATGACCAGAGGTTGGAGATCAAGGCAGAACAAACAGATGGAGACGGACGATAAAAGATTGTGAAGTGGAAAAAAAAAAGGTCTGAATGCAACAACAATGATACCGAGATATGCTACGATATATCAAAATATACTTACTTATAACGAGATATTCTGATATTTACTGTAATATACTGAGATATATGGACATTTAATGAGATATACTGAAATATACTCAAATATTCTGAGATATAAGAGGATATAAGAAGATATACTAAATTATACTCAGATTTAAGAAGATATACTGAGATATAGTAAGGTATACTGAGATACACTGAGATTAAATGCTATACTAACATATACTGTTTTACTGTGATATACTGAGATTCAATGTGATATACTGAGATATACTGACAAATACCTGAATATACTGAGATATACTAAAATATACTGATTTGCTGTGATATACTGAGATATGCCATGATATAATGAGATATACCGATTAACTGCAATACACTGAAATATACTGACATATACTGATTTACTGCAATATACTAAAATATACTGTAATTTACCGAGGTATAATCAGATATATTGAGATATAGTATATTGAGAAATACTGAGATATACTGATTTACTGCTATATACTAAAATATACTGTAATTTACCAAGATATAATTAGATATATTGAGATATAGTATATTGTAAAATACTGAGATATACTGATTTACTGCAAAAAAAACTGAGAAATAGTGAGATACATTGACATGTACTGAGATATACATAGTATGTAATTTTAAGTTAATTCCAGTCGACTGCCGTCTGCGACAGGAAGCGCTGGTCTCTGCAGCAGATTGTACGACGTTACATCCATATCTAGGTGATAAAGTCGGGCTGACGTGTGACGAAGAACATAGCACCACAGTGACACCACCAAATCTCAGATTAGACGACTTCGGTGAGGGAGAGAAAACGGAGCGGCGGAGGAAGAGGAGGTAGAGGGGGTAGTGTTGGCAGGGACGCATTTCTGCAGCTCTGCAGGAACGGTTCTATTGTTCGGTGGAACTGATCGTGCTCGCACTGAAACCCTGAGTTCCTGCCTGCTGCTTCCTGTTTTTGGAGACAACTCTGAGCAGAGTTTCCTGTCAGTGAGACGGGGGCTGAAGATAAGGCGTCCGCTAAATCCATCACACAGAGCCGATAATTTGTGACCTGAATAGCATGAAGTCATTCACAGGTAACGGTGGAGTTAATCACCTGATTCTGGAAGGGGGCGCCATTATCACCCAACCGAACTCTATGCAATATATCAGTCTTTTGTTGATTATCAACACAACTTTTCACTGTTCTCGATGAATGAGTAAGAACCAAAACAACCAAATCTCAGCCCGGGGCGTGGCCGTAGGTGGTACCGTACCTCGATGTCTGCAGAGACGCTGATCTCGGGTGGTTCCAGAGTGATGGATGGACACTCCTGAGGACCTTCCGTCACACTGATCCAGGAGCGGGCTAGTTGTTGTGGACAATCCCTCTGGACGGTACACCTGGTAAGACAGCAACACAAATACAGGTCAACAACAGGGAGCAACAAAAAAGGTTTGGGGTCGAAATAGTAAAGTTGAAATAGTGGAGTTTATGATTCTGGGATGAAGAGGAAACCATTGATGAGCAGAGCGCCACCATGGGTCCACACCTAGAAATCACACTTTTTAACAAAGAGATAAGTCTGGTCTTCACTAGCCCTGTCTGGTTTTTTACTGGCCCA
The DNA here is from genome assembly GCA_016785265.1 of Paraplagusia blochii. NCBI lineage: Eukaryota > Metazoa > Chordata > Actinopteri > Pleuronectiformes > Cynoglossidae > Paraplagusia > Paraplagusia blochii. Next base: position 153,095 of record JAFBJS010001359.1, on the reverse strand, counting down.
GGACAGTCCTGTCCTGTGAGTTCTGTTTGGACCAATCTAATCTTCACTAGCTTGGTCTAGCTTGGTGTGTTCTGTTGCTTCTGTCTGGTCCAGACTGGTTCCATCTGGTCCAAACCCTGGTGAGAACCATCTCTAGGTTCACAGACGTTCTGTCCTGCAGATGAAGAATGGTCACCGGCTCCAGTTGCCGGCTGTGTTTGTGTGGACATGTGTTCCTGGTCTGTGTGTAAGTGTAATGACTGTCCAAGGACATTGACTCAGTGAAAGGTCAGTGAACGCAGCAGATGCCTTCATGGTCTGGGAACTGATTTAACATCAGCATCAGACTGAAGGTCGCGTTGACCTTGGAGAACAGAGAGGTTCTAGTAAATGGGTCATGAAAAGTTACACACAGAACCCCCCCAATCCCCACCCCGTCCCCCCCACCCCGTCCCCCCCACCTGAGCCCCCCCTCCCTCAAAACATGATGCACAGAGGCTGATAAACCACAGCTTGTGTGGCTCAGTTCTGTGATGAGTTGGTGCTGGTGAGGAAGGAACGTGTCGGCCAGTCCCTCCTCCCCATCACTGTGGGAGGCGGGGGGGACGGAGGGGGGGTGTCTGTGAGGACAACAGCTGGTCTAAAAATAGAAAAGAGTGGCTGTTCAATCCACACACTCCAAAATAATTCCTGTGACTCAAACACTCCCAAAGTCAGGAAACTGTGTGGACCAGACCTGATACTGGTTCTGGTCCAGGTCCTGGTACTGGTTCTGATACATGTCCTTGTTCTGGTGCTGCTTTTGGCAGTGGTTGTGATACTGGTCCTGGTTCTGGTACTGATACTGGCGATGATCCTGAACCTGGTTCTGACGCTGGTTCTGGTCCGGGTCCTGGTTTTAATCCTGATCTTGGTTCTGGTTCTGATCCTAGTTTTTATACTGGTCCTGTTGTTGGTTCTGATACTAGCCATGGTCCTGGTTCTGACGCTGGGTCTGGTCCCGATCCTGGTTTAAATCCTGATATTGGTTCTGATCCTGGCCTCAATACCGGTCCTGTTGTTGGTTCTGGTCCTGGTCCTGGTTCTGGTTCTGGTCCTGGTCCTGGTTCTGGTCCTTGTTCTGAATCTGAACCTGGTTCTAATAATGGTCCTGGTTCTGATTCCAGTTTTGATACTGGCTCTGGTTCTGATACTGGTCCAGCTTTTGATACCTGTTCTGATTCTGGCTTTGATAATGATCTTGGTTCTGATTCTGGTTTTGGATACCGGTCCTGGTTCTAAACCTGATGCTGGTCCTTTATTAGCTGATGTAGAATATCGTGCTCTGCTCAGGTCAATAACTGAGGTTTGGTCTCAAAAATCCTCCGTCCAGGTCTTGGTGGTCCAACATCCAGGTCCACATAAAGCGTTCTGGTCAAACAACACTGTACTGTACTGAAGAGCAGTGTATTCAACCTGGGGCACACACACCCTAAGGGGTACACAAGTGCCTATCAAGTGTTTTTGACATCTATGTTCACATGATCAAAGGTTTGATCTTCATAAAGATTCTAATCAGTTCTTCCTCGTGACGCTGTAAAGCTGGAATGAGAACCGATCCAGACACTGAGCTCTATCTCTGTTCAAGGCACCGATTCTTTCAGTTCTGACTCCACCAGAACAACATGGTCCTTCTTACAGACGGGACGGGCGTGGGTCGCAACCCACGGCCACGGGAACACTGGAACTGTTCTTCGGAGTTCTTTGTTGTACCGGACAAGAACCCGCCCCCCCACAGACACCGACCTCTGTGTGACCCTGTCAATCCTACCACAGCCCACGGGCTCTGAGATCTTGACCCAGACCGCTGGGCACACACACACACACACTCACACATGTGTCTTCTCAAAGACCCAGTGTGTTGTCTCCTCCACTGACGTCATGTCATATTTTGGGGGCGGGGCGGTTGCGGGGGGCGTGGGAGGGGGTTCAACCTACACACACGCCACTGTTTTGAGTGTGAGACGCTGGGATTCAAACCAGCAACCCTTCAATTCCATCTTAACTGGACTTTACTCTTGGTTAAGGTGGAACCTCTACAAGATGTATGACGTGGATAATGTTGGTTACAGCAGGGGTTCGATGCCAGGCTTTTTACCCCCCCGTCTCCGTCCCCCCAGGACTGAGTCATAACAACAGCCCCCGTCTGGACTCACGGTGATTCAGTCTGGAGGTGAGTTTTATGGCTGGTTTTATGTCGTCTTTTATTTTGTTGTAGAAAAACCTTGGGCTCTGACAGACACGCTGAACCCCCCCGCGCCCCTCCATACCTCCAACACTACCACCACTACCCTCAATGCCCCCCCCCAACACAAACACATAAAACAAACAGCTCGTCACCACATATTGTCCCTGAAAGTGAGTGAACACAGAGGCAGTGGTGACATTAATCACACTCTGTTCACTGGATCACTGCAGCGCACACACACACACACACACACACACACATGCTCACACACACACACGCTGTCACTGCTAAAGAGCCACACCGCCAAGAACCTGCTCCAATAATAACCTTACTCTCAGAAGAAGGAGCAGCAGCAGTAACAGCAGCAGCAGCAGGGAGAGTAACAAAAACAGCAGTAACAGCAGCAGTAACAGTGACAGCAGCAGTAATGGTGACAGTAACATCCCCCAAATCCTCAAATCCTCAGCGTTGGCTCCAACATCTCATCATCTCGCAGAGAATGGACATGATGAAAACCAGTGACGGCATCATGGTGTTGCTGGTTCTACCAGGACTGTGAACCCAGCAGCATCACAACAGCTACTCACGTTAAACTGAACCACAGACAATGTGTTCACATCCCATCAGTTATGTTTTAGAGCAGGGGTGGGCAAACTCTTTGACCTGCGGGCCCCCCTTGTCCAATTTTAGGACAAGGGGGGCCCGCAGATCAAAGGAGTCAAGAGCAGAAAGATGAAGCGTTCATTTGAACTGGGAAATATGGCGTGTCAAATTCATCTATAAAACCTAAAATACTACATGTTTAGAAGACTTTATGACATGCATAGTCAAAGTAAGGCCTGGGGACCAGTTACAGCCCATTACTGGCCCATTGCTCGTCCAAATTAATTAATTGCTTTTATTATTATTATTACATCGGTACTTCTGTCTTTTTGAAATAACTAAACAACACATTTATTCAATATATTTTAAGCAAATAAATTATTAAATCTGGACAAGGTTGGCGGGCCCCACTATAAAGCTCAACGTACAACATCCAGCCCCCGGGCCTTAGTTTGCCTATGCCGGTTTAAGAGGAAGACACAGAGACACAGCAGCATGGTCATTGGTTGGTACCATAACACAGTGTTGGTGGTTCTGTGTTCAATTCCCTCAGGAACCACTTATCTGCCCCAGAGTGGGAGGTTTATTATTCTTATTGGATGAGGGCCACAGGGTCGGGACCAGACCTGAGGTCAGGGTCAGAGGTTTGATAACCGCGGTGTGTGTCTTTGTGTGTTTACCTGTTCTCCAGGCCACACCATCCACAGTGGGCATCACCAGCTTGTAAACAGCTGCTGCAGCTCCTCCACTGGTCACAGACGGCCACCCTCACCTTCAGCATCTGCCCGACACACAGGTGGAGGACAGACAGGTTCAACAGTAAGACTTTAATCACTGACAATCACTGACAGAACTGACAGAAGGGAAGTTTAATAAGACTTAAAGTTAACTGGTTTACACTGGACTGAAGTCAGAATGGCTGCTGTGGGCAGTGTGTCATGTGACCTGACAGAACTGGTCCGTCACGTTGTCCTTTATACGTTAGAATAATGAAATCATCATCTAGAATCTGATCTTGAAAACTAAAAATAAAATCTGTTGCCATTGTTGTTGCTGTTCTTTCCTTGAGTTGTCCGTCATCAGGAGCTTTGTTTTGCTAACAGTGGCAGCAGGAGTTTGAATCAATCCCAGGTGACAGCAGGGGGCGACACGGCGGTCAGATCAACATCGATCACAGCGCCACATACAGATGAAAACAAGCATTAACGCCTGTGTTTACATCCATGATTTATAGACAGTCGTCTGCTCCTGCTGTTTCATCACTTCCTGTTGTTCTGGCCTGTTTATTTATTTCCATGATTGATGGATCCTTGACGTCAGGTTGTCAGACTCTGCTGCAACTAATTGCCCCGGGGGAATAAATGAGGGTGAGTGGAGTTGTTCTGTGTCACAACATTTTAGCTCTTTATTAATGTCGCAGGTAAAAACATCCTTCAACTGTCAACCGCGCCGAAGTTCAACCAAAAGGTGGCGACGACAGCGACGGTAGGTGACTCCAGAAGTCAGTGGTAATGAAGTCTGGTCCAGAAGACCTGGTCTCAGCTGCAGGGGGTGAGACAGCTGAGGTGGTGGAGTCAGAACTGACTAGACAGTACTAGTTACTCCTAGTCAGTACTTCCTGTCAGTACTAGTCAGTATTTTATGTCAGTACCAGACAATACTAGTGAGTATTTCCTATCAGTACCAGTCAGTACCTCCTATCAGTACTAACTGTACCAGTTGGCACCTCCAATCAGTACTAGTCAGTGCTTCCTGTCAGTAACAATCAGTACTTCCTGTCAGTACTAATCAGTACTTCCTGTCAGTTCTTTGTGTCAGTACCGGACAGTACTAGTCAGTACTAATTAGTACTTTCTGTCAATACTTGTAAGTATTAGTCAGTACTAGTCAGTACTTCATGTCAGTACTGGTCAATGCCAGTCAGTACTTCCTGTCAGTACTAGTCAGTACCAGGCGGTACCTCTAATCAGTGCTAGTAAGTACCAGTCAGTACTACCTGTCAGTACTAGTCAGTACCAGTTGGTACCTGCAATCAGTCCTAGTCCTAGACAGTACTTCCTGTCAGTACTAATTAGTACTTTAAGTCAGTACTTCATGTTAGTAAAAGTCAGTACTTCATATCAGTATTAGTCAGTAATTCCTGTCAGTTCTAGTCAGTACCAATCAGTGCTTCTTGCCAATACTAGTTAGTACCAATTGGTACCTCCTCTCAGCACTAGTATGTACCAGTCAGTACCTCCTGTCAGTAAAGATACTGTGAGTGTGAGTGAGATACTGTAAGAGCAACAGACTGAAATGAAGTGATCATGTGATCACTGATGGTGTAAGTTCTTACATGGTGTGATGTCATGAGATACAGGAAGTTCCTGTCCCTGGAGTCAAAGGTCATTGTGGGATGGACCGCCTCGTTGGCTGGTAGCTTCAGGGTCCACTGACCGACCAAGGACATGTTGGCTGAGAAGGCCAGCTGTGGGAAAGTGACAGAGAAAACACCAACTTAGTAAACAATACTCAGTGATCGGACGGCCAGTAGGTGGCGCACCAGAGTACAAACAGAAATGATGGATTGATGAACAAAAAAGTGAAGCAGAGTTAGAGTGAGGAGCAGAGGAGGAGACACACCAGTGGGTGAGATGAAGACTGAGAGAGTGTGAGGAGGAGGACAGTCAGCTGAGTGGACGGGGGGGAGGAGGTGATTAAAAAAGACATGACATGGAGACGACTCCCAAAGACGGAAGAACAACCGCGTTACACACAGTCACAGCACCATTAACGTCTGTAACTGCTCTGTCCTCGGGGCACACACACTCTCATACACACTCTCATACACACACACTCTCACACACACACACACACTCTCACAGACTCACTCACTCACACACTCACAAGACACAAACAGCAGATAATCATAGGCTGTACATTCATTTGGGTCAAAACATGAAATCACTGGAAACACTGGGACAAAGACACACACCTGTGAACACACACCTGAGAAGAGTCGGCAGATTTGACAGTCGACCAGAAGTGATTTGTGTCCAGAGAGAATTTTGAAGATGATTCCAGAAAGGTTTGGTCGAAGACCATAATGGAATCAAACCTCTGACCTCAAACCTACTCTTCTGTTCCACCACCTCTGAGCTCTAGCTTTACCTGACTCCTCCCTGCATCCTTAACCATCATTGTTCTGACATTCTTTCTACTTCCTGTAATGCCCTGATTTTACTTCCTGTTGCCTTCTAACTCTTCCTTAACTTTCCGTCATCTCCTGTTTCTAGTTTTTGTCATCTACTAACCCTACTTCCTGTTGTCTTTTAACTCCAACTTCTTGTCATCTCCTGTTTCTACTTCCTGTCATGCCCTTACTCTACATTCTGTTGCCTTCTAACTCTACTTTCAGTCATCTCACAACCCTACTTTTTGTTGTCTTTTGACCCTACTTCCTGTCATTTCCTGTTTCTACTTCCTACCATCTCCTGTTTCTACTTCCTGCCATGCTCTGACCCGTCTTCCTGTCATCTACTGTTTCTACTTCCTCTTGAAATGGGTGGAGTTGACGTCCCTCCATCAGCTGCAGTGACAGTCATGACTCCAACACCTCTAAACCTGACGGTAGTTTGACTTTCCTCCACAGTCGGTTTAACGAAGGTTAAAAATGAGCGTCTGTAACTGAGAGACATCCACTTCCTGTCTCACAGCAGTTTGAACAAGTCAGAAAAAAAACATCCAAAAACCAATTACTGCTCAGTTGGGGTTTACACACTGCTTTTACCTGGAGGAGGGAAACAAAGATCCCCTTTAGCGCCCCCTCCCCCAGCTAATAAAAAAGCATCTAATAACAGAACAGTTTTAATGCTGTTAGAGGAGCAGACTAGTCAGAACAACAGGAGTCGACATTTTTACCACCTCACTTTATATCATTCCTTAAGACTAGGGAGACCAAAGCGGCACTGCTAACAGGCAGGCGGCGCTAACAGGCCGGCGGCGCACAGCTAAGTGATCCCAGTTGGAGGTGAGCGAATGGAATGTGAGCTAAATTTAAGGAATGTTGTTCATTAGCAGAAGGTTCACAAAAACTGAGTTTTTACGAGAGCTGAGGTCACACCTACACGCACTCATCAGAACTGAGTCACTGATCTGGTCCAGGATCTTCAACAGTAACTACAGGAGTCTGAGTGGGAGGACCAATCAGAGCAGAGCTTACATTCCTGTCTGCTGCACCATCACTGGTCTGACTGATAGAGACCGTCGCTGGGGTCTTGGTCCGTCCCAAGGTCACACACCCATTCACGTTGTCATTCACGGCCAATTGTGTAGTCATTTACACCCTGTCTCACCTTATGCAGTCGCCCACTGCTGGTTCCCAGGAAGACCACAGTGTGGCTGTACACGTTGTCCACGGACACCGATGTCAGACCAGGGTACTCAAAGCGTGGCATGGACCTCAGGGGGCGCCGTAGAGCCAGAGGATGCTGGAGGTGAGCCGCGCCGCAATCCAGCTGCTCCGGCTGAAGCTGGAGTCAGAACCAAGAAAGAAGAGAAGAAGACAATGTTTGATCAGGGGGGTGGGCGAGGGAGGTGGGCAGGACGTAACAGCAGCTATCACACAGACCCCCCCCCTCGCTCCAATAAAAGAACTTGAGAAGTTTGTCAGTGCTTCATGGCTCCAGTGTTTCTGGAGGAGAGGGTGCAGAGGCAGCTCCACTGGACCAGAACCTCCAGGAGTGTCCTTAGATCCGGCTGAAGGATCCCTTCACTACAGTATATGTGGGTGGGCGGGGGTCAGGAGGCGGAGCTGGGATCATGTGTGAACAACAAAGCTACAGTTCATTCACTGTTAATTACCGCCAGAGGAGACAAAAGAGTGAGAGGACATGAGTGAGACAGGGCCAGGGAGCCAGGACCTCTGGATCTGGGTCACTGGGATGTCCTCACAGACCTGGAGCTGACCTGAGCCCTCGGGGGGACAGACCTGGAGATGTCCTCACTGTCATTTATGACAGATGGAGCTGCCTGTTTTTATACCGTCACTTAAATCTAATACACTTTGTAGGACTGTAACAGGCAAAATAGTGAAAGGCCACCACAAGTGACGTCATGAAACCATTTACGTTACAGAGTGAAATCATCATCATCATCATCATCATCATCTGACCGCGTGCCCCTCTCCTCCCTCTGCTCCACTCACCACCAGGTTTCCCTTCTGGACGCAGGCCGCCCCGGAGCCCTGGATGACACTGTCCAGCACCTGCACGTCGCTGCTCGGGGAGTTGGAGCAGTTCCTCCGACCTTGTCGGATCTCCTCCTCGATGTCTGCGAACTTGAAGGCGCACAGGGCAGACTTCCTGTCTTCCTGCCTGTCCTTGGAAAACACTCCAAAAAGATAAGACTCCGACTGGATGTGGGCTGCGTGGACCGACACCAGCCGGTTGTAGATGTTCTCGTCAGATCCACACTGCAGCGGCAGCTGGATGTAGGACTCGGTCAGCTTCCTGCTCTCTGGCCCGGAGGTCTTCCTTTGGTTCTCGGTGTCCAAGCAGATCCGGGCCAGGATGCTGTTGGGCGCGCTCTCCTTGTGGCCCAGCTTGGCGTCGTTGTTGAATGCGATGTAGGAGAAGGTCTTGTGGATGAAGGCGCGCACGAAGTTCAGCTTGTTTTTGCTCTTGACCTCCTGCTTGATCTTGAAGACGTTGTCCTCCGATGGGTTGATGTCGTAGGTGAAGAGCCGGGACACGTCCTTGGTGTTTAGGGAGCGGATGGCGATCTCCGGCGTGTTCTCGAAGCGCAGGTCCTCCTTGCTGTGATTTTTGGGGAAAAACGGTGTCCCGGCGCCCGTGTATGTTGCCCCGACGATCAGGCGGGTGTCCCCCCCGTGACTCTTGAATATCAGTCCCACCGTGGACGCGTTAGGGTGGTTGGCGGCGATGTTGAGCATGCTGGGGAACACCGTCTTCTCGCCCGCAGGTGGGAACTCCACCGCTATCTCCGAGATGTTGTTGGATTTTCGGAGCTCACAGAAGCCCTGGTACACGGAGCCGCACAGAACCACCACGCCCTGCTCTCCGTCCAGCTCCAGCAGCTTGTTGTAGTTGTCCGTCAGGGACTTGGGGTGCTCGCACGGAGCCTGGGGCAGCTGCGGCGCATGGCACAACAGGTTGTCCTGCACCGGTCCGGTCCTCGTCTCCACCTCTAGACTCAGGGTGCCGTTCAGCTGGTAGACGGAGTTGACGGTGGCCAGGTACACCCTCCCGGACACCGGGTCCACCACGAAGTTATTGGTGTGGTTTGGAGACGAGAACGCGTACTGGATGAGCAGCGCGCCGGAGCTGCCGCGCGTCTCCAGAGCCAGGACTCCGAGGAGCTGGAGAACTATCACCTCCGAAGGAGACATCTTTCCTCCTGACCGGCTTCCGCGTGTTGTGAGCCGTGGGGAGCATTGAGTAGAGACAAAAATGTGTGTTTGTTCCTGCAGCGACAATCCGAGAGGAAAAGCTGTTTCCTGCTCACCGCCGAGGCTCGGAGTGACGCGATAAGAGATTCGTGCTTCCTTTTCAGACTGCCTCCCCCCGCTCTCTTCTGTCCTCCTCTCTCCTCTCCCCGCTAGTCTGCCCTCTCCTCTCTCCTCTCCTCCTGTCTCCTTCAGTGGAAGCTGACTCCCCTACTTCAGCCCCGTGACATCTCCTTGTTCTACAATTTTCCCCCCAATTCCACAGAAATTAAACCGACACCTCCGGAGCCGCCTCTTCATTAACACCTGGTTTTGATCTGGTCTCATTAATTTGGTCTGTTAACACCCCCTCTCTCCCCACTCAGCCTCGGGCGGTACCGTGACCCACCGCGGGTCTTTACAATAACCACGAGGACCCGTGGTTATTGTCGGTCAATTCACACACTGGTCTCCACGGAGCCACATCCGGTTCTTCACACTTGTATCTAAAGTTTTTTTTTTTTTTTTTTTTTTTTTGGGGGGGGGGGGGTCTCAGCGTGGGGGACGGCAGTACGAAACACACGTGACATGAGGTTCTGACCACAAACCGAGGACCCCACCACACCGCCACCACCCGCCGCCCCTAAAAAGCGAAATGTTTTGTTCACATGATTTCACACAGTGACGTTGAAACCGATCTAAAACCAGGTTCAATCAGTGACTGATGAAACAGTCCTGTTATTGGAGCCCCTGCTATCACTATCGGTGGGGGGTGGGGGAGGAACGCGTCTTTGCAGAACAACCCCAACCACAGACACCCTGTCAACAGGGGGAGCAACACCTGAGATAAGGACCAGGAATCGACCAACCACTTGGATCAACCAGGAGGGATTTGGTGGCTGGGAAAAAAGAATACATCATCCTACACACAACTGGGGGGAGGAGGGTGGCTACGGAACCACGATGGGTTTGGTTCAGATTTTCAGGGAAAAGTTCTGTTCACGTCGGACGAGTCTTAAGTTCGATTCCCTTATAAATACAATGACCTTCAGGGAGTTCTTTAAGAGAATACATCTGAGGAAGTGTGTGTGTGTGTGTGTGTGTGTGTGTGGACTCTGCTGTGTCTGTAATGGAAATCCATTACAGACATGGGAGGGCGGAGGGGACAAACCTGCTTCCTCCCTGATAAGGAGTAACACCTCCTAGTGTTTGGACACCTCTCCCCCCCACGTTCCTCATTAAAAAAAAAAAATATTACAATGGGATGAACGACTAACGAAGCCAAATGTCTCCATCTAGTGGTCACAAATGGGAGCGATATTTCAAGTTTAGATACCGCTTCACTATTGGCTGCTGCATGAACCCCGTTTACTACAGGTCCCTTCGGTAGATGACGGTCAGACACTGCCACCGTGTGGCCAACCATGGTAATAACCTCTGGTCATGAGTGGTTTTGAATAAAAAACAGTGGTTATAGACCTTGTGACTTTCTCATCTCAGTAATCTCCAAGGAACGAACGAACGAACACACACACACACACACACACACAGGGTCTGTGAATATAGCAGTAAGTCACAAATTAACTTTATTCCATAATTTAAAAAAGTAAGTGGGAAGGCACTGTGGTGGGGGTCCACACACGGCCCAAACCCAGACGGTCAGGCAAGGTCAGGCCAAGGTCGTTCTCTTCTTTCAATGTGTCTGACATCAGATGTCAACTTCTTATGGTCCGCAGTCTGTCGGCCATGTTGGCGTCCATGGGCGGTTCCCTCTCCAGATAAGGACGACATTGATCCTGACCCTCGGCCCGGCTCGGCCCGTCGTCTATCAGTGTGTGCTAAAGTGCAGTTCGTACAATTCAAATCGTCTGACTATCTGCGAGGAAATCAGTGTCTCTGCAGTCGCGTGTCACCCTGGACCAGGTCACCAGGTGGAGACAATAAAGGAGCTGACTCATAGCTGAAGAGGTGAGTTTGAAGACAGGCTGCTCCAGAGTCAATGATCATGATTATTATTACTGTAGATCTCTGTCATTGGTCTGGAACTCCAGGGTTCGGCTCCTGGTTAGGGAGGTTGGCTCCATCTAGTGGACTGACTCCACAGTAAGGGTCAAAATGCATAAGCAGACAAAGATGGACGGATGGATTATTATTATTATTAAATCTTCTCTTCATCTAAACAAAAGAAGATTTCTGGGACCTGCAGAGCAGCATATATCTCCCTGTAGATGAGTCAGAGTGAGTCTGAACTGACCCTGGACTCTTCCAGGGTCTGTACCATAGAGTCCCACAGGGAGGGAAACAGGGCAGGCTCTAACCCAGTAGTCAACACATGGGGGCAGTGTTACATGGCACTCCTCTAATCTACATGTCTTCTACACTGCAGGAGAAAACTGGAGAACTTGGAGAGAACACACACACAGGAGACCTCTGTACAGACAGAAGCAACTAGAACCAGTGATCTTCACCTTACAACTCCCCTTGCAGGCAGGTTGTGTGGCTTGAGCTTTGATCAAAAATGAGGTGGGAAGGACCTTCATGAACCTCTTAGAGGTTCTCCTGGAGATTCTCTCCAAGGGTTAAATCCAAACATCTCTAGGGTTATCATCAGTGTTATTAAATAATGTCTGGAACAGTTCCGTTGAAGATGTAAACAGTCGGTTCTTCTGGGTAGAACCCTAAGGGTGGTCCTGAGTCCACAGCCTGGTGCTGGTTCTTCAGAGTTTGACCAGAGACTGCAGCAACAGTTACAACACTGAGACACTGGACCCACCCGTGTCACCCAGGTCGCTGCAGGAACTGGTGGCTGTACGTGGAGAGAGCGTCCCAGTTTCTCCACAAGACCGCCAGCAGGAGGAGGAGCAGCAGGGTGGAGACGGAGCGGCCGCGGGTCTTCATCAGGGGGACCACGCAGTTGGCCACGGTGGAGACAAAGACTAGGAGGACGGCCATGAGAGCAAGCAGCACGTTGATCAGTTTCCCCAGGAGGGTTCTGGCCGTGGCGTTCTCCAGTCCCTCCAGTTGAACCACCTGCTGCTGCTGTTGCTGGAGCTCCATCTTAGAAATCCTGGTCTGACAGGCCTCCAGCGCCTCCTGATGGGGAGACAGAGGAACATCTGCTAGGAACAATGTTCTTAAAGTCCTGAAAGAACACTGCAGCGCCATGTCATGGGTGCAGGTTTCCAGGATTTCAACCATTTACCATTAATAATAACGCCTTCATAGCTCATGAACACAGAGTTATGAATGATGAACAAACCTCTCGTCACTAGATGGCAGCATTGCATCTCAGAGAGCTGTGAGAACATTAAACTGAGTGTGAACGATTGTTAATGTTGTGATTTCACAGTGCAGCTCAGCTACGGCCTCTCAATGTAGTTGACACAGTGAACCCCAGCACCCCCTGCTGCAGGGAGATGGAAGAGCAGCCCTGAACTGTCATGAATGGGAAGTAAAGGTCACTTTCTATGGAGGACCAACCTGGATGTCTCTGGCTCTCTCACACGACTGGTAGGCGATCTTCTCCTCCATGCTGGCCAGCTCCTGCTGCAGGTTGACGATCTCGTTCTGGTGGAGCTCTGTGAGGTCGTTCAGTTGCTCTTCTAGACGTTCACACCTGAGCACACAGACGAGGAGAACAGAGACACGGTCTGACTCTCTGTATCCATGACGAAAATGACAGCTAGTGGACAACAAGTGTTAGAGGAAATGACATCATGAACTGAAAACCGTTGTCCCATCAAGGGTTGACAGTAACCTGCGACTCTGTTAAAATTAGTGGAGTAACTTTAAAGTCAGATGATACACCTGGTACAGATACACCTGGTCACAGTAGGTGTGGTTACGGTCAGTGCAGTAGAACTGGTGGTACTCTGGTGGTACTGCGTCAGATTGGTGGTAATCTGTCAATTAAACTAGTACTGGGTCACTATAGTAGTACTGGGTTGTACTCATCACCATCAGGAGGTTCCTAAAGTCCAGGTGCTGGTCAAGGTTCAGTTCTTATCCACATTGAGCTGACTGAGATAAAGATGTTTCAGAGCGTGTGTGTGTGTGTGTGTGTGTGTACCTGTAGCGCTCCTCCTGCAGTGACTCCATCACCACACTGTAGTCCCTCTGGTAGTGACCCTTCAAACCCTCCAGGATCTCCTCCAGCCGTGCCTGGCCCTCCCTCAGCTCCAGCACCTCCTGCAGCAAGAGGTCCAGGCTGGAGCTCTGCGCCCTGTCCAGTGTGTTGCCCCTTGAACTGGGCGGCCCCCCGGGTGCCCCAGCAGTGCTGTTTGCCCCCAAGGAGCCAGATGTGGCGCTGGAACAGTCGTCCTCGCTGCCGTACTTAGGACTGGCCTGTAGGTGGTGCCCTGGAGGGGCCAGCAGACGCCCGCCTGCCACCATCGTAACTCCCTCTTCCACCAGGGGGTCGTCCAGGGAGTCCTTCAAGGAGGGGATGTTGTCGGCGCTGCTGAATTTGTTGCGAATGAGTGAGGCGATTTCTCTGGGTTTGGAAACCACGGCGCCTGCGGCGGAGTGAGTGGCCTGGGAGAAGCTGGACAGCCCGCCCTTCACGCTGTCCACCACCCCCTCGCTGAAGCCCGTCACTCTGGCTCCCACGTCCTTCAGTCCCTGCTGCATGTCCCGCAGCACGTCTTTGGGCTGCCGTGGGATGCCGTTGTGCTCCACCTCCCTCAGTTTGCGATGGTAGTGTTCCAGTTTCCTCTGCAGCTGAGCGATGGTCTGAGCCGACTTCTGGTTCTTCTTCTCAAACACCTGACACCACACGGTTTCAATTAAAAACAGGAGTGATCTCTGCTGTTGGTGTACTACATGTCACCACCACTAGGTGGGATTCATATACAATCACTACATTGAAATATCTTGATACAGTCTGGTCCCAACATAATCAGAAGCATCACTCCTTCTTGATCCCAAGTTAGCGTTCAGTCTCTGTCCTGTCTCACTCTCTCAGCTTCCGTCCCCTGTCTTATTCTCTGAGCCTCTGTCTCACTCTCTAAGCATTCGTGATCTTACTCTCTCAGCGTTCCTGATCCCGTCATCAGAGTGCAGGTTCTGATAGCTCTCCAGAGGTTGGACAAACGTCCAATTTCTCCTCAGTTATAATAATAACTAATAGATATAATCTGTCTTTCTCCGACCTATGATGCGCCGACCTATATTACTAATGTCTTACTTGTTATTATTATTATTTTACATTATTTCCAGTGGGCTCAACACCCGCAGGAAGGTATGGTACGGTGCAATGTGATTTGGGTGGCAGTTGTGGAGACTGCTGCCTACTGCTCTGGATAGAATTAATTGGTTTCATATTGTGATGTCTACTGCGAAAGGGACTGAATTGGTCCTGATGTCCACTGATGTTCAGCGTCAGTCCTTACTATAACGTCTTTACTCATGTCGTCATAGTATCTCTATGGTCAGTGAGTGACCATCCGTGGTCACCGTACCTGTTTGATCCGTGAACTCTGCTGCTTGTCGGCGTTGTTGGCCAGCTCCAGGTACTCGGCCACGTTGTCGTCCCTGGCCGTCTGCTCGATCTTGATCTGCTCCGTCAGCTTCAGGATCTTCTGCTGCAGCTGAGCGATGGCCTGTTTGGTTCGCTGAGGGTCCGGGGTGCCATCCTCAGCCCCGGGGAGAGAACCGTCAGTCCCGCAGGACACGGCCACTCCGCCCCCCTCCAGGCGGTCGATCTGAGGGACAAAGTGTGTCAAAGTTCAGAGGACGGTGGAAGAAAGGCAGAGAGAGAGAGTGTGTTGTGATTGGAAGGAGGAAGGAGAGCAGCCTGGCTGGCAGGAGCTCAGATGGTTGGTTTGCTGACACACTGGAAAAAGTAACTTCTGCATTTTTTTGAAGTAAATATAGGTCAAAATTAGAAAAAAAGGACGAGTTCACGTGAAGTCAACGCAGAAACACGAAGATGAAACTGACTCAGTGGCTTTGACATAAAAGAAACTGGAAGGAAAGAAACAATCAATACAAAGTCAGTGGTACCAGGTGGTACCAGGTGTAAAACACTCAATGCTAAATAGACAAGAGACAAGCAACCAAAATAAACCTTCAACATCACAACACTGGACTGTTCCATCAGTTGTTCTGATAACATAGATGTTTACCTACAGACAGATGATCCACTCTGTCAATAAGTTCTAAAACTAGGATTCGATTTGTTTCCTGAATTACCTGAAAATAAAATATACAGACAATTTGGAACTTTACTATTAGGTAGAACAGCATTATTACAGCAGCAGAACCACAGAGAACAATCCAGAAGAAGAACCTCTGTTAGGAACCTCAGTCGCGTTCATTGAAACTCTCAGTTTCTATGATCCTGTAAGAAGGAGGACTGAACTCTACTGCATCACTGACACACCACAGACAGTCCGCGGGTTAAAACCCACCGACAGACCTCTAGAACTTCGGCGGCAACGGTCAATCACCGCGTCCCAACTTTAAACCGTCTGTACTCATTCATCGGACGTCGGTGACGTCACAGGGAGCTCTCACCTTCGCGCTGGTCAAGCGGAGAAGTTGTTCCCAGTGCATGTTATCAGTGTTTGATTGAATCAGTTCGGACTCACGGTCAGCGCCACTGTCCACGCTGACCCTCTATCTCTCCGCGGCTGCAGCTCTCTCTCTCTCTCTCACTCTCTCGCACGTTTGTTGTCAAAGTGAAATCCACCTGAAACTCCGAGGTTAAGCCACGCCCACTATTCGTACCGACTCCGCCCTTCTCACGCGAGAGGAGTGACGCCATCGACAGAGATCAGACAGACAGAGAAGAATCCTGGGACTTTTTCATTAGTTACAAAACCAGTTAAACTGACCATTCCGGAGGGGGCTCATAGGGTGGGTCGTGGGCCTAGGGAGGTCTGGGAATTTTAAATCTGAGGCATAATGGGGTTAGTTTCACTATCTTTGCTCCACTCAGAGAGACTGAGGGACGGGGAGCCAATCCCAGCAGCTGTAAGACCAGAGGGCGGGGTCATGTCCCAGACTCTTCCTTCAGTCTGACGAGCAAGGGTCAGTCAAGAAGTCCTAAGACGTCATTCCCAGTGTTGTTATCATCAAATCTTTGTTGGTCCTTGATTTCCTGAAGGGAACTCCCCAAGGATCGAGTAACGTTCGCCCATACAAAAAGCCTTAGAGTGCGGTGAAGAAGTATTTGACCAGTTCATGGTTTCTGTGTTCTTTGCATATTAACTACACAAACAAAGGTTCCCGATCATCAAACCAATTTTGTTATCACACTATGGACTATGGAGCCAGAATAGTCTCAAAAAGAACACACACGGATACACGAACGTATACTGAGAAAAACACACGGAAACAATGCTTCACACATGAAAATACATTTGTGAATTATTCAAAATACGTTCGTGAATTGTGGTACGCACATGCAAATCGTGCTTTTAATTTGTGAAACTGCGCGCACACGAATGTATATTTTTCAGTGCAGTGACTTCACACACGGACCCTCGTGGGTTCACTGCCGTGTGATTGGCTGGAAACAAACAAGACTTCTGATTGGCTGGTGTTGGACTGACTTAGCAAAGAAGAAGTCTGTAAGACTGTAAGAAGACGCGTAAGAAGAGTCTGAAAACATTCGTGTTTGCGCAATTTCAGAAAATAAAAGCACGATTTGCATGCACGTACGACAATTCACGTATTTTGATGTGTGAATCGTTATTTCCGCGCTTACGTGTGTTCTTCTCAGAATATATTTGTGGACCTGTAAAAAAAAAAAAAACTTTGTGTTTGATAATTATGTAAAGAAATATGATCTGGTTCAAATATGACACTTCACTGTACACTGAAATGTCAGAGTACTGCAGTAGAAGTACTACAGACCGTGACTTGGAGGAAGTTCTTTTGTTTCTGTAATAGAGACTGGACCATCAAACTAAACCAGTGTGTCAAAGAGACAGACACTATGAATCAAAACCCCCTGCAGCTTCAGTCCATAGTTTCAGTTGTGGACTTGTCCCTTCAAGTTTTATTGAAATGAATCAGTATCCAGACAAAGTGTCTGGGCCGGGGGTTCACACTGGTCCCGTCTCTGACTCAGCCAATAGGAGGTGGTCATGGACATCAGGAATAACCAGTCCTATTTCATTAGATGACAATTCTGCCAATCACAAGGAGACAATTCTGAATTAGCATTAGCATGAGACAGCAGAGACTGTGGACTTGATGAACAGGTCTGCGAGTACAAACTCTCCTTGAGTCTCTGTGTACAATAATGTGACTATGTTAGGGGCCAGCAGAGGGAGCTGTTCCTCAGCCTGAGGCTGAGGTCATCCCAGTTCTTCTTCCTCTCTTGGACGGCACGCAGCGTTCACTCCAACGGATGGTGCAGATAAAAGGGGGCAAAGGACGGATTAGCACCAACCTGCAATAGCCCCACAACCTGGGGCAGATAAGAGGTTATGGACCCACTGATAAGACCGACTGACATGGACCCACGGTTATATAACCCACAGACCAGGTCCCAACTGCTTCCTGTTCCTGTCCTCTGAACTGGTCCCAGACCACAGGTCTCCACCTGGATCCATTCACCAGATGATTCCATCCACCGTCCCTGAGGCTCACCATCGCCCCCTGGCTGACTGAGATCTGTCCTGCACTGTTGGACCCCTCCAAAGATCCTTCCAGCAACCAACCACATCAGAGCTGATTTTTAGCCCCCTGCTGGTGACGATGTGTAAGGTCTTCTTACTCTCCTCAACCGATCAGAAATGTTCTTACCTGACTAACTGGTACAGTCCATTTTTTGCTCTACATGGGCGACTCTGCTGGGTTCTGACCCAACTCTCTGGACACCTTCACAGATTACATAGACCCAGAGGCTCCTACTGTACAGTACACACACTGACACTGACCGGTGACATCACGGTGATGTCATGAGTTGAGGTGAATGGCCACAGCCTGATGACATCATCTCTGCAGCTTTTCATTTATTCAAACTATGGCCATGTGATCAAACTGTCACGATTGAACTGTGCTGAGTGAGTGAGTGTGTGTGTGTGTGTGTGTGTGTGTGTGTGTGTGTGGGGAGGGCGCAGTGGGGACCACAGGGGTTACATAAGGGCAGAGGACTGGGGGCCATGTTTGAACACAGAGGGCAATTCAAACACTGAGGGGCTCCAGAGTTAGGACAATAATCCTCTGGTCACGGCTGCAGCAGCTCCAGGCTGTGTTTCTGGAACTGTCTGCAGTTCTATTTGTTAGTTCTGGTCCCTGGTACTGTTCCTGGGACTATTTGCTACATTAGCAGGAAGGTTATCAGTTCTAACTTTGGTAAAAAAGTGCGGTTCCCTGCGCAGTCCAGCAGAGGGAGCTACAGGACCAATTCCTACTACAGCTGCTGTGTAAGGGCTGAAAACAAACACTAGAATTTAAAGAGTAGAGAATTTAAAGTTATTTGCTGAGCAGATCAGAACTGAGCCCAGACCTGGAACTGCTCTAGAACTGTTCTCTGGACCAAACACTGCGAAGTGGTGTTCTCCGAGACCAACGGAACTGTTAGAACAGAAATGTGGGCCAAAGTTAATGACCACATCTGGGCCACACTGACCACAGAGCAGCCCCATGACACCCCCACCCCCCATCTCTCTCATCTAGAGAGAGTGTTTGGTTGTTACCATGACAACGAAGTACTGTTGAGAAGCAGAGATGGAGTACTGACTGAGACTGAGGGGAAGGCTAAATCAAGTCAGTGTCTGTCAGTGGGTCCAGTTTGTCAGTTAGTCAGTCAGAACAATAACAAAGTCATACTCAGATTATCGTTATCATTCATTTAACCACTAACAGGTGACCACCAGGTGTCGCTCCTCACCTCAGTAATCACTCACCTCTCTTCAGTGAATACTACTGTGTACAGTATTTACTTGTGAATCACCAACACTGCAGCCATCGGAGACTCACCTTATCCGTCTCCTCCGTGGACTGGTACCCTGACGACAGAACCACCTCGCTCCCCGCGGTGACTGGGGTGGGGCTCGGTGTGTTGTCATTAGTGGAGGAAGATCGCGATCGGCTTCCGAGCTGCTGAGGATCCACGGTGTTGCGGCGGCGCGGCGCCTGGGGACTGACTCTCAGGAGGGGGTCACGCTCAGCACTTCCCGACCCTGAGGCCTTACTGCGGCGGCTCTGCAGGCTGCTGCCCCGTCTCATCATGTCTACAGCTGCTCCTGAGGCAACCTCCGGGGGCAGCGCAGAGTCAGGGGAGCGACACTCCAAGGCAGAAGAGACGGCGCCGCCTTTGAACGGAACGGAGAAGACTTTTTAAAACGACTGACAATGCAATGAATGTAGCTGCAGGGGAAGCAGAGACAGGTACGTACCATGTGTCGGACCATGTGTCGGCCTGATGTCACTCACTTTGATGGTTTACCTGAAAGTAAAACAAACACAAATGTGTCATATTTACTGTGTGAAATTCAACCTTCACTTCATGCTGGTCACTATTGAAGATCAAGGACCATCATACAGTGGACCTCAGTGTCTTCACAGAGACAGTCAAGGCCTTGACTCCAGTGGAGGACTGAACTAATCTCTCCCACTTCCAGGCCACTGGAGGTTCTACTGGACTGACAGTGAAGTGACCTGCCAGTATGGTGGACCTCAAACTGTCCACACTCACCTGGACAACAGTCGGTATGATACAGACATGAGACGCAATGGGATTATAACATGTGGATTATTGAAGGCCAGATTTAATCCCATGTGTTTGACTGCTGACGTGGCCAGCTGCCACTGACAGAACAACAGACCAGCTTTTAATGTGACACCTATTACACACTGTCTTCATAATCTAGTTACTGTGGATTAGACAAGACCTTGTCACTGGTTCACGGTGAACACTGTGTGGTTATTGGTTCCTTTGTCTACACCGGTCTGATTTGTACTGTGCTGTACTGTACTGATCTGTACTGTGCTGTACTGTTCTGTACAGTATTAGTCTGTACTGGTCTGTTCAAGCCTGGTCATTACTGTACTGGGCTGAACTGGACCATACTGTTCTCTACTGGTCTGTACAGTACTAGTCTGTACCAATTTAATAATAATAATAATAATAAATTTTATTTTGAAGAGCCTTTCAAAACACACTGTACCATATAAATATTAATCTGCTCTGGTCCGTACTGGTCTGGTCCGATCTGCTCTGGTCCGTAGTACTCGTTGACCAGCGCAGGGTCAGTATGGCTCTTGCTCTTTGACACAAGAGCGTCCATGTTGTTTCTGACGAACACACACACACACTTGGCTGACACAGAGTTCCAGTCAGTTCCAGAATAAACGGTTCTTTGTTCCTTCACAGCCTCACACAGGACGTCCCTGTCAGAAGGACATCAGTGACTGTCACAGAGTCCACAGGCCACAGAGTTCTGGAAGCTGAGGTCGTCTGTGTGAGTGTGACTGTGTGCACTTTAACCAGCAGAAAACAACAACAGAACAAACAAGAACAACACTAACAACAACAACACTAACAACAACAACAACAACAACCTCTCTTTCAGCTGCTACTCAGTCAGCGCCTGAGGCGGAAACCAGAACAATGGCTATTGTACTTGTCTGTGTGACTGTTGGAGCAGTTGTCACAGTGGTATCAGTCGGGGAGATGACTTCAGACATCCTCCCTGCCCTGACTTCCTGAAACACTGACTTCAGTTTTCTTTTCTGGTTTAAACTTGACCAACACTGACAGGCCACCACTGCCTGGCCTGTGGCCTGTCAGTGCCTAGTGGTTAAAGCAGAGGACTTGGGTTCACAATGTCCCCGGTTCGAACCCCCCTACCGCCTAGTTACTGCTGAGGTGCACTGAGCATGGTAACTTCCCCACACACTGCTCCCCAGGTGCTCAAAAGCTGCCCATTGCTCACATTGATGATGGGTTAAATGCAGAGGCCAAATTTCGTGGTGTGAATCACAACGTCACAATGACTAAAAAAGGAATTTAATCTTTTAAAAAAAACTGTCCAACAACTTTCTATCTATCTTTTGTAGAGGCTTTTATTTTGAAAGGACTTCTCACGTGTTTGAGAATTATGTTAATTAAAAGGAAAATTACCAACGTCATTTCTGCTACCGTCCTGTATCACGCCCGTCCTGGTAACCGTGGTTACCACAACAATGTTGCGTCCGGGGTCAGTCTGATAGAACAGTTGTTCTTCAAGGTTCAATAAAAATATATCCATGTAGTATTAGCTGGCTGCTGAGTAAACTGTTAAATGTTTTTATTCCGTTGAGCGTTCAAAAGTCTTAGTCTTTGCAGCTCCCTCAAATGTGATGCCGGACAATGACACAGAAGGAGGAGGAAGAGGAGGACAGGGAGAGAGAGCTGGAGTTGTAGAACATGCAGTAACAAGACATTCGAGGTTTCGGTTTTCCATATCAAATGTCTCTTTTTGAAAATGAATCTATTGAAATCTTAAGGTTTTTTTTTAACTGTTTAAATTCCACAGCTTAACTTCCCATGGAAAGTTTCTGGACTTTCTCGATTTTTTTTCTCGCCTTTGCAACCCTATGTGTAATACAACATTGTCAGGTACAATTGTTGGTTTCACCAACGTAACCGAACATCAGGTGAATACTTTTCTAACTATTTTGTGTCAATTCTTGTTCTCCTTCGGTCTTTTCCCTTTTTCCATAATGAATCATCCTTTTCCATCCCTCCCTATTCTCTCCATCTTCTCCT
>JAFBJS010001359.1:36907-131021 GCA_016785265.1 Paraplagusia blochii | reverse complement strand
GATCTTGTCCATCCTTGTCTCTCCTAAAGAGAATCTCAGCATCTTTAACTCCTCCACCTCCAGCTCTGTCTCCTGTCTTCTGCCTCTTCCTCGTGTCTCTAATCCATCATGGTTGGTCTCACAAACATATTTTGTGCTGATTTAAGAGCCTTATAATCCTCATGTGTTCAAAAATGACAGTACTTTAACACCTCCACCTCAGCCTTGTTTAACCACCTGTTGTCAACAGCAGCTCCTCCTGAATTATTCACTGGTTTCCAGGAGCTGACACTGATCTGTGTTTACTACAGTACAACAACACTCAGCCACAGGCCAGCCTGAGCAGCCTGGACACTGAAGAAACCACTGAAGACGCACCTGGTTGTTAGTGTCCACATGGTCCTTCCAGTGGGCCGCGACCCACATTTTTTTTTCTTTGCTTGTTGTTTCTTAAATGACAGGAAACATGTACAAACCAGCCCACAGTGTTACACAACAGCACTGCAGGTCAGAGAGACTCATCGCCTCACTTCCTGTCAATATACAGTAACAAGGTTTCTGGTTCTGGACACTGTGAGTGGTCCAGTTACTGGACCTTACTGGCAGTTATTCTACATATATATTTTTTCTTTCTTTACTTTATTTTGAATGAGAGGAAAACTATTATTAAGTTTAATAAGGATGGTGTTGTTTCTAGATATTAAATTTCTTCTATCTGGTTCAAGAAATACTGTTAATAAACTGTTAACTATTTAACTATTTAACATTAGCTAACTATTTTTACAAATATATAAGTCACTCTGGCCTGATCTGACTCGTGATGTATTGATGTACATTTTGTAAACTTTCCATGGGAAGTTAAGCTGGGGAAATTTTGGAAATATTCCAATTACATACAAACATAACTGTAAATATTCTTGATCCACGATCCAAGTAATATTAAAGCCTAAAAGTAATTAAACTAACTATTTAACCCAACACCTAACTAAGCAGATGGCTAGCTGCGATATTTCCCCATCCAGACGACTCACCACCTACAGGAAGGTGCCCTGTGGTGCAATGTGATTTGAAACCCAGTAATGGAAATGTGGGTGATAATGAATGGATGGATAAATATAGGTTTTCTGGCAAACTTCATTTGGGAACAATTTCTGTTGTATTCCCTTGATTTCCAATAAACTCCAAGGAAAGTTTTCAACTTTGATCATTTTTTTCAACATTGTAAAGCAGTGATTCTCAACTGGTCTCAGTCTGGGACCCACATTTTTTTGTGGTCATTAAGTCGCAACCCACTCTCATAGCGTCCAAACCGGGCAAATTAATTTTATAAAAGAAATAAACCTTTAAAAAATCACTTCTTTCAACATTCTCATTTTATTCAGCACAGTGTGCCTTTCAAAATAATTAACAATTCTACAATAAAACGCATGTTCAACAGCTGATTCACATTATTTTGATTTTTGACCGGCTGCTTGCGACCCATTCAGAACAGCTCCACGACCCACTTTTGGGTCAGGACCCACCTGTAGAGAACCACTGTTGTAAAGCACCAAACACGTTTAGTTTTCCAATAAATATTGACTTTTTTTACCTAAATGACGTCTGTCTGAGAATAAAGAAGACTTTAAAAAAATACTCGATTTTCAACTTGTCTTTGAACGTTACACGTGTGGCGGTGCATTAGGGTAACACTGTAAGCACCGTTTTAAAATTAAAAATTAAGTTTTTTACCGTTTTAATAGTTGAACACTTCATCGGTGGCTGTTGATGTCACCGGTGTTTGCGTCACAGGATCTGGAAAGCTCCATTTACCGCTGTCTGTGTGCGCCAGTGTATGTGTGTGTTAACGGTCACAGGTTGTCAACAGTCCCGTTACTGTCACCGGACTGTTCGGCTAACACGGACGAACATCTTCGCCGACTCCCTGACCGCTTCTCCGGCCTCACACCGCTGCCGTCCACGGTTCAAATACAGCGAAAACTACAACGACAAGTTGACAAATATATTCTACACTTACGTCAGTGACGGTGAACTGGTGAAGCCGACACGGCCGCTCAGGTACAGCACTCCAACTGCCGAGCGCCGAGCGTTCGCCCCTCACTGCGAGGGACGCTCTTTCCCCTGACGTCACTACGCAATTCAGCGGGTACGTTCAACAAAGATCGTCTCGTAGTAAGACGCGTCACTACAACTATAACTCTAAGCGACTTATTACCACAGTTTATATCTGCTTTACAGAACAGTCAAGTCGTATTTTCCAAAAGACAAAGATAAAAAAGAACAGCTTGATAATAGATAAATAAAACTAATCGCTCCTTTTCTTTTTTTCAGTTTATTTATCTATTTTGGCGTTGATGAACTACGGCAAAGCTGCGTAAATCACGGTTTAAGGTTGGAATTAAATAAACAAAAAACATAACTGCCACAACTTAGCTTCTGTGTGTTTAAGTTTATAAGATTTTATTTTTTTCACTATTGTTATTTATTTCGTTTATTTATGTTTTTCTAATTTGTTATTCAATTTATTTCCACTAGATGGAGCAATTTACTTGAAAAAGTTTGAAAAGTCTACTCATGGACAATATCTTCAGCGGTTTTAGCTGTTATTTGCTGTGATCTGTGATCTGTGATAGAATAGACAGGTCAGCTACGGTGAAGGGGAAGGTTTACAGGATGGTGGTGACACCACCCATGATGTATGGATTAGAGACACTAGGAATAGGAGATGGCTTGGACATGTCCAGAGGAGGGACAGTGGATATATTGGTGGATAAATGATCCTAGAGATGGAGCTACCAGGTAGGACACAAAGAGGAGATTGATGGATGCAGTGTGTTTTTTCGCTGTATGTATTTATATATACATATTCACGGCAGGGTAAATACACACTATGTCCATTAACCATGGTTTATTTAGGGAAATGTACGTGTAATAAACAGGTCCAGTAGGGGGCAGTAATAGATCAGTTTTAAATATTTTTACAAGCTAATTTTAACAGTACAGATTTAAATATATTGTCGTGTTTCTGATTCTAAAGTGTCCCTCCGTGTTGTTCTGTACTTTAGAGACTTGATCAGGGTCAAACTTCCTGCTGACCACAGAAAACACCGGACCTTCTCCTCTGAATACCTAATGAAACAGATGATGGATTAGAGTAAAGTTCTGACAGCTCTGCGCAAATACCAGCCAACAGCTGAGTGGTTCCGCATCCTCAAACTCCTTGTTTTTACTAAAGCAGAATTATTTTATTGATCCCTGAGAATAGGGAGATCTTTCACATTACAGAACTTCTTATGGAGATGAGAAAAGTGTCTCCAGGAAAAATTGGAACAATAGAACAACAGCAGTAGAATAATGATGATTGAATCCGCCTTGGTAAAAGAACAAGATCTGGAAGAGACTGTAGTCACACGGTTTAGTAGGCATCTATCGCCACCTCCTGTCCTGGAGTCAGTAGTGTCACGGTTTGACCAGTGACTTCTGAGAAAATGCAGCCCATATGTTTCACCTTGATACAAGAATTTTACTGCTTCCCAATGCATCGTTACATCACTGGTCAAATCCACAAAGATTCTCATTCATCCTGGTGATGGTCATCCCTGGTCATCATGATGATGTCATGGACACAGGTGGTACGATGATGATGGTGGTTAGTGAAAGTTTGTTCACCTGACATAAGCAGGCGAGGCATTTCCTCTGGGACATTTGAACCCTATTTCACATTCTCTCCATTCGTGGTCCTCAGAACTATGACGCCCAGGTGCAGTTGATGATGACATCATCAGCTGACCCAGGTCCGCAGACAAACAGAACCATCCTTAAATGTCAGACAGAGCGGGCTGACGGCGGCTACGCCACAGGAAGGCTGTTTTTCCTCTTCTTTAAGGAACGGAGGATAATGGAGGAGATTAGAGAGAGCGGCTGCTGCCCGCTCGCTCGCCTCTGACAACACAGGCAGCTGCGGATGTTGCCTCTCAGTGGCCCTCGTCAATTACAGCAGCACTCCAGCGAGTTGGCCCTAATGAAGAGTGCGAGGCGTGAGATCCAAGGCGGGCGACTGCTGATCGATCCCAGACCGACTGAGGGTAAAGCCAGGGTTCAGCTGCACATCTGGGGACCAGTGTTTTTCTTCATTCATGCACAGGTCAGAGGACACGGTGAACTGTATGTCACGACACAGACACGTGACAAGTGTACTCTGATGTTTCATTGCAGAAGTACACCGTGTGACGTTCACTGACTGCACGGTCCCTGATCTTTGGACACTGAAGGAGTGACGTTGGAGTTCTGCTTACATCAGAACTACGTAAACCTGGTGCAGGAGATCCCCAAGGTACCGGTCTAATGATGTTCCTCAGCAGCTGAATCCACTAGTGAAACAACCTCAAAGATCAACTTGGTCCAACTGATCGTCCAATTTACCGTAACTCAGACTTGTTCTGGTCACAACCGTCTGACCCTGAATCGGAATCATTTTATGATGTCCACAGTGACATATGTGGTCATCACAGATGGACCACGTCTCTGGAACACATCCCTTGGTCCACGTCTGTTCCTTTTCCGTTTTTGCGTTTCCTGAAATAGGAACTCAAGGGAATGAGTGTGGAATCAGCCCATTATATATAAAGTGTATGTGTCTTTAGAACTGCCTTCATCCAGCACCATCGTCTGCAAAGTTAGCTTTCATATTTGTCCGTTGCTGACGTCTGAAAGGTCACATGTCATGAGTGGACGATGCCGGCCAATGAAATGGCAGCGTCCAGTGTCATATTTCTTCATTAGCGTGAGCAGAGTCACTGTTGTTTATTCAGAAATAGCTCCAGAGCTGCACTTTCTCTTTGATGAACACTTTTCATTCTCATAATGAACAACATC
Source organism: Paraplagusia blochii (assembly GCA_016785265.1). Lineage (NCBI taxonomy): Eukaryota > Metazoa > Chordata > Actinopteri > Pleuronectiformes > Cynoglossidae > Paraplagusia > Paraplagusia blochii. Next base: position 126,167 of record JAFBJS010001359.1, on the reverse strand, counting down.
AGTTTCACACAAATGTCCAACAAGAAGATGGAGGCCCTCGTTAGTGGAGGCAGGAGTGGTTGTGCTGACGGAGGCAGAGAGTGGAACCCTCATCAGCCAGTGACACTTTCTCTCTCTCTCACACACACACACATGTGATATGATTTTAATGATTTTTTCAATAAATGATGTGTCCCCTTAAAATAGTTTGGGGGATAAACATCTGTTTATTAAAGATATAGTCACTAGATGGCAGTATAACAGCTTATTGAATTGATCTCAAGCACACAGAGGTTTGTATAGATAAATGATTAAAGATCACCAGATCTAGGCAGCAATGGCTGTTTAAGCAAATGGATTTGGGTCTGCAAGGCTTCAGGTTCAAATCCACCATCCATCGACGGATTTGCCACTGCATAACTGGGGTTGGGGCGGTGTAATTATACGGCACACAGTATGGTGCAGTGTGATTTGGGTGGCGCAAGATTCCCCTGTGACCCGGCATGAAGATAAATAAATAATTGAGTACCAAATCTATGTAAGTATTATTTGGTGTGAAATTGAAAATGTAGCATTGGAAAAGTTAACATTTTTCAACAAAAAGTTAATATCAGGTATACCTGTCTGGAGCTAACTTTTTGGAAATGTTGTACACTCAGAACTACAGTCGTGGACGTTTTCCTTCTTAATTTTCTTTTACTGAACACTGTCAGGCTTTTCCTTTCGTGTTGAATTTGAAGAGTTTCTGGACTGACTAAGGGTTAACTTATCAGGACACAAACAATTCCAGCAATGGACTCACTCACACACCCAGGCTTGATCACATCTATATTCCTAGCGTGCCATGGCCTCCCCAGTCTTTGTTAAAGGTCAGGGTCCATGTGCAGTGATCAGCATGTTAATGAAACTAATTGTTATTTCACAGAGTGTGAGGCTCAGACCTTAGGGTTTACTGGCACTAACTGTAGCTACAGCCGGAACAGAGCTGTCACTGACTGACCGTCAGTCATCAGTTAGATCTCTCTGCTTCAGTAACATGTCATTACCAGCAGGGGCATCGTTGTTCGACACGTTAAAAAGTAAACTCAAAGTCTAACTTTAATCTGAACCTGATCAGTAGAGTCTGAGCGTTCCTGTGTTTCATCAGGTGACTCCTTCAGATGCACCACCTGAACTGTGGGTGGGGTCAGTGGGGAACCCCGTGTGATGCAGCGGGCAGGTGATCGGGGGCAGCAGGTGGTGTTCCCGTCTGTTCACTCTGTTGTTGTTCAGACTGTATACAGGCAGAAATCAATGGTCTACTGTCACTACCTGGACAAGTGCTCGTGAATCGGTACTAACAAGGTTGTAGTTATTGTGTTAGGGTCAAGTGAACACACAAACAATGAGGTCAGGATAATTGTTGTCCATCCTCATCTCTGCTAATGAGGTTGCCTTCAGTTGATCCCTGCTGCCCCCACCCGTCTGTATTGTCATCCCATCTGACTGCGTGGCATGGATGTCAGATACGTAGGCCGTCCCCTAGGACCAGCAGGCGACTACAGCAAAGAGCAGCATTGACAGGGTCCTCCGTCCCCCCCACTCTAATTGCACACCAATGAAGATACAGTGTACACTATGAAAAAGAAGAAAAGGTCAGGCTGCCGAGAGTCGCTCCACCATGCCGACAATTATGTTTTCTTACTACTGAATGATGGTCACGGAGCGGTAACATGGTTCTTCATTTGAAGACAAGAGACGTCCTCAAGACGCAGTAATTGACGAGGGATTACTGAGCAGATGTGAAATTCATTAACTGAAGTGTTTTGGTTCGTCTCATCTCTTCTGTACATTAGATCACGTTACATCTGGCAGACGCTTTTATCCACAGTTGGAGTTATTATTATTATTATAGGTCATTATTATTATAGGTCATAGTCAAGTAAAGCAGAACAACTCAGGGGTCAGAAGAAGAAGAGAAGGTGTGTGGCAGAGTTGTTAAGACAGAAGGAGTTTTTTGACAAGAAAGGTTTTCCAGTTGTTCAGAGAGTCAGATGTGGAGGACACTGCTCTGGAGTCTCCCAGGTTATTTGTTCCAAAGATAGTTACTTCAAGAACAATTGGACATAGTAGGAGTCTTCAGGACATTTCACCTCCCAGGCCAAGAGTTCTTCAGACCTTAATAAGTCTCTTGTGATGAGCGTTGAGAAGAAGTCGACACGAAGAAGTCTCCAAGAAATCTATTATGTCCAGTATCCCATAAAATAACTATCTCAGGTAGAATTGAAAGAATATTCCACCTCAGGGTGCAGAATGACCATGATCTCCTTGTATAAGAAGAAGGCAAGATGATGCTGCTGAGATGAGGTCAATACCAGAGATGTTGCTTTAGAGCAAAGAGTTGAGATATGTCGCAGTGATCCTTGTGGTTATTTTATAGGACAGGGAGAGTGACTTGTGTTGTGATCGACCGTCAGACAGTGAAGATCAATGAGCAGAGGATTTTACATGTTCTCTTTCACAGGAGAATTGTAGCTGGAACCTCAATTGGAATCTGGGGATGAGTTGGCTTTGAACCCAGAACCTAAACCTTGGAATATTACCCCTGCAGTTTAGAAAATAAAATGCAAATCCACAATTTGTTAATTTATTTGTCAATCCAATTATCATGTTGAAAACCACCTGCTCTGATCATTGACTCATTCAATTGTTTTCCCTCTGATGCAGAATTACTCCTGCTTCATCAAAAGACGTGCACCTTATAATAGCTTAGGGATAAACTACTGTATATTAATGAAAATGTCACTAGAGGGCAGCATACCAGGCTTGCTGTATATCAGTACTGGTTGATATCGCATAGGAAATTTAGTGTTTATGATGAACGACTCCAAGTGACCAACTGACTACTGATTACCACCCACTGACCCACTGGTCACTGACCATATTTAATGTATCTGGTTTAAATGGAGCCAGAAACTTGATGATAAGTTTTGGAACAACAGTGGAATTAAAAGTCTCTGACTTTAGAACATCATTAATGAGTCACCGAACAACATAAATGTTCTCCTGCCTACTTTTGAAGCACTGTCTACTTCCTGTTCACACACTTTAGGCCAGAACAATGGAGAAATCAGGTCTGGTTGGCCCGCTCCACTCTGGAGGGTTTCAAATGACATTATCTGAGGGGGCTCACAATGAGGTCTGATTTTCTGTGTGGTATAATTGGCCTGTTTGTTACAGTGAAGGACAGGAAGTTAACCAGGCTGAGACGCTAATGTCGGACAGATGGGATTCCATCCTTCAAACAGTTTATTTAGATCCCTTTGTCCCAGACTGGAGCCCATCACGGCAGCTCAGAAACTAAGTTGATTTTGAGGTGAACTAACATAATGGTGCGATGATTGTAATGCAGTCGTCCACCTGCAGGAGTTCCCTTTTGTCTTCCACAAAGACGATTCTGAAAAGTCTTTCATTGAACCAGTGGATTTTTGTCAATAATGTCTTGTTTACTCATAGGTGTTGAAAACAGACCCTCAACCTTTTCCTGCTCCATCTGCCTCCAGCGCCACTTCCGCCCCATGTTCTGGGGTATTTCTCTCTGTTGCTGTGATGAACTGCCTGAGGCATTGCACTGATGGACTGACTCACACTGTGACTTACTGAAGCTTTTACCAATAATATCTCTGTGATGAGGTTCGGCGCACCAACAAGACTCTCGGCACGACCCCGGTCCACACACCGCCCCTGGGATTGATTCTCAACCCCGCTGTGAAAATCTTAATCGACTTTTGTTAAGAGCTGCTGAGAATCCAGTTAAAATGATACACTCTGAGAAAAAGTACTTTGTTTCAAAGTAATTACTTCAGAGTATGAGTGAAGTGAGGCAGAGTGAGAGATGGACAGAGAGAGAGAGGGGGAGACAGAGAGACAGAAAGAAGGGGAGCGAGAGAGACAGGGAGAGGAAAGGGAAAGAGAGACTAAGAGTCAAAGAGAGAGACAAGTTAATGGATTGACAAGTTGATGTCTTTATATGTTTAATATATATAGGAATACTGTATATATGTCCACACAGCTACAGGTATTTACCCCAGGTCACAAAGGTTTCTATTTGTGCGCCCACTCTCGACACCGTCCACGTCCTCACTTCCTGTCAGACCCTGCTGCTGTCACTGCTCTACTCCCCCTGCTCACCCCAAGCCAAACAAATGCCACCACGTTGACAGAACCTTGACACCATCACCAACCTACTGGGTTCTCCATCGGCGTCGTCAACACAGCCGGAATAAAGAAAAGAGTTTGGTCATGATCCTGTTTCTGTTCTTTAAACTGGTTAATGTAGTTTGGAAACTTTTTTTGGCATCAGGACAAAAGGCACCAAATCAGCACCACGGACAGTTACCAGTGTATTTGATGTCAAAGCAAAAACACCAGCGATAATTGTAGGTTTTCACTGGTAATATTTAGCTTCCTGGGGATCTAACCGGTAGCTAGTAATTATCGGGGTTTCCTGTCAGAGACTGCCACCTACAGACAAGTAAACAAGTTAACATTCACAACACAGGGGAGGCAAGAGAAAGGACCGAGGACTGCTGGACAGAAAGAGTACTGCAAGAGTAGAAACAAGACTACTACAAGAATCTAATCAACTGTACTGCAAGAGTAAAAACAAGAGTACTGCAAGAGCAAAGACAAGAGTACTGCTGGAGTATAGACAAGAGTACTGCAAGGGTTGAAGCTATTTCGAGAGTAAATAGTAAAGAAAGGCCAGCAAGAGTTCCAGCAAGAGTACTGCAAGAGCAAAAGAGGGGTAATGCAAGAGTAAATATGAGAGTACTACAAGAGTAAAAACAAGAGTACTGCATGCATGAGCAAAAACAAGAGTATTGCTAGAGTGAAGACAACAGTACTGCAAGGGTTCAAGCTAGAGTACCTCAAGAGTACAAACAAGAGTACTGAGTAAAGAAAGGCGTACTGCAAGAGTACAAAGAGGGGTACTGCAAGAATAAACTCAAGAGTACTCCAAGAGCAAAAACAAGAGTACTGTTAGAGTGAAGACAAAAGTACTGCAAGGGTTCAAGTTATACTACCTCAAGAGTACAAACAAGAGTACTGAGTAAAGAAAGGCGTACTGCAAGAGTTCCAGCAAGAACATAAAGAGAAAAACTGCAAGAGTAAATACAAGAGTATTGCAAGAGTAAAAACAACAGTAGTCCAAGATTTAAAACAAGAGTATTGAAAGATTAAAAATAAGAGTACTGCAAGAGTAGAATCAAGAGTACTGCAAGAATAAAAACAACAGGTTCCCGTTGTCTTGAGCTGATATGAGCAAATATTGGACTCGCAGCACAGTGGCTCCTGTGGGCTGGGTCAGAACATATTGATAAGATATTGATATGCATAGATATTGCAGGGAAAAAAGCAGAAGTATAATGAAAATATAATTTTATTTTCTTCTTGGCCAGATTAAAAAAACCAAACAGCGCCCCCAACCTGACTGTGCAGCAGATCCTGAAGACTCCAGAGGAATGTTCTTTTTTTTTTTGTCTTAAACCTGAATGTGAATCTAAGTGTCACTGTCTCCTCAAGTGAAATTTCCAGGAAACTGACAGACTCTCATGAAGACACTCCAACCACCACCAGGTCTGTAATGTTTTAGACCAAGGTGGGGTTTTTTCTTGCCACCCTCCTCCGCTCCTCCCCCCCGGCCCTCCTGCCCTCCTACCCCAGTCTCTCTCTGCCTCTGTGCTATAATAGAGAGGACACATCATCAGGCACACTCAACACCGAGGCTGAGCTCAGTTGCAGCAGAACTCTCCATCTGTAATCAGTGCAGTGAGTGGGGAGTCACACCTTCTCTGTCCTCCTCCTCTTCCTCATCATCATCATCATTTGCCGCCTCCTCTTTCTGCAGCTTCTATTTCCTGTTTTTTTTCTGATTCTGATCTGTCTGTGCTTGTATGTAGATGATGGAGTATTATACAGTAGGGTAGATCATTCAGATTTGTCCAATAATGATCACGGACTTTTGACTAGAACTGTTTGTAGAAACTGTTGAAAAATGTCTGCAATTTCTGAATTGTCCACAATTGGCAAAACAAAGGAACCAATGTCTTCTGTTCCATATAGAAATCCTCGGTTCTACAATTATCATATGGAACAAGGCTGCAGTTCTGGAATCAGTGAACTCTGGATCTCGGATGGACAGCAGGGGGCAGCGGTCCACTCTGGTCACTGAGTCTGGACAAAGATTCAGTTCAGATGAAAAGTGTTTAATGTTTGAAGCAGATCAATGATAACCCCTGGTATTGTACTTGGTAAGAGAGAAACCATATGTGACGTTCTGAAGCCCACGCCCCTCCCCTTTAATCTCCTCACTTCAATCAAACTCTGGTCCACTTCACTGCAGCAGAAACAGTAACTCCTGGTCCACTACCCACGATTCCCTGCTCCTCTCTGTCCCACAGGGACTCACGTCATGAATAAATGAACAGATGAACAACAACAAGACGCCTCCTCAGGTGTGTGTGTGTGTGTGAGAGAGAGTGAGTGAGTGAGACGTTAATGTCCATGACTCTGGTGTACTATGTGTGGGTGAAGTACTCAGAGCGTAATATCTAATAACACCATGAAATATCTCAAGAGTCAGAACTGGATCGGTTCAGTTGGTGTACTCATTAGTATTATTATTGATAATTATTATAATATTTAATATTTATTTATATTTATAATAACAGCCACTTTTTTTAAACGACAATCAGAAAATCCAAGATTGAAATGACAGAACAGATCAGAACCAGTGGTGGAATTCCTCCTTAGGAAAAACAGTTTCAAGTGTTGACTTTCCAACACTAAGATAAGGCTTTAAACGCATCTTAAGACCAGGAAGGGTTAATAAAAGCTCTTCACTGACCTCTGTTGACGATTGTCAGACACTTGTTTTATTCTGTTCCTTTAGTTCCTGTCTAGGGAGGGAAATATTTTATTCAACTGACGGGGTGGATGGAGTAACAGTTCTTTAGCGCTCCACTGGTCTCGGTTCTGGTTCTGTTTTGTCGCTCAGCTACTTTTCCACAACAGTCGATAGTTGTTCCTCTACAGAACATCATCTGTTGATCTATTCTTCAGTCCAAACTAAGCAGAATGGATTCATTTATCTCTGATGGTCCTCTTCCATCAGACAGAATATTCATTCAGAAACACACGGCACGCACACACAGCAGTGATTCTCTCTCTGTGTTTTTCTTCCTCAAAATCCCATTACTGTTCAATAACCCGAGAAGCAACTGTGTTTCCTCGGATGGAGCAAGAGGAGGAGGAGAACTCCCAGTCTGACAACTCCATCTACACCTCAGTGATGAAGATCTGTTGATCTTTATACTCCAGGGGAAACCAAAGACATCAGAAGGCTTTCTTTTTCAGAAGATTGAACAGGTTCCAGAGTTCTCGAGTTCTGCTTCTTCTTTGCCTTTCAACTTGTCCCTTTTGTCCCTTTCAGTGAGTCAACAATTTCCATCTCCCCCTGTCCTCTGTATCCTCAACTCTAACTTCAACTACCTCCATGTCCTGCCACTGTATCCATCAATCTCCTTTTTGTCTCCATCTCTAGGATCATTCTTCTATGTCTCCACTGTCCCTCCTCTGAACATGTCCAAACCATCTCAATCTGTCTTCTCAAGCTTTTTCTCCAAACCTTGCTGTCTGTGTTATCCCTCTAATCACCTCATTCCTGATCCTGTCCATCCTTGTCTGTCCTAAAGAGAACCTCAGCATCTTTAACTCCTCCACCTCCACCTCTGCCTTCTGTCTTCTGACTATTCCTAGTGTTCTACCTATTCTAGAGTTCTAGAGTTCCACAGTTCCTTAATTCTGTAGTTCCGTAAGTCCATAGATCCATAGTTCTATAGATCTACAGTTGGAAAGATATATAGTTTTCCAGATCTATAGTTCAATAGTTCCACAGTCTGTCGTATAAAATCAGAAGTGTTTCTCATCAAACTTCTCAGTCCTAAGGAACCAACTTCTCTAAAGAACCAATGTTCTGGTCTGTGATCTGTACATGGGGGGACTGAGGTGATGGACTTTCTCTGTGCTCAGTGCATGTCCTATGGTTGAACCATCAACCCACACCCTTGGCTGGTGTTATTCCACCCTGACTCCTGCTCCTCTAGTAAATCTAATAGCAGGGAGCGTGTGGAGCTGCAGAACCACATTAAATAGATATTTACCTCCAGCATAAATGTCACCGCATGCAAATGCTGTTGTTTTGGTTTTTACCTCCGTCTCTGAGGACGATGGAGATGATGGTGTTTATTACTCTGCTCCGAGAATGGAAATACTTCCAGGACTCTTATACTAATGGGCCGTCAGAGGGTGCGACCTCTCAGAGGGCCGCAACCCACACTTCTAACACACAAGAGAACAATACAAGTGTGTTCCCCCTGGTGCAGATCATCGGCTGAGTGGTCAGTATGGTTAGTGAGGTCAATATAGTCAGTGGTCAGTACGATCAAAGTGGTCAACTTGGTCAGTATGGTCAGTATAGTCAGTGGTCAGTACGATCATAGTGGTCAACATGTTCAGTATAGTCAGTGGTCAGTATGATCAAAGTGGTCAATGTGGTCAGTATGGTCAGTATAGTCAGTGGTCAGTATAATCAAAGTGATCGATGTGGTCAGTATGGTCAGAATAGTCAGTTGTTAGTATAATTAGTGGTCAGTATGGTCAGTATAGTCAGTGGTCAGTATAATCAAAGTGATCAACGTGGTCAGTATGGTCAGTGGTCAGCATAATCAAGGTGGTCTATATGGTCAAAGCGGTCAGTATAATCAAAGTGGTTGGTATGGTCAGTATAGTCAGTGGTCAGTATAATTAAAGTGGTAAAACTGGTCAGTATGGTCCAATTTGTCAGTATGGTGTGTGTATAGCAATGATTAATATTCTCAATATGGTCAGTATAGTCAGTGGTCAGTATAGTAAATAGTAGTATGGTCAATCGTCAGTGGTCAGTGGGTTGATGACTGACTGTAAACTTTTAATGAAGGCGTAGGCTCAAAGGGAGACAGGAACCTTATCAGTGTGTGACACTCCTCTGATCTGTCACACACTGATGCACACACACACACACACACACACACACACACACACACACACACACACACACACGGCCTAATGACCATATATCCAGGCAGACCACGTTTAAGTTTGATTCCCTAAGGAGTCTTTAGGAAAGTGGACAGCGTCCCTGACAAAGTCCAGATTATTTTAAGAATGTTTGGATGAGGATTCTCTACACACAGGTTTGGTTCATTAAGGGGATTTGTAACAGGGTTGTAACAGGATTGAAACTGTTCCTGACCAGAGTGTCTCTGGTTAGAGATGGTGACGACCGTCGATGACTCCTCATCGTTAAATCATTTGACACGAACTCAAGGATCTATAATTGAAATTTATAAAACCAACTTCTGGTTTAATTTTAATCACAGTTTTATGACTCATTAAAACTCAGTCATCATTTTTAGAACTGTGGATTACTGTTCTGCAAACCAGTAGCTGGGAATCACTGAGTTAAATTAATTATCAACAGAGTACCTTATATTCATTTTTTTACCCATTTGTCATAACATTTAATACTAGAACGTCCTCGTGGTCATTTTCACGGTTTCGCTTAAAAAATCTGAATAAATAATTCAATACGAACAGGTTCATACGTTTGGAGCAACGTATTCTTCAGCAGACTCATACGTCTCCTCTTCTGAAATTGCTCTGTCCTATTTGTCAGACAGCAACCTCGAAGGCTCCAACAACAGTTAAATTTCTCTTCCTTCCACCATTTGGTTTAGTGTCACACATATAAACAGTGTTTGCATGTAAAGTACAATGGTCATTTTGACCTCTGCTGGGCTGACTAGAATGGATTATACCTTATTACAGAGGAGTCAAACTCAATTCAGCAAAAGGCTAGATTGAAAACTTGCATGAAGTCAAGAGCCAAACTTAATATATATTGAAAAATTAACTAAAAACCTGCATGTTTTCTCTCTGGATATGAAATAATGTTTTTTCATGTGAAAACGCTGAATATGGAACAACAAATAATTCACTCATCAGTCTTATTTGTTTCTTATTCGATCTCTTTGTTGTCTTTTCAGATCATGTTCAATGTAATTTTTTTTACACAAATGTACGTGCTATAACAAAAAGCATGCATTATCAATGTAACCATTTCTGAGAGTATGTAAGCTCTACCTACTGGTGGGTCAACTCTAGTAGACATTTGTTTTATCTCGCGGGCCAAAAATAATTAGACTTTGGACCAGATTTGGCCCCCGGGCCAGAGTTTGACTCTTGTGTCTTGTTGTACTTTATCTAAAATAAAAATATAATTTAAATAAAATATGACAAGGTTTGGAAAAACAAGTAGTTTAAATGGCTGTCATTACTACTAAAATTATTTTAATATATTGATAAAAAACTGTGTCTGAGGTCAAATTGATCAGTGTACAAATTTCTAATAGATAAACAAACAAGACGGAAGTTTCTGTCAACAAAACCAACATTGTTTGCATCTTCTTAAGATCAGGAGTTGAGAGAACGACTGACACTGAGCTGCTTCACGTCTCTTTTAATCAAACGGACCACCAAGAGTTAAAACCTGCTCTGTATCTCATTTCCATGGAAGTTCTGCTACACCCTGACTCCTGCCGGCCCGCTCTGCACCGGTTTGATATCCTGGCTCTGCTAATAGGACATGTGGCTCTGGCTTTCAGCCTCAGTCTGTCTGATTAAAGTCTGCGAGTTCTTGAAAGCCCTGCCATCAGTGCAGAGTCCCGACCTCAGGTGGGTTTTCTCCACTGAAGCAGATATTTGACACCCAGATGTTAATAAATCCATGTTTTCACTGCAGGATGTTCTGTTGATCCCACCTCAGTCTTTCTTCTACTGTGGTTTTAATGAGCAGCTGAATCTGTCAGATCTGCAGCAGAAAGTGGAACCGATGAACATCCACTACTGACACCACACTGACTCACTCAGCCCCCGCATGAGGACCACCACTGGGCCACATACCATGGTTTAACAACAAATATTTATTTTTGATGCCAGATGCTCACTTCTGCATTTTACCAGAACCAGAGATAGAAAGTCCCAGGTCCACGGAGGACTGACTCCTCCAGACTAGTCGTCCCCAACCACTGGGCCGGGGACCGATACCGGTCCATGGGTGAATTGGTGTGGGGTCGCAGAGAAATAATGTTTCCTGTCTATTACTTCCACTTGATCCATACCCATATCAACAAAAACTGACCAATAGAATGGCTAGGATTCCATCATCAATAATGCAACTATATTTGATTTGAAAATATTTTCTCAGTGACGACAACAACAATAAACTTGAAATGACGCAGAGCCATTGATACAAGATTCTAACTTTTTATACTGGTCTGGGAGGAGAAAATTATAGGCTAGGTGCACTTGAGAAATCCCTGTTGTGCCCATGCACAGTCAATTTGGTAGGAAGATTTTATAGGTAGGAAAATATTTCAGAAGACCAGAAATTAAATTTAATTAAGGGGTATTTATCTGCCACAACTTAACAACCGGTCCGTGCAAATAGTATGAGACATTTAGCCGGTCCGTGGTGCAAAAACAGGTTGTGGAACACTGGTCCAGACCAGCTTTATATCAGTGACAGCTCTGACCTTCACCATGGCGGCCAGTCTGTGCCACACCACTATGTCAGTCAATTAAAGGAAAGCAACAGGAAGTTCTGTATGTGTGTGTGGTTGTGTGTAGATTAAATGCAGGTCAAAATAACCTGGTTTGTAAAAAAAAAAAAATACAACTCACATTTCGCCGATTTTACCCTGTCGCCAAACGTCACAAACCTCTTCGTCTGCAGAGACAAAAGTCACTGAACATCAAGAACAGTCACTCATCTTAAATAAAGTAGACAAAGGTGTATACAGTAAAGTGAGGGCCCCTGACCTATCAGCTAACTGACCAAAGATTATACTGAACCAGGAGGAAGATCAAGTTACTAATGACTCCTCCTCTGAAAGCGCTCTGCACGAGTAATCGGAAAACAGGTTTTGATAGAGCTTTAAATGATAGAATCTCTCTCTCTTTCAGACACTAATTTAGTGTTTTGTTTATTTTAAAATGTTTATTATTATCATTTTATTTCAAATCTTATTTTATCAAAAAAATGATCTTTAGAATGAAACATGCAAATACATTCACTTTTTGGTTGAGTTATAATAATTTATTTTATCAATATGTTTATATAAGTATGTTCTTTATCTTTAGAATTTAAATTTAATTGATTAACAGAATGTTTCTTGGGCTGAAACAAATCAATTGGTTTTTAGTTATTTTAATGGGCAGAATACAGTGGAGGTACCAACAGATGGACAAACAAGGGCTGCTGGGAAATGGACTGAACTGGTCGGACAGAACTGCTCTCTGCATATATATATGTATTGGGTAACATATTACATATGTGTAATATGTAAGTTATTATACATATATACATACACTATACATTCATACTTCTGCCATCTGCAGTACAGTATAAATGGCTGTAACCTGATGTGTTACTATGGTGACAGTTTTTCTACAGTTACATTGGTGAATAAACTCAACATATCATCGTTCATATAGTCTCACAGTATATTATAATATATACCATACTACTACCCTTGTATCATGATATGTATTGAATCAACAAGTTCTTGACAAAACAACTGTCAAGTGATTTAAAAAAAAATTTTAACATTTTTTTAGGAGTTTCACTGACGCACACAGGCTCCCCACGGTGGCCAAGGCTGTCAACACACACACACACACACACACACAAACACACACACACACAGACTTTCACCCATGAACTCTTAAATGTCACTCTGTCTTCCCCACCACAGTGACCCCTGTCAGACCAGGTCAGAGTTATCAGGCTGTCTCTCTCTATGTTTCTGTCTCTGTCCCACTGTCTCCAGACTTGTTTTCTTACCCTGCCTCCTCCGGTTACTGTAATGTTCTGGACCTGTCCACAGAACCACTGTCCTCTGATCCAGGTCTCCAAGTTCACCCCAACACTGATACTATGTTTGGGATTCTATAGTACTGCCTCACACATCCGGCCCACATGACTGATGTGGCCCAGTGTGTGTGCACACCAATCAACCGTCTCCTGGTGACCTCTGTCAGAGACGGTGAGAACAGAGGGATTCCCACAGTGGGACCAACAGGACTTCATTAGGACAAAGAGAAAATCCTCAGATTGGTGAAATGTGGACTTTTCTTCTTTTCAAAAGGAGAAATTTGATTAAAGAGGTTTAATAAGCTGAAGATATTGAAGCCTGAGGCGGCGCTAATGACTTCAGACACGCTACTGATGTTTGGAACTGGAGGCTGAGGCACTTTGAAGTATTGGACGTGACAGGAGAATGACAGCAGGTAATTATATTTTTACAGTTCATTTGACTCACACTGACTGAGACAGAGATCCTCCAGCGCCACCTAGGTTACTGCAGATGTGATCCACCCTTAAACCACCACACTGTTCTGTTCAACCCAATCAAAGAGAGTTAGGTTTGACCTGCAGACCTCTAACTGGAGAGTTCTGGACTAGAGAGCTTTGCTGACTCAGTCCAGAAATCCACACCGTGTGGGGATTGAAAACTGACAGTTGATCTAAGTCACTGAACCATTGTTACCAGTACTTCTAACAGTACCAGTACTAGTGTTTCTTGATTCTATTGATGCTGCTGGTACTGTTACTTGAAGGTGTGTTCAGTTCAAAATGTTCAGTTGAGGTCATCTCCATGTGTCTATTCCACAAAGGAACCTGGTGAACCAGGAGGGACGCCCTAGTCCACAGCAGGAACACAAGGACAGTATGTTGAAGGACCATTGGCCTTGAACTGTTGACTTCAGGCTGTCAGATCAGATTACTAATCACTACTGCACTGCACGGCACCCAGACTGCACATACAAATGGAGAAATATGAACATGGTCTATGTCTGAATGAGGTTACGTTTGAAGGCAATGGTCAATAATGGACGTTTGAGACCTTTGAAGGACCTTTGGATGTTTGATGATGTCAGAGATCTGTCTGAGTTGGAGAAGAGACAGATTTTAAAAAAGAAGACAGAAAAAAGGAATAAATGTTTGAATATGGAGAAGGAGAGGAATGAGCTTAAACATCAACACGGTCTGTTTGGACCGTCTAAACTCTACACCAGCTGGTCATCACCTGGTACCGGTTATTAAGGTGGTCAGAGGTTGATGGCGTGATGGCAGAGGAGTTTGAGGTTTTTTCTTCATTTTATATTTATATAGAATAAGTTGAGTTAAACATCCCGGAAGATAAATCTTTTCAAAGGTGAAATGGTTTCAAAGAGTCATTGATACATGATTCTAACTTTTTATACCGGTCTGGTAGGAGAAAATTATAGGCTGGGTGCACTTGGGAAACCCTTGTTGTGTGCATGCACAGTTAATTCAGGTAGGAAGATTTTATAGGTAGGAAAATATTTCAGAACACCAGAAATGTACCTTTAATAAGGGCTGTTTATCTGCCACAAATTAAAAACAGTACGAGACATTTAACCGGTCCATGGCCCAGAAACGTAGGGTGACACTGTCCTAAGGTATAGTTTATCATTTATCAAAGAGAATTTCTTGTTTTCTTGGTCTAGGTCCGCCCCTGGTCAGCACGTCTCTCAGGCTGACCAGCAGCAGTCACGTGACTCTTGAGTTTTGATTTTTTTTTTTTAAATTGAGAGACCACGAACGAGCATCACCGCCCACAGACTGACGGACAACGGGCGTCGCTGTGACGTCAGAGGTCAGTGCGCATAAAAGCTCAAAGAGAAAGTTCCCATCTCATACCTCCAGAAGACAACTCCACCTCTGTTCCTACAGTCATCGCTGCACGACCTCGAGAACCAGAACCAGTCAGAACCAGAACAATCCGAACCAGACAGAGGGATTTGGACTTCTAGGTGAGAGTTTGGTTCTTCTGTTATTATTATTGTTGTTATTATTGGAACCGTCAGAACCGTTCTGTCCCTCCTCTGACTCGGAGGTTTTCAGATTCTTTCAGTGTCACTGAGTTCAACTCTTGTGTGAACGCAGACTCCAGATGACGACCATGAGGTCGACCTGTCTTCTGCTCCTGGCTTCCGTGTGGTTCTGTCACACTGTGGGTCAGAACCTTCCTGCTGAGGACCAGACGGAGAGGAGAACCATCGACGAGCTGCTGCTGGACAGAGCGCAAAGTCTCCTACTGCGGTCAATCCTGCAGCAGGTGCAGGACGGAGACGACAGAGACGGTGGGTCCAACTCTGATGAACAGCTGCTGGTTCGGTTGGTACCGAGCGCTTAATGCCACTGATGTTATAGTTAGTTATGATGAAAATATGATGCGTAACAGCCGAATTCACTAGTGATCCACTATTGATTCATCACTGATATTCTACAGTTTTTTTTATACTTCAATTTTGACTCCAAAAATCCTCAGCGTTGCAGATGCGCGCGCACAGAGAAACACTTCCTACTGTTCATTTACACTCGTAAAAATCTGATTAATTAATAATGAGTTCTTTTGAAATTCATATTTAATTTTATATTTTATTAAACATGTAGTTAAAATTGTCCTTAAAGCGGAAAAACAGATTTACGCACGGCTCTGTGCGTAAAATTACGCGTAAAAGACGATTTTGGTAAAGAAATCGAGTTTTAAAAATGCATTGGAAAAGAGAAAATAACACCATTCTGTCGGAAAAGTCATTACAGATTTTTATTTTTCCATAAACTAAATCATTCTGTGTTTTCCTCCCTGCAGACGGCTTCTCCGCTCAACCGGAATGGGTGACCAAACGACAACACCCGGGTAAGAGGTTTGACAGTGGGCTTGAGAAGAGACAGCACCCAGGGAGGAGAGAGGAGGACGGGGCTGACCACTACCTGGACCTCTACCGGCGGCAGCATCCAGGAAAACGCGACGACGACTTGCACCTGTTCCCCGAGCTCCAAAAACGGCAGCATCCGGGGAAGCGCACCGCCGCCGCGGGCCAGTTCCCTCAAGACCCGGTGCTGGTTTTCGCTGGACTTTCTAAACGACAGCATCCGGGCAAACGCTACCTGATGCTGCAGAGCAAACGGCAGCACCCGGGCAGGCGCTCGGTGGAGGAGGGCGAGGATGAAGACGCGGCGTGGGGCGCGGCTCCAGGTGGGAGTCGGGAGGAGCTGCTGGAGGAGATGGACAAGCGGCAGCATCCAGGGAAGCGCTTTTGGGACAGCTCCAGTCCCGACTTGGACTCGAACAGTCCGTGTGACGTGTTGGACTCGTCGAGCTGCAGCAGAGCGAACCTGCTGCTCGACTTTTTAGATCAGTTGAACAGGAGTCACGACGAGGAGAAGAGACAACACCCGGGGAAACGGCTGGCACCGGCGGAGGACTTAGAGGCGGTGGAGTGACGTCTGCTGGGCCACGGCTTAGACACGAGTGTAAATGAAGTGAAGTCTCAGTCAAGTGTTGTCATTAAAATAACCTGTGTCTGAACCGATGTCTTCTCTCTGTTCACCGGCTGAGCACCGTCCGGTCAGTCCGAGGGTCAGACGGTAAAACATCCGTGTGAAACATCTTATATCAACGATTTAAAAAAAACAGACAACGAAAATAGTGGAAGTGGAGGGAAAATTAATTCACTGAGAAAGAAAATGAGGCATGTATTGTCCAGTCGGGCAATTGGTGGTGTAGCGGTTAAGCTAATTGTTTAGGGTCCGCAACGTCCCCGGTTCGAATCCCTCAACCGCCGGATTACCCTTAAATCTAGACGAGCTTAAAACTAATGATGTAAATGTGTATACCAATCACAGAATCAGACAGCATACCATATTATATATTATAATATATATTGTAGAGCGTAGTATATTCAGTAAATATATTTAGAGTTTTCAATCTGGGTAGATCACTCCAGCCTGGACATTTGAAAAGTAGCTCACAAGACAAAAAAGTGTGGACACCCCTGAAGTAGATACTGTACAGTACAGTTGGAAAATGTAGACGAAAAAACAAAATTGTTGGTATTAATACTACACATACTATTTTTAGTATATACACATATATATCTCGTTAGCCTCATAGCATAATTGCCTAAGTCATTTGTCTTAGCAAATATGCTAATGAGGCGATATATATATCATATATACACTTAGAAATACACACACACTTAGATATTAAAATATGGATTTCAAAGTGTGTTTTTAATATTTTCATAAATTCACAACAAAGAACTTTTGTTCAATCAACAGGCGGCCATGTTTAAAAGACTTCATAGAAACTACAACAAAGGTTGACGAAGGTAACCACAGGTTCTAATCTCACACTCTACCGTGGGATTAAAGATTATAATAGAACTTACTGCAGATTTACATGTTAAAATATTCGGCGCTGCCACTACTGTACTCACCGACATTACGGTGGTATACCCCCCCTCTCCATCAACACACCATCCGGGCTGACACGGAGACACCGGCTCCGGCGGTCGACTTTTCTCCGGTTGTCGACTTCTATCCTTGGGCTGTGTGGTGTCAACAGCTCCCAGAACTTCTTGAAGTTTATGCTTTTTTTATTTTGTGGTTATTCTTTCTTCTTCTCTTCCACTGGAACAACTTCAGACACATTTTAGCCAAAAACCGGGGCAGAAAGTTTGTGTCCGTTTCTGTCGCGTAGAATCTCGCGCTTGCGCACTGGGTGGAATAGTCCATCGAATGAAGGGGGTGAAGGGTGGCGAACCCATGATGACGTAGGAGACATGTCAATGGATTTAAGTGAAATAGGTAAATTTACTTAGACATAGGAAACATATTAAACAAAAATTACATAATTATTTTAAGCAATGATACTTATATGAAAGAATAAAAAATAATAAACAACATATTGCAATGCATCATGTTTATTGTTTATTTTGACGTTACCATCACACTGGTGAAGGTTAGAGTCAGGCCCAATAAATAAGAACAAAATAAATCCGATTTTTGAAAAGTTCTCAGCAAACAGTATCAAATATTTCACAGTAAATAAAATTGTTGCAAAAAATACCAACTGGATTATTATGATGACCCTCAGGTGAGTAGTTTAACCAATCAGGTCGAACTTCTTGATCTGTGGAACCTCATATTCTGGATCAATTCTTTGTTTCCCAACAGAACCAAACCAATCGATGAACCAAACCAGTTTGATGCCTGTTACTTCAAACTTTATTTCATAACAAAAGATTTGGTAATAACAAAATGATGGATTTCACAAACGTCACTTTTTTTAAACTGCACACATTGTCATTTATCTTTTTTTCTTCTTTTTTTCCCATTTATTTTAAAGTAATACTCTTCCTTCCTTCCTCCTCCTCCGACAGATCTGTGAATATTCAGGACATGGATCAGTTTCTGATACAGAAGTGCTACAGCCAGCAGCAGTGTTCTAGTTCCAGTTCCGGCTCAGTTCTACTCTGGGAATGTGTTTTTTGATGGAATATTGAAATAATCAGATGATCCAGAGCACATTGAGTGAAAAAAAAACTAAATCGTATTCTTACATAAGTGGGTGTGTCCCACCTGAGTCATTTCTTGATGGAGCATTCCTTTGCCTGGTGAGCCTGGAGGACAGCAACAGCTTCATCCACCTAATGAGACACAGAAGACGGCACAGTCGTCCTCCGTCAATTGATCCATCTGTCCCTCCAACATACCATCCATCTCTCCATCCATGCAACTATCTATAATCCCTTCATCCTTCCTCCATCTACAACTCTGCTCAGGTCCATCTGACTCCACTAGGTCACAGGCAGCCCCTCTGTTTGGACTGAGGACTGAATCTAACCAGGTTCAGTTCTGTTTCAGAACCTGTTTCCTGAGCTTCAGTCATCTGAATATGGTTTTCGTTCCTATTTGTTAGAAATGGGACCTTCACTCTGGTGTAAATCGGATTGGATCATCTGACCCACCTTGGAGTGCAGGGACTCCGGTGACTCCAGCATGTGCAGCAGCTCCGAGTTGTCGATCTCCAGCAGCATCCCGGTGATTTTCCCTGCCATGCTGGGGTGCATTGCATGGATGAGTGGATAGAGCCGCTCACCTGTGAGACAGCAGAGGGCAGCACATCCTGGACACGGCTGATGTTTCCATACATTTAACAAAATGAACTGCAGTATCACACAAGACCACTCACCAAGAAGCTGCTTCTGGTCCATCAGTGGAGCTGCAGCCAGTTTGGAGGCAGTGAGTGGCTCCAGAGCTGGAACGTAAACTGTCGGTTCCATCACTGGAGCTGGAACCATCTGGGGAAAAAAAAAAAAAATCCTTATTCACAAAACAAGGACAATGATATGATAAACTGTGGTACAAACACACAAAGATACACTGTCGAAAGTTTTCAGTCATCCAGGTCATTAAAGGTCGTTAAGTTAGGCAACCGAATGTCCTAACTTAACTCTTTAATTTTCACAAAGATACACTGTTCTTTTTCTCTAGCTTTTTTCCAAACCTTCCTGTCTGTGTTGTCCCTCTAATCACCTCATTCCTGATGCTGTCCATCCTTGTCTCTCCTAAAGAGAACCTCAGCATCTTTAACTCCTCCACCTTCAGCTCTGTCTCCTGTCTTCTACCTATTCCTAGTGTCCCTAACCCATCCTCATACCTCATACCTCACTGTTCCACTGCTCTCCCTTGTATTTACACACATGGACACAGTCTTGGTATAACTGACCTCCATTCCTCTTCTCTCTATTGCAAACCTTCACCTCACTATATTCAAAAAAGAACAACACAAAGGAAACTGATACAGTATTACAAATCAATATTTTCTTACACTACTAATCCAAACCAAAGACCTCCCTGACCTGTAGCCTGGTCGGTGCAGGAATGGACACCTGCTGTGCGTTCCTCACTGCAGACGAGTACTTGTACTGGTTACTCCTGATCACAGCAGGCACGTCTGTTCGCCCCCCACCAGTCTGGGTCCCAATGTTGTCTAAAAAGACATAATTGGTGAAGTGAGTGATCCCGAAACCAACAGGCTACAACTACTGACGCAGCCGTGAAAGGTCTTACTCATCTTCTGTGAAGAACCCATGACACGCGGGGCCTGAGTGGAGGCCTGTCTGACTGTTGCGATGGTCGGTGATCCACGTCGGACTGAGTTCCCAAATATCTGGTTTGAGTGGAGGCCTAAACAATGACACGTTTATTGACAAAAAAAATATATCAATCTCGCAATTGATCAGCGAGGTTGTAACTACGCACCGTCAACTGGTTTCTAACTGAAATGTAAAAAGAAGGCAAAAAGTCACCAGTGAAACAATGACACCGCACACTCCAATACAGTAGGTGGCAGTATTTTTCTATTATGTTGGTTGTGACCCACTGTTTAACCCAGACTCTGGTCCCTATGAGGGCTAAGAGACATACAGGTGTTAAAACTGAATGTGGGAAGAAGTGGTTTCAAAGACATCAGTGTTTTTGAGCAGTGATTCTCAACTGAAGGGTCGCAACCTTAAAAATTGGCTGGTACAAGAGAGTACCTTAGGGCAGTGTTACCTAACCTTTTTTGCGCCACGGACTGGTTAAATCTCTTGTACTATTTTCACAGACCCATTAATAAAATTAAATTTCTGATGTTCGGAAATATTTTCCTACCTATAAAATCTTCCTACCTGAATTAACTGTGCATGGGCAAAACAAGGATTTCTCAAGTGGACAGTGAGTTTATTGTTGTCTTCACTGAGAAAATATTTCCTAATCAAATATATTTGCATTACTGATGATGGAATTCTAGCCATTCTATTGTTCAGTTCTTTTGTTGATATGGGTATGGATCAAGTGGAAGTAATGCAGCCAAAAGGAAACATTATGTCTTTGCGGCCCGGCACCAATTGACCTACAGACCGGTACCGGTCCCTGGGCCAGTGGTTGGGGACCACTGACTTAAAGAACCTCTAATATGACAACAGGTCCCTTCTGCCAACAGCAAAGTCAGACTTTTATGGTGATATGTATGGGGAAAAAAACCTGAAAAGTTAATCTGAAAAATGTTGCTTTGGACGTAGCTTGTCATTAAGTTCCAAAATACAGAGCAGTTGAGAAACACTGCTCTGTAAAGAGAGAAGCTGAAATAAAAGGAAGTTTAAGGGCTACATGTGGCCCCAGAGCCATAGTCCATTAGAGACCCAGTTAACAATCTTTGTCTCCCTACCTTGTGGTCTCTGTCCTGCCCAGTGAGGAGCTGGTCTCATGTTGCTCATGGAGCTGTGGTTGTAGAAGGAGCGATTGGGAGGCTAACAAGAGGACAGGAGAAGGAGAAAGGGTGGAGAAGAGGAGTACAGAAGGAAACCAATAACTGTGAATCATCTGTTCATGAAACAGAAGTAAATACTTTTAAATCGGTGTTAAATTTTCTAAAGAACCCTGTGACAGAACACAATCATCTGCATAGAAATGGACTTCATCTGGAAGCTCTGACCCTTCATGACATGTGAAATGATCACAGTCATCAGGTGCCGCGTGACTGACAGAGCAGATGATGACAACTGACATGACCATTACTGACAGCATTTGTCTCACAGAGAAAGCTTGATGGTTCTTGTTCGGCACCTGTGGCATGGTCATGTAGTAGCCGGTCTGGTGGAAGGAGTCGATGACGGGGTTGGGCATGGACCTCAGCGAGGCCAGTCTTTGCATGTACTTGTTGGTGAGTATGGCTTTCCGCTCCTCCCGGCGCTGGGCCAGAGCCACATACAGAGGTTTGGTGGCAACGATTCTCCCGTTCATCTCCGTCACAGCCTTCGTTGCCTCCTCAGGTGAAGAGAAGCAGACGAATCCAAAGCCTTTGCTCTGAGAACCATCTGTCATAACCTGCATAAAGATCAGAAGTGAGCTGAGCTGAGAACCAGACGTACAACGCTCACTGGTTGCAGGCTGCCTTTACCTTGGCGCTAGTGATGGTACCGTAGGGAGCAAATTCCTTTCGCAGTCTGTCGTCATCAATGGTGTCATCAAGGTTCTTCACATAGAGATTGACTCCCTAAGAAAAACATAACAATCACATCAATCAGCAAAGAAGATAATCTGCACAAAACAAAGTTTCTCCAAGGAGGAGATGATCACAAAGACGCCAATCAACTGAGGCTAAACCTTTTAAACTTTCCATCCAGCTTCTCACCAGTGAAGCTGAGCTTCAACGGGGTTTAATACACTTTACAGGAAGAACATGGGATCAACAGCTGGTTCTGAATAGACTGGTCCCATTTAATCCAATTCTACAGGTCAATAAGACATTTGACTATTGATACAAACAAAATTGATAAAACACATTGAACATCAATAACGTCACTGGTTTGGAACCATAAATTGAACACAGTGGTACCTGGTAGCGCTGGATGCGGTCCTGTTTGATCTGGTCAAACCTGCGCTTAAGTTCTCCCTGACGTTCCACGCGCTTCTGAGCCCGACCCACATACAGGACTTTCCTGTTGACCTCCTTCCCATTCATTTCTTCAACTGCCTAAAAAAGAAAAAATAAAAGGATATTAATTCATTAAATGGCTGCTGATTTATATTTTTAAAAATCTGGTGCTACCTCTACCTTTTGAGCATCCTCGTGGTTAGCAAAGTTGACGAAGCCAAATCCTCTGGAGAGTCCAGTCTCATCCTTCATCACTCGTACACTCAAGGTTCTACCTGAGTGTAGTTGGATTTAAAGAGTTTCACAGACACCAGTGATTAATGATTCACACAAGGTCACACCAACAACGGAGTAAACCAAAGAGCTGCTCACCATATGGGGAGAAGAGAATCTTGAGCTTCTCGTCAGTGTAGTCCTCACCAAAGTTTTTGATGTAAACATTGGTGAACTTCAGAGCTTTGGTTCCAACTTCTACCTCTCTCTCCTTACGGGACTTGAAGTGTCCAACAAAACTGCAAGCAGAAATAAGAACGTAAAAACACATGTTCAGGTTTTGTAGCAGCCATTTTGAAAGTGTCAATCCACTCACACTTTCCTGTCATTGAGTAGCATCCCGTTCATGGTTTCGATGGCGCGGTTGGCGGCCTGCTGGGTCTCAAAGTGGACGAAACCGTAGCCTTTGGACCCATTTTCATCACAGACAACCTACAGAACAGGAAAAATGTCCATTTAAGATTCAATACAAACTGAACTGTTTTATTGTCGGGTTGGAGCCACTAACCTTACAAGACAGAATATTGCCAAAGGCTGAGAAGGTGTCATACAGGGCTTTGTTGTCAATGGACTCGTCAATGTTCTTGATGAAGATATTGCCTACACCAGACTTCCTCAGTCCGGGGTCTCGCTGTGACCACATTATTCTTATTGGTCGACCTTTTAGGACGTCGTAGTTCATTGTATCCAGAGCGCACTCCGCTGAATCAATGAGTTTAAAAGACAAAAAGTGAGATTGTCATTTCTGTGTGTCCAATATGTCCAATATATGACCTGGGACCTTACCATCAGCAGGCTGCTGAAAGTTGATGTAGGCGTATCCCAGAGACCTGCGGGTGATGATGTCTCTGCAAACACGTATGGACATGATGGGTCCAGCAGCGGAGAACTTCTGGTATAGCATGGCCTCTGTGACATCAGCGTGCAGGTCTCCTACGTACAGGGAGGCCAGTGGATACGCCGGTCCACCGCTGTTCATCGTGAATTACAGCTGCCAAAAATATATTTTCTTTATTCTATCACTCGTGCAACATTGTTAAAGAGTGGTATTTAACTTTCAATAGTCTTTGTCTCCGTACCAGAAAGACTGATGTCACTGCTCACTTACGGTAGTTAATGTTAAAGACTGTAACTTGACATTGCACAGTGATGACACCAAAATAAGAAGGCTCTGTCAGATGTTCTGCTTGAAAGAGAACATACATTCATGTTCACAATGTAAAGAAGTTCAGCTTGTCCTCTTAAAGGAGAGCCGACCAATGGCTCTTTATTTAGGTTTTTTTTTAAGGCTTATATTTTGCAAAAACTTATGTCTAATGTCTTGGAAATCTTTTTCTGTGCAGTAATTATAATGAGAGGAAATATAATTGCTTAATCTTACACATGCATTCTTTCGTTACATACTTTAATCATACATTTTATTGCACAAATGTACAAAAATCTGCAAATACGCAGTATCTTTGATACAGAACGAATCTGAAGCAAACAGTTTGTGCAATTCTACTGTTAAAAAACATAAGGATATGATTCTCAAATCTCATTGGCTGTGATGGTGACCAATAAAAAAAGAAAGGTAACTTGGAGGCGGGCTCTTTTGGGCATCAACTCTCAGAGCCACACCTTTAGCGCGTGACACGTCATTAAGTGCGCGCTACAGTCAACTGCCCACGAATTCTTTTTCGCGTGCGCGCTCTCGTTAGTTCACTCTGCAGTCTGTGAAATGTAATTAACGGAGATATTTTTTTTAAAAAGTCGCGGTCAATGAGCGGGAAAGTCCCGGAAGTTTCTAGAAAGAAGTTGGTCTGACATTGTAGCACAAGCACGTTGAAGCTAATGCTAGTCGAACCATAACACTGGTTTACATATGAAAACCGTCGATTATGTAGCATTCCAGGAAATCAATCGAGGTTATACTTGACTAATCAACACAGCGAATCTGGTTACCGGAAATTATCAAAGTGAATTCTCTCCAAGATAGCTAATAAACCGTCGACCGCAACCTAAAAATGTCGCCGTGGAAAAGTGTTTACTCACAGATTCGAAATGGCCGGGGAGTCAGCGTGCGCGCGTTAACTCTGTGTAAACTTCCGTCAAGACCAGCATTTCTTTAATTATGACCGTGGAACACCTGCAGCGCCAATTATGATGGAGTCACGAGAGTAGTGTCCCTCCGCAACGATGGATAGAAAATAGACCCTGGACTATTGTAGGTCGTAGATGTTTATAGGTGTTTGCTAAATCAAATGCCTTGCATTGCTCAAAATGTTAAAGAGAATCACCAAGAATAGTGATAATACTAAAATTAACACAATAATGATTTGACCAATGTTTACAAACTGATCTACGCTCACTGTTGGGGAGTTCTTGGGCTCCCTCTGGTGGTAAAGAGGTTTGTGGCATAATAGGGACTGCTGATTCACTTGGGGAGTTTTCAGTTGCTTTTTCTACTTTTTTGTTAAATGTTTTGTTATGTTTGGCTTATATTATTTTATGATAGTACGGAGAAAATTTGCTTGGGCAGTTTCATTGGCATTATGATTGTTTTCGCACCAAATTCTTTGATGTAGCATGTAATGTTTCTCAAGTATTTCAAGCAAATACCGAAAAACAGACTTATTGCATTAAGAAAATACCAAACTATGCATGTCAGTGGTGAAATCAAACACAGACGTGACATATCTTAAACGAAAATTTTATTTCACTGAATGGTCTTTGACACTTTCCTATTTCTTACATGTATAGTTAAACTAGAACGGTTTTAAAGATACATAAACACAAAGCTAGAATTACACCAACCATTGTTTATCTCCATTTCTTCATTGCTTTTTCAGTACTAATCTAAATTTTCACAACCACATGTGTGCACTGGGTAATAGACTGTTACAGAAGCGAATTTTAGCCATAAGACTTGTCAGTAAAAACAAAGCAAGTAAATACCTGATATACAGACAGGCTTCGTTCCACATTCACTAACTGCGTTGTCGTCAAGCATAATGATAAACTGCCATCGTTTTAATAACCTTTTTTTTTTAAACAGAAGATTCTTCAAATTTGGAGCATGGTAAAGAGACTGTCAGCTATAACATGGAATGATGCCTTCAACTACAGTAGGTGGAATGTAGTGGTGATACACGGTACTGTGACACTGAGCTTCTTCCAAATCCCAATTTAGATATTACGAGGTGACTTTTTTTTTTTTTTATTTAAACCCACGACTGTGGCAATGAAGCAAAAGTCGGATAAATGTTGACCAGTTTGGACTTTGTCTAGTCGTCTAACCTGTTTAGTTTTCTAGGACATGAGCAGATGCTGCTGCTGCCACCTGCAGGAAACAAAGGCTGCAAGAGAAAAGCCAGGCACAACTTTTTAGGGGGAGAAAACAACCGCTTTGAGAGGAGGAGTAAGAGTAGTAGGAGGAGAGCAGGCAGGATGGGAACAGGGAGAAACATTTTCATTGAACATCATTAAAAGGTTAACTTCAGGTTTTACTAACACATGATAGTCAGTCTGGCAAAACAAATCCAAAACCAAATTTACGCACATACAACTTCCACTGTAGGAAAAAACAAACAGCACCTGAACAGTGAGTACAACTAGAACAACAACTCATTAGTCTTAAAAATTACCACACACACATGGACACATGCACACAGTCAAACCCCCACGCACACACACCAAAGCAGCACTGCCTTTTTTTAAAAGCCGAATAAAGTGGAATGTCTGGTGGGAAGGTGGATTCAAACTCTGGGTTTTCTACTTTAGAACAAGAAGCAACGCAGCCAGATGTCAGTGTCACAATACAGCCGTCCCTCGTTCTGTATGAGCACTCAGCAGAATTGCAGTTAAATGAATACAGGATTGTTTGCATGTCTGGAAAAAAAATGTGGACACAAACCCGATTTGAACAGAAGTAACACCTACGTCACAGTGTTTGGTGAAAAGTCCAATAAAACCTGCAGACCTCACGAGCAATCACAACAAGAAACGTAAGAAAAAGACGGGATGGAGAGTAAACATAAGAAAATTAACTCCAATTGGGAACAATGAAATTTGGAAGGGCAATTCAATTCACCCCCGCCCCACCCCTGCCCTCGTTCACACTGGAATCAGTCACAGCACACGGACTGACCGACACGAGTAGCCGACAAACACAACAGCAACATGGACTCACTAATCAACTGAACGTGTTTACACAGAGTGGCTGAATCTGCTAACGACTTCCCTGGCAGGGAACCGGAGGAGACAACTACTTGGCCAGGAGCAATTCAGGCTGCTTGTCATACAGAAGTGGGAGGGGCCGATGCAGTGGAGAGGGATGTATATAAGCTGTCTGTGTTTAAGATACGAGTGGAGGTGGATCAACAGTGCAACATCTTTAGTTCTCTCCGTCTCCGGGCTCTGCCTCGTCTGCCTGGTTTTCTGATGTCCACAGCTGAGGAGAGAGGACAGGGGGACCAGCGTTAGGAAGCGTGAACGGCAGCAGACGCAGACATAAGGACAGCACCTGGTTGAATACTCACAGTCAGGTTGTCCCTTAGTAGTTGCATGATCAGGGTGCTGTCTTTGTAGGACTCCTCATTCAAAGTGTCAAGTTCAGCAATCGCTTCATCAAATGCCTGGAAAAACACATAGACAAAGATTGTATGTAGTGTTTAACAGACGAATCTGTGGAATCAGTGACACCCCATAAAATTACAAAGGGTACGGTGAAACAAGTAGTGCTCACTGTTCCCCTCTTGGTCATTTTACACATTAGAATAATCTGTTTTAATGGAGAAAATGTAGTGTAGCTTTTAATATTATGAATACAGTGGTTTATATTAATGTTTTTAATGTTAAGATGACAAATATAATTAAATTAACTGTATATTTATGGTCTTGGCCATTTTTCCAATATTATACATTATTATAAACAATGATTGATACAATTACTGATGTTAAGTGGTGGATGGTTCTACTGTATTTCCACTGGGACATTAAGTCAGACTTTGTCTTTTGTACAGTAAAGAGTTGTATAACGCCCAACTTCCAAACACCTCCAGGCCGTACCGTTTTAGCCAGGCTGCAGGCCTTGTCAGGGTTGTTGAGAATTTCATAGTAAAAGACGGAGAAGTTGAGGGCCAGACCAAGCCTGATGGGGTGTGTTGGCTGCATCTCCGTCTTGCTAATGTCAAATGCTTGCTGATAGGCCTGCTGGGAGTTGTCCACCGTATCTATAAGAACAAATCACAACATTTGAAATCCATTACCGCATCCAAAACACCTACAGTGATGTCGAGAAAACATTCCTAAGTCCTCACTCACCCTTCTTCGAGTCCCCAGATGCCACCTCAGACAGGTATCTATAATAGTCTCCCTTCATCTTCA
Organism: Paraplagusia blochii; assembly: GCA_016785265.1. Classification (NCBI taxonomy): domain Eukaryota; kingdom Metazoa; phylum Chordata; class Actinopteri; order Pleuronectiformes; family Cynoglossidae; genus Paraplagusia; species Paraplagusia blochii. Next base: position 98,106 of record JAFBJS010001359.1, on the reverse strand, counting down.
GGTAGAACACCTTGCTTTCATGGTTGCTAGCGTTAGCGATTAGATGGTTGTCCAGTAGGCCCTAAAAATATAAAATAGTTCTAGTGATGAACCTGAAAAACTATCAAACTTCACTGATCCGTCTGACAGCGGCAGGTGAGACGGCCTTACCAGTACATCGTTGCAGATGTCCTGCAGCTCGGACTCAATCTTCTCCCGGTATTCGCGCGCCATCACAGACTTTTTCTCGTTGCCTTCGGACTTCTGCTCGATGCTTGAGATGACACGCCAGGACGAGCGGCGTGCTCCCACCACATTCTTGTAGGCCACAGACAGAAGGTTGCGGTCCTCGTTCGACAGGTCTCCGCCCTGCTCGGTCACCGACTTCATGGCGGCGGCCATGTCGTCGTAACGCTCAGCCTGCTCAGCCAGCTTGGCTTTCTGCACCAGATCATTCTTTTCCATTTTCTAACCTGAGGGAGAAACACAAGACACTTGGTAAATGTCAGCATATACAGACAATGACAAAAAAAAAAAATCACAAATGCATTTTTTATTTATGTGTGTATATGTTTATTTGATGTTCCTCAGAGGAGCTCCAGCTCATTTACTGTCTATGAAGAGAAGAATGAGAAGCCAAGTCAATAACCAATTATGTGGAGCCTTTAGAACAGTGATGTCAAACTCCTTTTAACCAGCGAGCCACGTGGACAATACAGTCTCCCTGAAGGGCCAGTTATAAATGGAATACTGTAATAAATAGTACTGCAGTTAACAATTACTTCATTATAGTTTTAAGTAACAATTATTGTTTATCGCCGTGTAATAACAACTTCAATTCATCAAGTTAAACTATGCACTATGCATAAATTATAGATAATTTAACAAAAACCTTCAAGCTCCCGCGGGCCATACCAAATGATTTTGTGGGCCAGATTTGGCCCCCGGGCCTTGAGTTTAACACGTATGCTTTAGCACATCTTTGTCTGTGTCACATTAACTTTTTCTTAAGGTTCTCTGAATTGTTTTTTTGTTGCTCATTTGGAAGAGTCTGGATAAGGTTTGAATTTGATTGATTGTCAATATAAAATAAAATATATATAATAAAAAACACCACTCAAATGATATAAAGAATTCAGTTCATACAAGCAATGTTGATATTTGCATTTGTATATACAAACTATATTTCCGTCTGCATTGTAATAAATTATTTGTATCATACCGCAACGTTAAGACAAAGCAAAGCAACAATTTATAGTTAAAAGGTATTTATTTAGATGTGAATGTCAACCTTGTTTATTTCAGAGAACTAAATAAACGGAAACATTAACGTTTTTCTTCCTACATTTGATGTTTAATAGAATCGAAATCGAGCCGCTGTGAACTGGGCCCACAGACAAGTGGGTCAACCATTCACGTCGCCTGCTAAAGGCTAACTGCTAGCTGGACATGATGCACCCATCCCGTCCGCTACACAACGGTACCGGGCTCGGGATCATAACGGGTCGAATCCTATTTGGCCTTTACACGGTGCGAGACGATTAAAATGGAAAATAAAGTAACGCCTATTCATCCCGGGTGGCTGCGGCAGCGCACTAAGCCACCCCGGGTCAGATGGTAATGCCCTCGCCCCTGATGCTCGGCTCAGAATTGCTTAATCATTTTCACAATAGAGACTCAAAACCGTCCAACGTCGGTTTAGTAACACAATCTGACGGAAGAATCGATGTTATTGCTTAATATTCACGGTATTCGTGCGATATCACATCGGCTAGCAGCCATTCAGCCAACGGGGAGCTGCCGCTGTATAACGGACCGAGGTAGGCCGGCCCACATAAAGGCACCATTTTACATAATAGAACACGGTTGAGGAAAAATACGAAGACAAAATATGAGATTTTAGAGTTTAATTGAAATAACAACCAGCGTTTGTGCAATATAAGATGGTTCCCTTCTTCCGAATGGCTGTGTGTCGGCCGGGCCCTGGTGCAGAGCCTGTCAGAACAAAGTGTCATGGAATAGTTAGCCATCAGCTAATACCGAGCTGCACCGTTAGCGCGACGACTTCCATACGGTTTTCGAGTCAACGCGAAGTTAAGGCTGATCCAACGACCGAGTAGGAACGTCGTACAACGTCCATGTAACACCAACCCTCACCGCGTCGCCGTTATACTTACAATATTGGCGACGTTCAGTCGAGATTTTATCGCTGTCTCTCTCTGGACGATGCAGCCTCCGTCCTCCGTAGGGTCAGCGTATCGTTCTGGGCAGTACCACTTCCGCTGCACAGGCACTTGTTTCCTCTTCCCTCAGCGTTATCGAACGCAGCCCTCTCTCTATGCTACGTGACATACAATGACACTATAACACCAAACACGTTACTTTCACTGAAAATAACAGTGATTTTTATTCACTGCTCTAATCTCGGGGGCAGATTAGAATCCCACCGGAAGTTGAACTGACCGGGTTTTCACAACACGCCTATTGACGAAAATGTATGAATTACAAAATGTCCGTTCTTCGTGTGACTTGCGGCAGACAGCAGGAAGTCTACTGTTCACCTGTACCTGTTTAGATGTAACGTTCATACACGGTTGACGGTCATCTGTTTCTACACAGCCTTTAGCCCAGGTTGTTGCTGGTGTTAGTGGACCACTGCTGTGACGTCGATACCATTCAGATGCCCTTTTATCCTATGGCTCCTTTTCTCCATTGATATCATTTCCCCGTGTTATTAGAGAGAAGTATGAGAGAACCTTTGAAGTACACGCAGAAGGACGCTGCCTTTTATCTGTTGCAGCTGAAGCTTCTGAATCAACAGGGCACATGACAACAATGGATTCACATCTGGTTTGGAATATTTCCATGGGAATTGATGGGATTAAAACTGAAATTTACATAATTTAGAAAGGAAAGTAAACTCCTTGCCACTACAATACACACCACTACACACTATACAAAGAAACCTCTGCAGTTAACACACAAAGGGCAATCTGGGGACCGGGGGCCATATGTGGACCATTCGAGCCAATTGTCCAAATTATATAATTGGTCCAGAATGTAATTGTGGACGCCCCACTTCTTCCTATAAAGGACATAGACTATTACATGTCGTTTATATAGGAGCAGTAGTGGCTTAGTGGTCAAGGAACCAGATGTCACAATGACAAGGAGTTTGATTTCCTTTTCTGATATAAATCAAACATGAACAGCCCTGTGTCCAATTTTAGGACAAACTGTGTCCCCAAATTTGCCCACACCTGAATTAACGCATCACCAAAGTGGATAGTGGGCATCTTTGCACCCAGGGAGAAACCCTTTGCAAACTAAATCTACGTCCTTGACCACTACCACCACTGCCCACGACTGGAAACTGTAGTGTAAATATATATTTAGTTATATGTGAATATATTTAAATAAACAAAGCACTGGGGACACAAGCCAGTGATTTTTAAGGCTGGTCCCAAACCAGGATAAATGGTGAGGATTGCATAAGGAAGGGCATCCAGCGTAAAACTTAACCAAATCAAAGGTGTGAGACAACAAAATGAAATTGGCGACTTGCTGTAGCAAACCCCCTGAAAAAAGGGACAAGCCAAAAGGAGAAGATGAAAATATTTGTATTTTCTAAATATATAAATCAAACATATTGTAGCGAAATCTTGGCTAAGGGCAGTGTTGGCCTAGCGGTTAAGGAAGCGGATATGGTCCACAAGGAATAGCCCTGTTCCAGGCCACGTAACTTCCACTACCTGCATGGGAATCACAGTACTGTGTAGTGAGATTTGGGTGCCAGTGGTGGAGACTGCTGCCCCTGAAACCAGGTAAAGGACGAGAGGACACAGATAGTTATTAGATTATTGACCAGATGTGTATAAGAGACAGACCGGGATCTTGAAGGCTCTTATATTATTCTGTATTATTTGTCTACTTTCTCTTATTGCTTTCCAACTGTGCCTAACGTGGAGTAATTGTACCTGAGCAATTTCCTTCGGGATAATAAAAGTATTCTGATTCTGATTCTGATTCTGATAGTGGTCAAGGAACCAGATGTCACAATGACAAGGAGTTTGATTTATTTTCCTTTTCTCATATAAATCAAACATGAACAGCCCTGTGTCCAATTTTAGGACAAACTGTGGCCCCAAATTTGCCCACACCTGAATTAATGCATCTCCAAAGTGGACAGTGGGCATCTTTGAGCACCCAGGGAGAAACCTTTGCAAACTAAATCTACTTCCTTAACCACTACCACCACTGCCCATGACTGGAAACTGTAGTGTAAATATATATTTAGTTATCTGTGAATATATTTAAATAAACAAAGCACTGGGGACACAAGCCAGTGATTTTTAAGGCTGGTCCCAAACCAGGATAAATGGTGATAAATGGTGGTGATTGCATAAGGAAGGGCATCCAGCGTAAAACTTAACCAAATCAAAGGTGTGAGACAACAAAATGAAATTGGCGACTTGCTGTAGCAAACCCCCTGAAAAAAGGGACAAGCCAAAAGGAGAAGATGAAAATATTTGTATTTTCTAAATATATAAATCAAACATATTGTAGCGAAATCTTGGCTAAGGGCAGTGTTGGCCTAGCGGTTAAGGAAGCGGATATGGTCCACAAGGAATAGCCCTGTTCCAGGCCACGTAACTTCCACTACCTGCATGGGAATCACAGTACTGTGTAGTGAGATTTGGGTGCCAGTGGTGGAGACTGCTGCCCCTGAAACCAGGTAAAGGACGAGAGGACACAGATAGTTATTAGATTATTGACCTCCACCGCAGCAGAAAGCGACAGTAGGGATGAAGTTGCTGCAGCCCCACATGGATGTGAGTGTCATTTCAGTCCAGTATCAAGAATCTCCTTACATTAGTAATAGGAATTATTATGGGTAGTGGGGTCAACCAATGAGAGAGTGAACAAAAAGCAAAAATATTCACATAATTGTTTGTTTATGATTGGAGTATTACCAAAATTCTGCAACTTACCTTCTAAGGAAAGGTTTCCAGGAACATGCTGGAAAATCTCACATTCTTCTTCTGCAGCCATGTCCACGCCCATGTTCAGGGATTGGACAGTGAAACTAAGACGCCTGATTTAATAGCACAGTAATTCATTAATATCCTGTTGGGCCTCTTTTTGCAGCCAATCCAGCTTCTGTTCGTCTTGGGAATGACGAATACAAGTCCTGTACAGTGTCCAGAGGGATTTTGACTTATTCTTGTTGCAGAATGGAACACTCATAGTCAATAAAGTCCTTCCTGGTCACCTGGTCCATGTCTGGCATTCTCCAGTGTATTTAGAGCTCCTCTTAGCTGAGTCGCCTCATGAATAGATGCTACTAGAAGTGTTGAAGTGTGTGTGTAAAGGGTAAAACCATACTGGCTTAAATATGTATTTTTATTTTACGGTCGTTTGTTGAACAACTTTATTGTTTTTTTAAGGGCTTTTGACTTTTTAATTGTAGTTCCACCTTTAGGCCAGGGGGGGAACATGCCTGATGGTGATGGTGATTAAAAAAAATAACGAACAGGAATCTCATAACTGACTATAACAACTGAACTAAAGTATGAATATTTCTCCTTTAAGAACACACTGGAAAAGCCCACAGGGTTTTTTTTTTCCAGTCCGCTGCTTTCTTTGGCAGCTCACTCCAAAAATGTCACTCTTTTTTTTTTTTGCCACCAGTTACAGGAACCTGAGTCGTCGATGGTTTTTCCAGGGAAAACATTCTCTTGGAAGTGTGCTGCGAGCCAGCATTCACCTTGTATTCACTTCAACACAGGATTACTACGACACACCAACACCCACGCTAACGCAGACTGTGCAGCCAAATATACAGTCTATAAACACAGGTTCCGTCTGAATAGAACTGACTGAAACAGGTCACTGACCATTTTTTGTCTTTGTCCGACTGACAACACATTGAATCCATCATTAATTCCTTGGAAGACGTTCTGCTTTAGTTCTCTTGAGTTTCAGTACAACTATGGGCTTTATGATCCTTCAGACTTTTGGGATTTTAAAGGGGAGGTAACTGACAATGCATTGTGGTTATTGTGGACGTCGGCTCTTCCTGTCACTTTGAAGCAGAAGTCACACAATGTTGGATAGTTTAGCCACCATTAGGGTATGTTAGCTGGGTTTAGAGCTTTGTGAGAAACTTTAGTTTGACACTAATGATGTGTTGTCACAAAAGTAATTCATACTAGTTTTGAAGAACTGCAGGATGAGAAGTAAAAGGGAGAATCTACATCAACACGTTCATTCCAGTGTGTTTTTAAATTCTCCAGACTGAGGAATGATCAGAGCACCATGAAGATGCCCTGCTCCCAAGGGGGCAGTGTGGAGAAGACTGTCCCTTCAGGTAAAGGCACAAGTCACATCTTTTGAAGGTACAGTATAATTGTGTTTTTTTGTGTGTGAAAGTAGACATTTGTCCTAATTCTATTTGGTTTAAATCTGTTTTTTTTTACTGACTGTTCTTAAAGAAAAGTCGACCTGTAACAGACGCAGCACATATTGAGTTAAGTTTGGGTCCTGGACTTACTCAGCAGCGTATTGGCAGCTACATAAAAACTGAATGGAAAATTTTCTTTCTCACTTGTACCTCTGATTCCAGCCGTGCAGAAACACTCTCTGCCTCCTCCCAGGCACCATGATGCAATTAAGGACCTTCATTCTCACGTCTCTGCTACTTCCATGGATGTTTCTGTCTGCAGCCAGGGATGAACGCGTGCAGCCCAGGAGGTCAAAGGTAAGACCTGGGACTGAAGCTCTGGGAGGGGAGTGGGGCCGGGGCGAGAGGTTCTTCTGAACTTTCTTTTATTTTTCTGCAGACAGGCATCAACCGCTCTCCAGCTCAGGACATTCCTCAGAGTTCAGAGCCAGCCAGTCAGGCGAGCCACGGTAAAGGCTTCCTTGCATCTCAGATAGTTTTACACAACTTTTGTTCAAGAATATTTTAGTTTCTAACTCCAGTTTTCACATTTTTGTGAATTAGCTGTTACGCAATAGGAGGTTAGTCACATGTCCCGTTCCATCTGTGGGACCAATCAGAGCAGTGGTTCTCAAACTGATACACAACCCCAGCACAGACCTGTTCACAGGAGAGCAGTGCCTCTTGCTGTCCACTAGACAAATACAGTGAAGTAGAACTTCACCTGGTACTTCAATACCAGTCAGACAGAGAGCCTGGTTTTCCACATATGGTTTGGTCCCATGTTCTTAAATGGCAAAATTTACAAGATCTGTAAAGACTGACAGAGGAAATTCACAACAGACGAGGCCAAATCACAGACACAGTCAGGCTTCAGTCAACTGCTGTGTGAGAATGAGGGAGAGCAACACAGGTTCTGATTGGTCAGAACAAAATACACAAGTTAAAATCTGCTCAGAACAGCTGCATGAAAAGTCGACAGCTGGGGGAACATTCGGCTGCTGGGGTAAAAATGTCTGCAGCTGGGGGTACAATCGACAGCTTGGGGGTACAGTCGACAGCTTGGGGGAACAGTCAGCTGCTGGAAGAACAGTCGACAGCGGGGGTACAGTCGGCAGCTGGGGGTACAGTCGACATAAGTACTGTCTCTTATACACATCTAGATGTGTATAAGAGACAGGTCGGCTGCTGGGGGTACAGTCGGCTGCTGGGGGTACAGTCGACAGCTGGGGGAACAGTCGACAGCTGGGGAAACAGTCGACAGCTGGGGGTACAATTGACAGCTTGGGGTAAAATCGACAGCTTAGAGTACAGTCGACAGCAGGGGGAACAGTCGACAGCAGGGGGAACAGTCGACAGCTGGGGGAACAGTCGACAGCAGGGGGAACAGTCAGCTGCTGGGGGTAAATTCAACAACATCATAAACCCACACAGCCAGCCCAAACCACACTGTGTACCATAGTTTGAGAACCACAGAGTAAGAACTAACCAAAGTGGATTGGTGTTTCAGAGCTGCCCACCTGTCTACTGTGCGTCTGCCTGACTGGATCGGTGTACTGTGAGGAAGTGAGCCCTGACATGACCGCCGTGCCACCGTTGCCCAAGGAGACAGCCTATCTTTATGCACGATTTAACAAGATCACAAAAATACACAACAAGGACTTTGCAGACATGAGTAAATTTTCTGGACCTGAATATAAATTTGAACTGTGGTCCTGAAGTCCTGTGTTCACGCTCCTCTCCACGTTCTACCTTTTCAGTCACATTAAGAAGAATCGACCTGAGTTCCAATCTCATTTCTGAGATCGATGATGCAGCTTTCTCCAGACTGGTTAATCTGGAGGAACTCAATCTGGCTGAGAACAGACTGACCAAACTGCCCACGCTGCCCAACGGCCTGACTCTGTTCAACGCCAACATGAACAGGCTGAGGACTCAGGGAGTGAAGGCCACGGCCTTTAAGGTGAGTGGACAGGTTGCCAGATGTAACAAGAGAAAACATGGATCAAATAATTCCAAGTGTTTCAGTAACTTGTTGTTCAGATGAAACAGCAGCAGAGTCTTTACTGTCAGTACAGTTACATTTACAGGCAAGAACATCTCAATACATCAAAACATATGTACTATCCCCAGATTAGAAGACACACCCTGAATAATGGCGCCTCCTGTGGTAGCCTGTGTCATCTGCAAAGACTTAGACTAAAACTCCTCCAAGTGAACAGCTCAAAGAAGCAGAAGATCGCCGGCTCAGTCCATATGACTGTAAAATTACATATTGGTTCTAAAGGAAAGAATCTTTTGTGTTAGCCCATGGGTTTTTTGTACATTCATCTGAAGAACAAGACTCAGTACTGTGTCAGTACTAGGTTTAAAAAAAATCACTTCAGTCTGGAAACAAATACCAAGGCATCAGTTTGACCTAAATTCCTGTTGGTTCCTGCAGAAGCTCATCAAACTGGCATATCTGTACCTGGGGAACAACGAAATGACGGCAGTGCCTCATCTCCCAGAGTCTCTTCACGTCGTTCACCTGCACGTGAGTCAAAGCATCGGTTTAACGGAAGCGTCTGTAAAAGCGAGCGCTCCTCTCTGACCGTTTGTCCTTCTGCCCACAGAATAACAGAATCACTGCCATATCAGACCAGACCTTCTGCAAGGGCAACAACAGTTACTACATCCGAAGCAACATGGATGAGGTGAGGCTGGACGGGAACCCGCTGCAGCTGTGGCAGCACCCCAACAGCTTCATCTGCCTGCAGACCCTGCCCGTGGGCTGGTACAACTGAAGGGAGGGCTGGAACTATTTACCAAGTATCAGTTAAGTCTGTGTATGTACATCAACAGAGTAGTCTAAACAGGAAGAGTTAGAGTGGTATCAACAGCACCAGGATCTGTATCATCTCCTGGTCTGACCACCCAGTCCTGTCATCTTCTCTGATCTAAGACATTTGTTTTAGGCTGGAAAAATATGGTCCATTTTTTTGCCTTAGTACAAACAACCAAACTCTTGTCTTTCTATTCAATGTTCACTGTTGTTGTTATTACTGCTGTTTTTAAACCATATAAACAATAAAAGCTGCATGATAGAACAGAGTTCTCCATCATCTGACGCCACAGCATCGACACAAGCTCCTGTTCTGTAGTCGTCCAGGCAAACAATGGGTCATTTGGTTGCTGGTTCACTGGGAACAACCAGTCCATCCAGGATCCTCTGCTGGTATTCTCTCTCTGACTTTTTACGCCTGTATACGTCATCTGTAGGGGGAAAGAGAGTGAAAGAGAGACATAAGAGACAAGAGATGACTTAAATCAGGGGTGTCCACACTTTTCTGCCTTAGAAACTACTTCCCAAACAACCTCACCAAAGTGATCTACTCACTTTAAAACATTTAAATATGCACATATTTCTACTACTTTTAAATAACTACTTTATTACTTTATTAAAAATATTAAAACCATGTATTTTAATTAAAAGGCTGTAGTTGTAAGTAAGTTAGCATCAGAAATAGAATCACCCGTATATATACTATATATATATATATACAAATATATACATATGTACATACAGTATATGTATATATACACAAACAGTTTATATATATATTACACACATACATACATTTATGTTTATGTATACATACAGACTAACGCTACTTTTCCCATTCAGTAACGACATTATTGTTACTTTTGTGTAAAAGGGCTCGTTACTTGTTACTATCTGTGGTCCAAATGGACGATTTCACCCGGTCACGGCGAGAGGAATGTGTAGCAGTGGAGCCTGTGTGTGTGGTAACTCAACAGTCATGAGTGAAAGACGGCCGTGCACACTAACTGAACCGATACATTGAAAAGGAGCGATGATTGGTTGACATAAGTTAACATTTCAGGCTAAGCCTAATCAGAAAGAGACCTGGGCACAAGCAAGACAACAGCAAGTGGCATGTTGAGGTTACGATAAAGGCTCCTGTCAAAATGTCTAAACATCTATTTTGATTTTATTTTGTTTTGTTGTTTTTATTATTATTTCATTATGATGCTACAGAACACAACACCAAACGTTTTTTAATGTGTCTTCAAAGTAAAGTAACTAGTTATAAGTTACTTTTATAATTTAGTAACTAGTAACTTTTTCAGAGCAGTAACTAGTAATGTAATACGTTACCTTTTTAAAGTAACTTGCCCAGCACTGATTAGGACTCTACTGGGAGATTGGGATCTACCTTTGAGGGTTTCGAAAGGAGCCTTTAAAAAATATTTATTATTGTTACTATTATTATTAAGCAGCGCTATTATTATTAAGCAGCGCTAACTAAAAGTGTCCAGCAAGCAGACACTGAGAATGGCACCATCACCACTGACTGCTCCTGGGCGCTCAAAGCAGCCCACTGTTCACTTTGGTGATGGGTTAAATCAGGCATGGGCAAACTAAGGCCCGGGGCCTGATGCTGCCCATTTTTTATGTTATCATTATACTTCTGGGTCAAATGGTTTGCCCATGTCTGGGTTAAATGCATTGGTCACATATTATTGTGTGCAGTGGTGTCTATCACAATGTCACAATGACAAGGAGTTTGTTTTCCTGCCTTATTTTCTAAAAATATTTTTTCATCTATAATGGTATTACTGTTATATATTTAAATATTTGTATAGTAGCTGGTTAGATTCTAAGTTAGGTGCTAACGTATTTCCTCCCAAGCTTAACTACCCATAGAAAGTGTCAGTGCTACAAACTCCTCATGAAAATGTAACCCAAAACATCCTTGTGTGAAACGAACAGGTGAAATAACTCACAGAACGTCTCTCTCCCGACCCTGACGTTGATCATGATCCACTCCATGACTCCCCCGATACAGAAGAAGACCGGGAGGAACCGGTACGTCCCCAGGCGACTCTTCCCCGGGACCAGGTTGAGCAAATATTTGAGGTTTTTACTGCGACGAAACATCTTAGCTAGCAGCAGACTGACGGAGCGGGGACGAACACGGGCACGCGGACCTTCACCTTGTCCTTTAAAAAGTGTTACTGACAGAACGTAGTGTCGGTTGCGTTCGTTTAGTTCAGAATCATACGTGGAACAGAGCGAACAGGCGGGGTGTGCTAAGAAATAACTGATAGGCTTTGACGGGATAGCACTTCGTCAAAAACAAGTGCACCCAGAAGACTAGCCGGGCTGAGTACCGGGTTTAGGACTGAGTTGGAACCGTCATTTCCGGTTTAATCGATAGTTCAATTTACCGGCTTTAAATTGTTATCAAATACTTGAAAAATAGGAAATAAAATAAATATATTAACAAATAAAAAATAATTTAAGTATACATCAAAATATTATTCACGTTTGTAATTATTAAATAAAATGAATGTATTCTTTAAACTGAATAAATGAGTTTGTATAAAATATATATTACCAATTTCACACATATTCAACAAAACTGTAGTTCAATCTACATTACAACATTGGCTCTTCATGAAAGAGTTTCACAGATTTATATCTGATAAAAAATACTTTATTTAGATACAACTGTTTAACCAGGTTTAATTTCTGTCAACATCTGGACTAGACTACATCTATCAACAACAGACTGAAGACAGGGCAAATGAAGAGTCTTTATTGATTTACTGAGATGCGGGTACACGCACATTTCCGTCCACTCCTGATGGAAGAGTGTGACGTCACGACACAAACACATGTAACAGACACAGGGTTTCACACACAACATATAAAGGATTCATCTGGAGAATGGTGGACTTTGTGGAGAATGTTATCTTCCTTCTACTCTGTTTCTAACATACTTTTGACTATAGGAATGACTAGATACAAAGTGTTTGAACCACATTACATCCTGGTTATTCAATGATCTACACAGTTAGCGGGCATGTCCTTCTACACTAATGACACTATTGTCATGTTTTACACTATTAAAATATTTGTAGTAAAAAATGGAATAAAAAAATCATTAAAACTGTTAAAACCCATAAATATAATTTGTTTTTTTTTTCGTTGTTTATGTCAATTGTTTATTCCTGGACATTTTCTCTACGCTGCTGAAACTTGAATTAATTCTGTGTTTGTCCTGGTTGCTCAGACATGTCTGAGACAAAGGTCACTTTCATTTGGAGCGTAATGAAACGAACCACAGAGAGCAGAGGTGATTAAATAAAAACAACATCAGCTGTGGCGCTGAAGTTTCCACGAATGAAAGGAAGCATCAGACTAAGTCTAAAAAAACAGTCACATCTACGATGCACAACATCAATCTTCAACTTTGTGAGCTGGTCGACAGAACGTCCAGTGATGTTCCACCGTGTTCTCGTTGGCACGCTCGCTCATGTGGTGCACGCGAGTGTTCCTGATGGTGAAGCCCTGCTTCATGATGTAGTCCATGAGGTGGACCCTGAGGGACACCTCCTGGTGGTAGTCACATGGTCCAAAAGTGAAGGACACCTGGCAGTCTCTGGTGTCCATCATGTGTTTGTTCCACTTGGTGAAGTTGTTGGAAATGCCTTCCAGCAGGGCGTGCACTTTGGTGGTGATGGTCAGCTGCGTGATGATCACCGCCACCGGGTTGGAGTATTTGGACAGTTTGCGTGTACTGGACAGCTCCACCACCTGTTCAAATATGTCGGGGGGGTAGAGGGGTTTGGGGTCATTCAGGCACAGGATCAGAGGTTGGATCTGGTAGAAATCCGCCTCCTTCCTCAGGAGGTCTGTCTCCGTGAAGTCCATGGGCAGGGTGAGCTCGGACGTGCGCAGGAAGTTCAGTATGTACCGGAAAAGAGTCCCATCGCGGTCAATGAAGTAGTTTCCCTGGGAGTCACGGGTCGTGGGAAAGTCTCCCCTGAACATGGCGCCCAGCATGGAGTCTGGATAGCGCTGCAGGGTGGACAGGCTGGTGGTGTACAGGTGGCCTCCCACATTCAGAGTGACAGGATTCGTCATCTGGATCAGAGCAGATAAGACAAGGTGAGGTAGTGACATGAATGTTCACACTGAACGATCTGATGGTCACGTGTGATTAATCTGCTCACACTGTATGACAGGTCTGACTATTGTAAGGCAAAGAAAGAGGCAAAGGACAAGAAGGAGAAGGAAGTGGTAAAGGAGAAGATATTGAATGCAAGAATGAAAAAACTCCAGCAAAATCGGCCTCTACATTGCTCAATGTCTGCCTGACTTGATGGTTGTCAGTCAGGTGTTTTTATGGTGGAACGAAACAAATCAAATATACGGCTACATCTCTTAACATCTAAGGTGAGTCAGTCCATTCACAGTGTCTACGTCTTACCCTATGGCCCCAGGCTCCATTATCCATTTGTAGAACAGAGTCCACTGGGTCAGAACCAAAGAGATGAACTGGTCTGGACCACTTCAGATTCACCTGTGACCAAAACATATCTTTTATTTATTGTTTGTTTTTAACTTTTGACTATGATACCAACACAACTAAATCTACTCTTCTGGAAGTGTTTCTCTATCCACCTCAAGGACAGAGGTGGATATAGTGAGGCAGATAATGAGAGAGTTGAAGATGGAAGCTGGAGGCTGACCTGGGATCAGGAGAAGAGTGAAGCTCTAATGAGCACTCGTTACTCTGGGGGCAGGGGGGATTTTTTTTTTTGGGGGGGGACTTTAGTAAACATTTAATATGAACTTATGGGCCAAATATAATGACACTGCGGGCCAAATTTGGACCCCGGGCCTGAGTTTGACACTTGTGTTGAAAGCGATGTTGAGACTGCATGCATCTGGACTTGGTTTGAGACAGTTCTACCCATCAGTCGGTCAGACGTCACTGTGAAAAGAAAAGGAAGTGTTCCTATCCTTTCTGACCACAGTTGTTTCAAACACGTGACCACTTCTTCAAAGCTTGAGGGAAATGAAAGTGTCTCTGATGGGACTGTGACTCTATGACCTGCAGACATTAGCAGCTGCTGCAGCTGCAGTCTCCTCCGTAGGCTAACGACCCAGGCTAACGGAGCTCGGTGGATAGAAACGTCGTCCCTAGCGAGCAGAAAAAATTACTTCACCAAAAACTGTGTGAACATGTGGTGTGAACGCAATGAACCCTGGTATGGCGTTTAATAAAGACGGTCCCGGTCGCTTGTTTCTTTGGCGCTGGCTAGTGTGCTAATGTGGCTACGAGTGAGAGCTAACCTCCTGGTAACCAACGATAAACACGTCACCAGCAGACCAGTACTACCCCTGGTCCTCACCTGATGCTCACCTGGTCAATCTGCGGAGCCTCAGCCGAAGTTTCCCCGGAGTAGCGACCCAGCCTTCCACGGTGCAGACAGAGATCCAGTAACACTGACTGCAGCTCGCGCCGGGTTTTCTGCTCGGCTCAAGGCTGCGGCAAAAAAACTGTAAGGAAGAGGAGGAGGAGGAGTAGAAGGGCTGCTGCTGCTGCTGCTGCTGCTGCTTCTGCGTCAAGCGCAGACAGACCGTGTGAACCCGACCAGTCACCCTCCAGGAAACTCAAACACACGAAGCTGCAGCTGTTCCACGTCTCCAGTTTTCTTTAAATGTACGGTGTGCGGCCCCATCTAGTGCCCCTCGAAGGCTGTCAACTGGTTTTCAAATATTAGAGCAGTGGTCTCGACTCAATGTTGAGAGAAATAAAAGTTTAATAAAAAAAATCAGTTTCCCTTATATTTGTTGTAATACAACCCTGAACCAGAAGGAGTCTATGGATCAGGGTTGAGAACTATATGATTTACCATAAAATGTGGAGAACAAATCTATAAAATATTATTATAAATTCTTCACATCACGATGGGGAGGGCAAAAAAAATCCTCCCACTGGCCGCAAATGGCCCATGGACCGCAGGTTTGAGACCCCTGTATTAGAGTGAACATTTGTTCTGATTTTTCTGTATTGTTGTCATGTTGACCTCCGACTACACGCTGTTTGTTGATCAAAACTATTTATCTCAGGTCTCAATGTGACATCCTGGTTATTTATGGTTCAATAAAAGAATTACTGATGCATGCTATTAACTTTTGCCGATAATCCGATTTTGCTGATATTGTCCAAACAATTAATATTCCAATATCGATGCGTTTGTCCCCCAAACTAAGGTAAATCTCTCAGAATTCTATGAGTGATTCCAGTAAATTTAGCAAAACCCAGGGAATGTGTTGTCACTTTCATTATCAGAGGAAAAACTGATATTGATCCTACACACTATCCTAGTGTTTTGAACACATTTAAAACAGAACTTTTAATGTAATAAAGTCAGAAAAACAGGGTGGATAAACACACGGCTCCAGGCCCAAAGGTGGAACCTAAAGTCTGTGGTGTTGAGGAGTAACCGTCCATGACATTTGTCAAGGTCTTGTTTATGATGACTTTTTGGCCCCGCCTCTCTTCTCCTGCTGGTCGATGATGAACTCAAGGATCAACTTGGCCGTGCGACTGGGTCTCTCCATGACCACGGAGTGACCGCAGTTCTCCAGAAGATCCAGTCTACAGTCAGGGAGCAGCTCTGCTATGACTGCAGCTCCAGACACGTCCACTACCTGGAATGAAAATTATTGGGTTTTTTTTTATTTGGGGAACTGCAATGGGTCACATATCATCAGCTGACCATTTCTTGTACAAATCTTACATTTATTCGGTGACGTAACTCGTGTGACTCAAGTTACCTGGTCTTGTTTTCCCCATATCACCTGTAGGGGCGCTGTGATCAGATGTAGGTGATTCTGTAGAGCAAATCTGGATTCCTCGCCAATGATCTCCATGAACACTGAGGAGAAGGACACTTAGTCACTTCTTGGACCATGAAGCCCACATTGTCAAAAAGTTCTGTCACCGCAAACTTACCATCCTGGTAGAACGTGTTGTGAGGCTGACGGACGTCCAGCAGACCCTGGAGAATCTGAAAAGGATCAAGAAGAACATGGAGGCGTTATTCTTAATTCTTCACCGGAATCACAGGTTTGGGATCTTCATGTCTCAGATAAGTCTGACCTGCTGAGGGATCTTGAAGCGGACGTGGGAACAAAGTCTGATCATGTCCTCCATCTCCTCAGGCGTGGTGGGGATCAGAGGGATGTTGACCGGGAAGACGCTCTGCTCCAGCTCCTGCAGGTGACAGTCAAACTTGGTCTTACGTGGATGTCTGATGCCTGTCCCAGGAAGAAGTCACACTTCAGAACCATGGTTCGGAATGCAGAAGAGACGCCAACACTGACACTCACTGACCGTCTGGGCAGATCAGAGTGATGCTACAGATGTCTGTGGGGTAGAGCGCAGCATAAACCCCCGCCACGTTGCCCCCCATGGAGGTTCCCACCAGGTGGAAGGGTTTCCTGTTCAATCGAGTGGTTTTCACAAACTGAGAAGAACCACAGAGAAGAACTTTGTCAGTGATGAACCTGAGCTCAAACGCTGTCCCCCTCCTCTAACCCGCCTCGTGTTTGTCGCCACCTGGTGGATTCTTTTGACCTGTCCTGGGATGGAATAGTCCTCAGCGTTGGTGCGTGTGGTTCCCTCGTGGCCAGGCATGTCCACACACACCAGGTGGAGATGTTTCGGCAGGTACTAAATAAAAGACAAAGTTTTCAGGGTTTGCAGACGGAACTGAGAACAGTTGACCACCTCTGTCCTCTGACCTTGATCAGACTGAGCCACGTGTCTTTGTGACCGGAGAAGCTGTGCAGCATCAGGATGGATGGCCTGAAGTCAGGTTTCCCTCTGAAGGAGAAGCTGAAGCGATAGCCGCCACAGTCTGCAGAGCGGACCTTCAGACCCAGAGTCCTCCTCCAGTACCTGCAGACCAGAACAATAATAACACTAATTATTATTATTCTGTTGTTAATTCTTTCAGATTTTAGATATGTAGTTTGCTATGGCTGTTGGTACCGTTGCCATTCCTGAAGGATTTTTTTTACCCTTAATGAACCAGATCATTAGTGCTCAGTGTCATAACACCGTGATGTAATGAAATATTTTAAAAGTTAAATGTTAATAAATTACAGTATGTTATATTCTTAGGAATCATTGTTGGTCTTTTTCCGTTATCTAAAACCAGAGGTTCACAGTGGCTGAAACCAAATATAAGTGTACCTTAAGACAGCTACATATTAAAGTCACTAGATGGCAGCATTGCAACTTATTTATTCATCTCATATTCATACAGTGAAAGAAATATTAAGGCCTGCATTAATATCGGCTATATCAGAGACAGAAATTAAGTGTTAGGAAGTTTTTTGACCATGTTAGCATTTTGGGTATTGGCTGGTACTCACCAGTAATAGACCTTAATGAGAGCTGAGGGCCAGAGCAGGAAGGACGCCACGAACACCAGGATAGGAACAGCTAGTGTTAGTGTGGCGATGACAACCAGGTTCAGCATGTCCAGGTCGGCAGCCATGAAGAAGGGACCGTGACACAGTTGAAACGACAGAGAAATACAAAAAAGATGTCGTCCGCGTCGGTCAGAACTACTCCACCAACTGTCCCATATCTGTGGACGTCTGTGTGTGTGAAGCTGCCCTGACTGATGACGCCTCCCTGGATAAAATCATTGATTGTAACCCGTCACAGTGAAAAATCTGGGCCAGTGGGCGATTCAGCCACAGACGGCTGCTGTGGCCATTGTGACCTTCACTGTCTGACTCCAGTCTGAGACAAACAACAGACAAAGAACCAAAGTGAGTCTTTTAAGTTTTTTTAATTAACATTCAGTTGCATGGACAACAAATACAATACTTCCATGGTTACATATTATATGCATTAATGTCATTTTTTGTAGTAATGGAAAGAAGAAAGAAAAAAAATAAAAAATAAACACAACAGAAACACAACAAACCCCCCCAAAAAAACCCCACTAACCTTTATGGCAGTGCTTTTTCAATTATTTTCTGTTGCGCCCTCCCTAGCAAGAAGAAATTTGCGCCACCCAACCAGCCACTCTCCCCCGCAGCTATAAATAAAAGCATTTGTTTATAAAATAGTTATAGGTACACCTCTGCATAACATCATATCCTTGTTAACATAAAGAAAACAAAAAGAAAGAGATATACTTCAACTTACGAGGATTAGCAATTACACTTTATTGTAATACAGCGGGGAAAAAAAAGCATGTTCCCCAGGGTCACACACGCCCCCCACGGGGTCCCGCCCCACAATTTGAAAAGCACTGCTTTATGGAGTGAGATTCAGTCACTGCTACCTACTGCATGCTATTAAAATCGTGAAACAAATAAATCCCTTTTGTGGTTGATGTCTGCTGTTAACCTTTCCATTCTGCATATTTCCATTGTGGTGTCGATCCACATGTTCACTATTGGAGCTTCTTGTGAGAGCCATCTTCTAGTAAGAGTCTGTTTTCCTGCCACCAGTAAAATATTGAAAAATATTGAATATTACGTCAACTACCTTCTTAAAAAAATTGATGTCACTTCCTGGTGGCGCATAAACATTTCCCCCCTCAATATTTGCTCTTACTAATATAAACCATCCTTCTATATCACTTAACTCCAGTATTTTTTTAAAATGTACTTTAGCTGAAATAAGTATAGCCACACATCTTCTTTGTCCTGATTTATAAGAAGAGAAGGACACATTTGTGAATCCCATTCTCTTCATTTTTCATTCTCTTCCTAGCATAGGTGATACATACCCAACTTGTCTCTTTTTTTCTTATCGCCATCAATAGTTCTTATTCTAGAATGAAGAAATTCATAATACTTTCAGTACATTACTTCAGTCTCTCCAGGGAAGTCTTGAAAAAAGAAAACCAAACAAAAACTCACCACAAGTTGCATTCACACGCAAGCGTGTCCTTTAATTAATCCGAGTTACAGTCTTTATCAGTCTGGCTCATCGTCTTCCTCGTAGTGCGCCATAATAATCTTTGTATTTGTGGGCGTGGTCCAAATTCACGTTAATCTTAATATGTCCACCTTTGTCCTGTAACTGGACATTTTGGACCGCGGCATCGCCCGGTGGCAGCTTCGCGCTCTCGACTCATATTTCGGTCGTTTCGGTTAACTCCATTTTTTGCCGAAGCAAACGTTCCACGAACGCCACCATTGGAGGTGCGTCATCTTCTGCCTTTTCTTTAACACCGTTAATTCGGACTTTTTCTCCTGGACCGTCCCTCTAGCTCCGTTAGCTTAGCGCTAGTTTCGATGTGGCGTTTGAGCAGCTCCGTTACTGTTTCCTCGTTAGTTTGTATTTTAGTTTCTGCTACATTGACCCTTTCCCCCACCTATTCCACTCTTTGGTTTTAATTGTATCCTCTTGGATTCCTTTTAGCTGTACAGCGTTGTCTTTTCTAAATTCCCTCAGTTCCGTTGGGTATGAAGTCCAAAATGGCGGTATTCGCTAGTTCTCGGTCGGCCATTATCTTGGTGTCTTCTTGTCCGCTGTTAGTTGGAGAACAAATGTCTCCATCTTTCTCGCATAACTCATTTGTGTAGATTTCTTTGATTTTTTTTCCTTTATGCATCTTAATGCCTTTAACATATTCTTTTAGAGTATTATTTATGAAAATTGGGTCGCTGTTCCCTATGCTGCCATCTACTAGCTTGTGATTATTTTAAAACAATTTATTTGCCAAATAATACGTGACCAACTCAAGTCTACAACTAAAATCCCATCAGAAACTGACAGTCTGTGAACCTCATCTCCATTGATTTGACCTCTGGTTGTCAGTTTGAACACTCTGGTCTGATTGACTTGAAGAATGCAGGTTTCATTGTAAATTAATTAGCTGATGTTGCAACGCTAAACTCTTAAAACTCAGAATGAGAAAACAAAGAATTGCCTCTGCTTTTGAAACAGACAGTTTGTGTATATTTTCTTTATTTTTGATTGTTACTGTAACTTGTTACACTTCAGATCAACCGTTGAGTAAGTTAGCGTCAAAAACCTGTTTCTACATTTTATTTATTACAAGTGTATTTTAGGAACATCACATCAACTGCAAAGAGGGCGGTGCTGCCCGGGATAAAGCGTTGCAGGTGTAACCATTACTGAATTCTGACTCTTCTTCTAATGCGTGTGTGTGTGGGATTACTGTGCGAGCATGGGAAGCTCAACGTTACATTAGCTGGATCTCCACCGTGGATTTTTATTCAACTTTCTCTGGAAACTTTCAACAAAAACAATAACCTCCTTTCACAAACTTGTCTGGACATGAAAAACATTCTAAAACAGTGAACATAACATAACTTCTGTTACTCCCCACTAACAGAACTGAAGAAGCCTCTTGGATGAGAGGTGAAACATTTTCCAACAACACTGAATGTCCCTGGATAACTGCGAACCTTCATCGACAAGTGAACAGAACTTTCTAAGAACCAGTGCATACACAGAAGAGGGGGCCAGTCTCCAGGTTTAGTGGAGAAAGATGAGACGCTGAGACATTAACTCCTGAACAGAACGGACGCCGTGGCAGCGAAGACAGCGGTCAGAGCCACGGCCACCACTGGAGCCCAGATCATCCAGGGTTTCTACAGCAGGAGGAACGAAAGAATGAGCACAAGGAGAGGGAAAACACAATGTGTATCTTTGTTGGTGTTAGACATTTGTAACAGCGCCACTCTTGAAATGTTCAGTAGGGGGCAGTCTATTAGAAAATATCTCTCTATCTACAGTATATTAGCTACTCTAAACGCAATGTTTCCAAATTAGTCACTTTGCTAGTTTTTTACTAAATTGATCATAATGTCACAGCTAAGGAGCTTTATCAGATCCTTAGCTCCAATCAGAGCGATTCCAGAGGCGGAGACTTCCTGAGTCTTAAATATATTCTGGTGTTGTTAAATAAAACAAAAACAAAAACGAATAAATTGTTATTTATTTTTACCCACCCAAAAAAAAGCATTTTCAGCATTTTCCCCCTCAAACCATCCTACTGTGAGAAGCCACTTGTTCATGTTCTCATGTCAGACTAAATTCTGTGGTTTCATGACCATTTGAAGACTCACCGTGGTCTCCTTCATGGTTGTTTTACACTGCTCCAGCTCCTCCGTCAGTGTCTTCTGCTCCTGCTCCATCTTGACACACTTCTCCTTCAGTATAGTCAGCTCCTTCTCCGCCTCCTCGAACTGCACCAAGACAACAATCGCTGTATCAGGTCTGTGTCTGTCTACCTGTAGATCTTTGCTCCCCACTCTGGATGTATCTCTATAGACTGTTTAAATAATACTACAAGCATTAAAGCAAGCTTTTCAGTTGTCATTTATCTAAATTTATAGTAACACTCCATCTATCTGCTGTGTCTGATTTTAGGACCAATCTTGGCCTGTGAGTCAAAATGTTGCCCAGGGACTTGTCTAGAAGGTGCCAAGGTGAGGAACACTGGTTCTCACCTCGTTTTGCAGGGTCTGGCAGCGACTGTCAGCCTCCCTCTGCTGGTTCTGCCAGTTGACCTTATCCTGTTGGTACTGGTTCTGCAGTGTCGCCAGGGTCTTCTCCAACTCCTGCTGAGAACTTTCCAGGGATTGGAGGCTGCTGGTGAGCTCGGCATTCTGGGAAACTAAACTGTAAAAAACAGGAAGAGACTGAGGTGAGAGGGCGAGGTGACGGATGAAGGATACAGAAGGGTGGGTGAAGTGAAGACTGACCTGGTCAGCTCCTTCTCCAGCTGATGCTGCTTTTGCAGTGTGGCTTCTCTCTCAGACTGCAGTTCCTCCTTGTCCCTCCTGAGGGCAGCACATTCACTCTGTAAAGCATTCTTCTCCTTCTGCTGCTTGTTCACCAGGTCCTGCTTCTCAGAGCGCAGCACAGCACACTCCTTCTGGAGGTTGTAACACTCCTCCTGTACGGACTGCAGCGCACCGGCTGAAAATGCAGGGATTATAATCCAGGGTTGGGATTAATTTGGAGTTATGGTCTGGTAATCTATAAAAGATTAAATTAATTCAGTAATTCAGGCTGCGTCACAGCTAATGTTGTTAGCACTGCCATCAGTTGTGCACACTCTCACTTGCTTTAGATTAGATCTGGGTAAACTATGGGCTGTGGACCAGATGGACTTTCTAATCTGGACCACCAGATAAAGACTGACATCAATAGATATTTTGCAAATCAATTGTTATTGCAGTTGATGCCACTAGATGGCAACAGACATAAAATGCTAAATAAGTTTCATGTTTATCCTTGTGCATTTTGTTTATTAATTTACAAGAATTCCACATCTAAGGCTCACTTTTTCCCATAACTGATGGGTTATTAACCAGTGACCAGTTCTGTCCTGCTGGGACCGGAACTTTTTCCTTCAGTACCTTGTATTTCTGCAGTTTTCTGCCACTGTTTGCTCTGCTGCTCAAACTCCAGCTGCAGGTTTTTTACATCATGCTCGTATTTACTGGCCGTCTGGCGCCATTTGTCGAGATCTGAGGAGGCGTTTGCCAGGTCGGCCTGCAGGGCAGCAACGTCGTGTTCCCGATCTGCGGCAGCTGATTTCAGGGCATGTTTCAGTGATGTGATCTCGTCACGTGCACTGTGGAAAGCGTCCACTTCGCCCATGAGCTGCTGCAGCTGACCTGGTGGATGGAACAGTGTCTGATTGAGTCTCAAACTCCAGAATTATCTTCACAAAAAAAAAATAAACAGAATAGTAAGAAAGACCTTGGAGATGTTGGATCTGTTTTGCAGATTCATCCACCTGCTGCTTGTTGTCTCTCCTCTCCTCTTCCAGAAGACCTTAGAAGGAAATGGCAGTTGAGAAACAGCACTCTTGGAGAGCGCAGCAGGAGGATCTGAGGAGATCTTACCTTTTAGCTCCACGTTCTTTTGCCTTTCTGTATCTGCACATTCCTGGGCTTCTCGAAGTTCTTCATTCAAACGTTGGATCATTTTCTCTGTGTCATCTGATGAACCCATGTTTGATCTCCTTAGATCATCTGCAGGAAATGGAACGGGAGTAGTAGTAGGAAAAGCACTATTCAACAATCCATCTAGTTATCCATCCACTCTATTACCTCACCGTCCATTCATTCATTGTTTTTCTACAGTCTATCCAGTAAAAAGAAGTTGCAAACATTTATTCCTGTCATGTGTCCATGGGTGCTTTCTGCCCTGGCTTGTGTCAAACAGCTGGACTGAGATCAGAACAGTCCGTCAGTCTACAACTATCGGTCTCACTAGTACAACAGATTAAGATTTCAGTCAAGTTTGTCAAGTTAGAGATTAACCAAATTAATCAGGATTAAGCCACAAACACCATAGGAATAATCTGACCAATCATTTGAACAGCCCCAGCAACAGGATAAAAATGTCAAACAGTTAAAACACAGCGGCTACTGACGTTGTCCAACTTGTGGATCTAGGACAGCTCAGTCACAGCGTGGATTTCCCCAGAGAGTAGAACTGAAGTTATTACAGGAACTCATCTAAGACCCAGATTTAGAACCACCATCATCACCATCAGCTGCTCTCCAGCTTTCAGCGAAGGTTGATTCACTCTGCTGACCTCTGGCGACTGAATGAGTGGACCGGGGTTCTGTTCGTCTCCAGGAGGAGAAAACAAATACTTTGCCTCTGAAAAGGCCTAATCTACCGTGTCGAGGAAAAAGAGATGACCTCATCCCATTCCCAGGATTTGGCAGAGACAACGACGAGAGCCGGTACCGTCAGATATGGGAACCATAAAAGGACAGAGAGACGGGTGGCTGCTGTGGTTCCACCATTTGTTTGAAGAAGTGGGATCTCACACTTCTCATCCATGTGTTTCATGGATGAATGAATGAACAGTCCACAATGACTGGGTGTCTGGGGGTCACTGACCCCCCCGGACTGGATCACATGACCACGCCACTGTGTGCCAGGCAAAGAATGGGGAGGTGGATCAGAATGTGAGTGGGCTCACATTCTGACAATGAATAATTTGACAGAGAACATCGAAAAAGACCACAGGTTCCACCATCAGTTATTGGAACTGTTTCGTCTTCGTGTCACAGCATAACGCATGACCAAGCAATAATGGGATTAGACCCGGGACAGAAATACCCCCAGGGTGGGAGGGCGGGAGCTGACAGCAGGCACACTCCTCACCTCAGGGAATGACAGAAGGAAGTGTATTTATGAAGAACTGATGAAGAGCCCATGAACAGCTCGTACTGTACAGAGTGACCGTGACGACAGTTAGCACTGATGAAAAGACTTCTGTGTTCCTGAAGACAGAGGATGTGCAGTGTTTCTTTAACAACATCCAAAGAGCTCATACAGAATTCATGGTGGCGGCTGTGATGCTGAAGTCACAGGGCATCTTTATATAACCTGCCCCGCACTTACTTTACTAGGACTTTATTTATAGCCTGCTGTACAAAGCTGAAAAAAAAAACAGTTGGATGATGATCGACTCCTGCTAACAATGACACAACAGAAATCAAACCCTCAAACAAGGAAACCTACAGACCCAGGGACACAGAGACAGGTTGTCAGTGGAACCTGCGAACTTCAGTAAATAGAATTTAAACCACTTATATATTGACTAAAACATTAATAAAATGTTTTAAAAACTCTAAATAAAATGTATAAATGTGTCAAAGTGAGTTGATCTGAAGTTAGAGATTTTGTCAAGTCATGATCTGATGCACTGACATTGACATAACAGTAAAAATGACCAACAGATATCAATGTCTATAGTCAATAAATAATTAAAGATATTTTAATGGTTAATACTGGGGTTATCTTCAGGGTAAATAGCTAGTCTAGCAGAACTGCACATTCATGCAAAACTGTTTTAACTGAAGATCATTTTTTATCTCATAAGGATCAAAACTAACAAGGAATTTAACTCAGTTTAGCATCTTACCTTCTGTAGGTCAGGCAGCAGATGTGTTCTCGATGATCTGAGGCTACAGCAGTGCCTGACATGAAGAGGAGAAATGGAACAGTCCAAGCAGGGAGGGGTGGTGGTGGAGGGTGGAACAGGGAGGGAAAAGTTCTGACCAACCACGAGCTACTGCTGGTCTGAGACCAATGAAGCCAGAGGACCGGTAAACACAACTGTAAAGTGTGGTCATGAAGGTGCAGGTAAAATAATTTAAACAAAAGTTTGGATGAGGAACCCTTTAGATCCACTGACCCTCCACACCAGGTCGTGTCAGAGTGGAGTGGCCCAGAACACAAGCTGCCA
This sequence comes from Paraplagusia blochii, assembly GCA_016785265.1. Taxonomy (NCBI): domain Eukaryota; kingdom Metazoa; phylum Chordata; class Actinopteri; order Pleuronectiformes; family Cynoglossidae; genus Paraplagusia; species Paraplagusia blochii. The sequence continues at coordinate 72,590 of JAFBJS010001359.1, read as the reverse complement.
ACCCATCCTGACACAGAGAGCTTTTGTCCTGGTAGCTGGCCTGACTCATCTGTGTACACTTGGTACTGAGCTCAAAATCAACAGCTGCACTTCTCAACGTGTGGAGCGCAGCCCTCTGGTGGGCATAGGATTAAAATAGATGTCGATGAAGGTTCTCAGTCATCCAGGTCATGGTCAAGGTTAAAAAGTTAAGTTAGGCAACTGGACATTCAGTTTTTTGCAGGAAAGTGTGTAACAGCCAAGATGAAGGGACGTCCCAGCAGCTGATCTTCTAGAATGGTCCAACACAACATTAGCGGAGCTTAGATACAGTATATCCTGTGGTGGGCCCTCAAGGCCAGCAAAGCCTTCTCTGCTGGCCTAAACATGCTCAGAAAATCACATTAATTTTCAAAAAAAACTGAATGTCTAGTTGCCCAACTTAACTCTTTAACCATTAAAATAGATAAAATACATAAAGGAAAATCTGCATTTTTTACTGGATTAGACAAGTCAGCCTTCTTCAGATTGTAAATACATGCATCCTAAAAATACCTATTAATAATTAGACCTATTCTAATTTAATTATATTGAATGTATAGTCAGTTAGCCATTGACAAGTGAAAACAACAAAGGAAAACTTACATCAGTTTTAGGTAGTTATTTATTCTTTTCTAAGTAAAATAGCTTAAAACTGAAAAAAGACTTAAACATTCAGGCAAGGGCATACAGTATGAATGAACTGTGGTTGTTAGAATAATGTAATGTCATCTATCAATTAGCAATGTTGGCAACTTTAGCAACTGTAAACCTAATGAGTATGTCCAGCAAATTTTGTCTAACGCCATTCATCATTTTATTAGAATACTAACCAGATCGAACCTTATTGAAGTTGGCTAACAGCTTGTGAGTTTTTTTGTCCTATCAATTCTATCTATCAATTAGCATCGTTAGCTTTTTGCAACGGTGAAATGCAGCATTAATTAGCACTTTATCGTCTCGGAATACTTATTTACTTACGCTTGAGTATATTAATCAAATGTTATGTAACAATTTTATATACAAGAAAACTATTTAAATACAACTTTACCGTAGCGCTTGCCAAAATTAATGGGTTGAGGATGTTTTAGAGGGTTGAAATATCAATAACATTCTAAAATGATTCTATTGTTATAACAAAAAACAAACAGCATTCTGATGTGACCCGGAACGCAGTATTTCTCAGCAATGAATTTATTACACCACAGAGTGAAAATCCAAATACGTCTTACGTTTAACGCGCTTGTAGGGAGACAGTACGTCCACTAGGGGACTGTGTTGAGTTCAGATTCTTTCCCGGGCTGATGTGAGACTCAGACAGAAACAAACATGGTGACAGTGACATTAAAGGAGTTGAAGGAGGTGTTCCTGCTCAGACCGAGGTCCGTAGACATAGCAGGAGACCGTAGACATTCCTCCAGATGGCCAGGGACCACGGCAGCGTGTGGACGGCGAGCCCTTCTCCTTGGTTCACACATTTCTGCTGTCGTTTAGTCCTTGTCTTCTTCATGTGTTTGTTTAATGGGCGACGACGAGATTGTACTGCACAGCATCGCCTCCCAATGTGTTCCAGAGGTACTGCGCCCTATGGGATCTTGCAGCATCTTAACGTCCCGCACACGACCACAGAACCAACGTAGAGAAATAATGGAATATAAAATCAGAATCTCAGCACTCTGGTAAATCTGAATATTAAAATAAAAATAAATACGATATGAAAAGTACATTTAATTAATAAATATGAAATAAATACAAATAAATAAAAAATTATCAGGGTACATATGACAACGGTTAATTAAAGTTTTGGTTTTCATGGACTAATGTTGGACATATAACTGTTTTAGAGGAACATACTTTTTTTTTCGTTTATTACCATAACCTGAAGATTTAATTAAATAATAAAGTTGAAGTTTGACTACATTAATATGGGATCAAACGTGTGTCTGTGTTGTTTTATTTGCCCAGAGACTCCTGGAGACTCCTCCTCCTCCACAGACATCACCAGCAACAGTGAGTCAGTCTAAAACAAACAACTTCTGAAGTTCAACAGTTTTATCCAAATTAATTCGCCAGGTGTCGCTGTTTTCAGCCTTCCAACGGCAGTCTGCGGTTCGGTCCAGTGAAGTGAGCAGGAAGGAGCGGAGCAGGACAGATGTGGGAGTCCAGGAGAGAGGAGCAGGGTGGAGTGACTCTGTCTTAACCGCTGCCGAGCTTTCTCATGGAAGACTCAGACTTTTAACAACTTCACTTCGACTTCTCCACCGTTTTCTTTTTTTTTTTATTCCCGCCTGTTGCTGCTCCACAGCTGAATCATGATTTCCTCTCTCTCTGACTGGTTCTGGAGCGAAAGTTTCTGGCTCCCTGAGAACGTGTCATGGGTGGACCTGGAGCATCCACCGCCCGGCGTGGAGTACCCCCGAGCGGGGCAGGTCCTGTACGCTGTGCCCCTGTCCGTGGTGGTGTTTCTATTCAGACTCGTCTTCGAGAGGTATTTCATTTTTGGACATCTATTTATTAATTCTATTTTTATTTCGTGGGTGTGACGTGTGTTGGTGTGACTGTGGTCACGTGGTGTCCGTGTTCTGGACCAGTGGTTCTCAAACTGTGGTGTGGAACTTTGAGACAAAGTTGCCAACATGAAGACATAAACTAAACCGTTGGACTATTTTAATCCACTGAGTCTCTTAACACACACACACACACACACACACACTGTCACTGAGACGGATACCAACACTGTAACACTGTTTCACTGCTTTACTGTAAGAGTGCGGCTCCACTATACTACTACAGTGTAACACTGTAATAGTGTAACACTGTTACAGAGTCCTGTTTGTCAGGAGGACTTCACCAAGACCCACAGAAGGACCTGGGTGGAGGCAGGGGTCTGGGCCAGGGTCTGGTTCTGTTTCTTAGTCTGGTTGTAGGCAGGAATCTGGTTCTGGACCTTGAAATGTTCTGAACTGTGGGCAGAGGTGTCAAGGTCTAGGTTTCATTCTGGGTCTGGGTCTTGACCTGCACAAGGAGCTCAGCAGGGTTCTGGGACTAGCTATGGTTCTTGGTCTGAAACTGGGCAAGGGTCTTGGTCTGGAACTCAGTGTGGACCTGCTGCTGGTTCTGGGTTGTGGCCCTTCATTCAGCAGTCTCCCAGTGTGTGTCGACAGTGGACGCTCAGTGGAGTGTCAGGGTCTTGTGACCGTCAGTGTCCAGTCTTTGTCTCCTGACTCAGCTCATCATCCGTTGTTTGGACTAGGTGACACATTCCTGTGGCTCCACTACCCTGATGAGTTCCTCCCTCTCCCTCTCTCACACACACAAACACAAACACACACACTCTTCACACATATTTGATAACTCTCCTGAAAATACCCCCTCCCTCCCAGGACATTCCCAAAGTGATTCTGTCCCTGATATTTTGACAAAAATGTCCCAACACACATAGAATCACCAGAATATCCTACACACAGCACACACACATGCAGGTTGTTGATAGTTTCCCTGTGGGGTCCTCAGTAACAGACTGTACATTTTTAACTAGGTCTGTGTGTGTGTGTGTGTGTGTGTGTGTGTACAGGCTGGTGGCCAAGCCCTGTGCACACATACTTCAGATCCAGGAGGAAGTTCCTCGACAAGTTCAGTCCAACACAGTCCTGGAGAAGCTGTACAAGTCCAGAACGGTACTGAAGGACCAGTGGGGTTCTCCACACACACACACACTCATGTTCTGTCGGTGAACACGTCACAACACTGACATAACTCAAGTGCCTCTGGTCCTTAGTCTCTGACTCTAGTTCTGCTTCTGGTTCTGTCCTTAGTCTCTGGACTCTAGGCACCTGGCTGCTCTGTCCAAGCAGCTGGACTGGGACGACAGAAAAATACAGAGATGGTTTCGTCTGCGTCGGAATTTGGACCGGCCAAGATGTGTATAAGAGACAGGTGAGTTTAAGGAAAAAACCAGTCAGGGTGATGAAGATGAAGATGACAAAGACGAGTTCATAGTTTTTATTACCTGTTGAAGATGTTTCTATTGAATGTAGAATTAGAACGGTGGAACACACCTCCCATCAGACCTGTTCTGTCCGCGGCTGCTTCAACATCCAAGACAAACCTCAAATCTGAGCCAGTGTCAAACCAACGAAACGAGTTTCAGTTCCACTCAGTTGGATCTGGTCAAATTTGTTACTCTGGCTTAATCTGGTTATTCTTGATAATAAAGTACATTTTATGAATCTGGCTAATCTGATTAATATAGTTATTCTGAATAATGTTACTTTTATTAATCCAGCTAATTTGATTTATATGGCAGATCTGGTTAATCTGGATATTCTGAATAAGGCTACTTTTATTAATCCAGCTAATCTGATTTATATGGTAGGTCTGGTTAATCTGATTAATCTGGTTATTCTGATTAAGATGGATATTTTTATTAATCTGGCTAATCTGATTAATCCGGTAAACATGACCAATCTGATTAATCTCATTATCTAGCTAATCGGAATAGCATTGTTAAAGGCAGCTGTGAAAAAGAAGTAACTACTACATGATGAATGAACTACTTTCTTGTTACTCAAACTGTAAAACCAACAATAGCAGATAGATGTCAGTGTTTCTTGTTTGTTTTCCGACCAAATAGAGTAATAATAATTTTTATTATTACTATGGAATAATAAAACCTCCGTCTTCTCCTCCAGTCTCCCTGGCTTTGGGACCTCCGGCAGTGTTGGCACAAATTTCCATTCCAGGTTTTTTTTCTTCATGTTCTTCTCTGAATAAACTAATGCACTTATACCTGCTACTGGGATTTGAACCTATGACCTTCACTGCTGTTCATCGAAGTTGTGTTGTTCTGCTTCCTTCCTGAGAAAGCCTCTGAGTCCAGGTCAGTACAACCACTACGTGGCCGAGCTGGCGTTCTACTGGTCCCTGATGTTCTCACAGTTCATCGACATCAAACGGAAGGTCAGGGCCCACACTCACCTGACGGCCGCTGTGATTGGCTGCTGCTCCCATGTGACCCTGTAAAATGGAATGAACTGTGCTGTACCGTCCTGAACTTCTGTCTGTCTGTCCTAGGATTTCCTGATCATGCTGGTACACCACCTGGCCACCATCGTCCTCATCACCTTCTCCTACGCCAATAACATGCTGAGGATGGGAACTCTGGTCATGTGCGTGCACGACGCCTCCGACATCTTCCTGGAGGTAGGACATCCTCGTGGTCAACCAGCCACTTCCACCTGACGAACTTTCATTGGTTCTGTCCATGTTGTCATGTGACACCGCCACAACAAGTCACCCATGTTGTCGGTGCTTTTTTCCAAAGGCGGCCAAGTTGGCTAACTATGCTAAGTACCAGAGGCTGTGTGACTTTCTCTTCATCGCCTTCAGCATCATCTTCTTCATCAGCCGACTGGTCATCCATCCATTCTGGTGAGACGATCACTTTCACCTTTCCTTAGTTCTCTTCTTCTTTTCCTTTTTTTCAGGGGTTGCCTCAACTTTAACTCCAACTACCTCCATGTCCGCCCTCACTGCATCCATCAATCTTCTCTTTGTCTCCTAGCTGGTAGCTCCATCTCTAGCCAATATAACCACTCCCCCTTCTCTGGACATGGACTTTACCCTAGTTCTAGTGCAGAATACATGAAACAGTCCAACAGTTTAGGAACACGTTCTCCTGGTGGACCCTAAATATGTGGCCTGGGGCTAGAAGTGGGCCATGGTCTGCCATTTTAAGGCCACTGCTCTGGCCCAGTGTGTTCCAGAGTTCTGATCTCTGCCAGCACCAGGTGTTGAACCACAGTGATGTCACCCAGTTCTGATTGGTTATGGTTCTTGCAGGATCATCCACAGTGTTCTGGTCCAGAGCTGGGAGATAGTGGGTCCGTACCAGGCCTGGTGGCTGTTCAACGGCCTGCTGCTGGTTCTGCAGGTGCTCCACGTCATCTGGTTCTACCTCATCGCCCGGATCGCCATCAAAGCTATCTTTAAGGGCAAGGTAGGTCCTTGAACTCTGAACCCTGCACCATAAAGCATAGGTCAGGTGGTCGGACCTCGCAGGTGCTGACGGTCTCTTCTCGCAGGTATCCAAGGACGACCGCAGCGACGTGGAGAGCAGCTCAGAGGAGGAAGCAGACTCCAGTCAGACCCGCAGCACCAAGGCCTTCACTTCCACTGGTCATCTGAATGGAGACCCTGCTGAGCACTGAGTCTCAGGAGGAGACTTAACAGCAGCGAGGCCAGCGCCACCTCCTGACCACACGTACTGATTACATACACGTTTTTATCCTGAACTGATAAACAGACTGAAAGAGAACTTTCTGTCATCACGTCATGTGACCACGGCTCCCCTCACTCTAATGTACCTGCAGCAAAATGTATGACCACACACTTACATACATTCCTCCCTTGCTGCACCCCCTGGTGGTCACCTGTGGTCCTGTCTGCACGCACTCTGTTCTCACACGAAGAGGATGAAGGTGAAGGTCAACCTAGATTTTTCTTTTCCAAATGTCCATTTAAACATCTTGACATCAGAGCTGATCTGTTCCAGACTGAACTAGTCCAGACGGAACCAGTCCAGACAGAACTGGTCCATCTTTGTTGGTGTAAGTTTTACGAGGTTAAGAATTATTTATAAAGAAAAAGGAGTGGTATAAAAAACACTCCCTCCTGGTACTTCACCACTCCCTGGTACTTTACTCCATCCTGGTACTCAGGACTGTTTGTTTGTTCAACAACTTGTTCCAGGTGCACTTGCGAAAAGTTCCTTTTCTTATGAAGGAGTGTTTGACTTTTGACCTGATGTTTGTTTCTGAGTCATTAATATGCTGCCACAGGTTCAATTGTGTTCACTGGTATTCACTGGTGTGACATTTTTTCAGCTCCACTGTTGACTCAGGGAAACAATGGAACGTTCCGCTGCAGATTTCCAACAACCTGTCTTTCAGGGAAGGTGGACTGTGATTGGTCGTCAGGACAGGAGGCTCCAGACCAACACTGATTCTTTACCAGGTGTCAACAGTGTGGACTTTGCTATGTTCACACTGAAGATTTTTATATTTCTCATGGAGAGGAATAGTTTCAAGGCAGAAAATAAAAGCCCGGGATGGAACAGATCTCTGTCTCGTGGTCCAGGGGAAGGGAATGACAGTGACTGAACTCTGGGTTCCAGATCCTTCTTAATGTTGGACCAGAGGAGAGCAATGATTGATCTTTACCACCTGTTGTTGATTGACTGTTGGTTTAATCATCTGTGAAAGACGACCTCCGGAAGCTTTTTAACTTTTTAGCGTTTACACAAAAGTCCAAGGTCTTGGACCGACTGAGAACCTTTGGTTTCACAGGCAGACAGGAAGTTCAAGGGGGGTTTAGAACGAGCAGAGTCCTCTGTGCTGGCTGAAAAACACCTTTATTTATATTTTCTGAAATTAAAATTGTATTATTGTTTCTTTATTAATGTAAAAATAGTTTTTACATTCAAAAAGTTGGATACAAACTTTTTATCCAATTATATTTCAGCTAGATAGTGCTGTCAGGGTCCAAGAAATCTGCCAGAGCCTTCAGAATCGAACGCGCAGCCCGTTCAGTTCACAGCACTCAGACCTGTCATTGACACCTTTGATTGGAGGTCACTACTTAAACTAGACATTTGTGTAAACAAACAAACACTAGTCCACTCCTCTCTCCTCCAACATGCCTTCTTGCTGACATAATCTAACCGGACTGACAACGATGAACTAAACCAAAGCTCCTGTTCCTGTTCCTGCAGCTCTTGAACATCAGTTCTTCAGTACCTTATTCTACTACAGCTCTCCATCAGGGGGAACACTTCCTCCGAGAAGTCGTTGTACTTCAGCCTGAAAGAGTTGGAACAAAAAGAGTTTTTAAAACAAAAAGAAAAACCTGAATGTGTCATGTTGTGTTCACAGTCATACAACATTTAGGTTTGTCTTCTCACTGGGGGAGGGACGGTGCCCTGAACTCACCACAGGTAAAAGAATCACGATATGATATATCTGGAAATAAAAATATCCAGAAGATCTGCGACCAAGTGACTCTAACTATCTAACCTGGTACGTGGACCTGTTTTACAACAGAACACTGACCTCAGTTCCTGCATGTCCGTACTGTCCTCCACAGCCTGGACCAGTGCTGGGACGGAGGAGTCGGTCAGACAGTTGTTACTCAGCTCCAGGTTCTTCAGGGTTTTGCTGCTCTGGATGGCGGTGCACAGGTGTTGGAGACAGTCATCAGTCAGGTCGGTCATCTCCAGACTGGGACAGAGAAGAGGAGTTGATGCTGGGTTAGAAGAAGAGCTCTGGTTTGATGAGTTCATCTGGTCTTATCTGATGATTTTCTTGTGGTAGCAGAACATTCTCAACTGTTCAGTCTGGGTCTGTGGAACAACATTTCCCAGAGTTCTTTGGGCCTGTGGGTCAAACTCACTCCAGTTCCTCCAGAAGGCAGTGTGGATCTGCCACGGCAGCCAGCAGATGTTTAACCCCCTCGTCTCCAACATTGTTTATTCCCACGACCAAGCTGCGAAGTTGGACCGTGCCCCTCCTAAGCAGGGACGCCAGGACCTGGAAGAAGGCCAGGGTCAGAAGGCACCGCTTCAACCTGCAGAGAGAAGGACCAGGACCTTTGGTGAAGGACTTCAACTCTGACCAGGACTCTGACACAGACCTCATTGTCTCCTTACTGTAGTTTCTTTAATCCACATCCAGGATGACTCAGTGCTTCACAGAGCAGCAGCGCCCCCTCTTGGCCCAAATCATTCAGTGAAAGATCAAGCTCCAAGAGGGTGCTGTTCTCTGACGTCAGGGCTTTCGTCAAATCAGAGCAGCAGACGTGAGTCAGGTTGTTATCGTACAGACTGGAGCGAAGGAGAAGAAGAAGAAGGAGAAGGAGAAGGAGAAGAAGAAGAAGGAGAAGAAGAAGAAGAAGAAGGAGAAGAAGAAGAAGAAGAAGAAGAAGAAGAAGAAGAAGAAGAAGAAAGATGAAGGAGAAGAAAAGAAAGATAGAAAAATATATCACATTTATCAAACTCTTTGTTAGGCAGATGGTTTTGTAAAAAAAACTTCATGTCCATTTGACTAAAGGAAACTCTTTGACCATGAAGTGGAGAAATGAAAAAATCTTCATGACCACGAAGATCACACTTTGATTTTGTCCACGTCTTTTTTTTTCTTGCTTTATAGGAAAATAAACACACATACACGCAGACGGCAAGACCTCGGCAAGAGGCAAGTTGAGGTTACAATAAAGATGCCTGTCTAAATGTCTAAACATCTATTCTGTTTTTAATGTTCAACTACATTTCATTATGATAGTTGCTACAGAACACTTAACGTTTTTAATGTGTTTTTAAAGTACAGTAATGTAACTAGTTATTAGTTACTTTTATAATTTAGTAACTAGTAACATAACTAGTTACTTTTTCAGCGAAGTAACTAGTAAAGTAATAAGTTACTATTTTAAGTAACTTGCCCAACACTAGTGAGGAGTGAAAGAAGGAAATTAGCTCTTGTTCCCTAGCACCCTCTTAAGGTGGAACTCTGACCTTATGTGCGTCAGCGTGGAGTTCTTCAGTCCATCACTGAGAACTTGGAGCTTCTCATCTCCAAGGTCACTGTGAGACAGGTCCAATTCTGAGGCCCTTCCTCTGGTCAGAGCTGACGCCAGAAGACGGACGGCTCCGGTGCTCATACGGCTGTCGTTCAACCTGAGACAGAACCACACAGTCAGAACCAGGCATCAGTACCAGACTTTATCAGAAGATCCATGGTTACTCACAGTATTTTCTCTGCCAGACTTATGGTTGGGACCAGGACTCGAACCTTCTCCTCCGTCAGGTCCCTGCTCCTGTACAGGTTCAGCAGCTTCAGCTTCCCCAGACTCAACACCACATAGTTGAGCGCCACACAGCTGTGGAGGTCCAGGTCTGCCAGGCTGAGGCCGGTGCGTGCTGAGGCCGTGACGGTCTCCCTGACCAAGGTCTCACTCTGGGCCTGGTGCAGGAGCCTGAAGCAGTGGAGCAGCTTCTTCTTGTCGTATCCTTGGAGGTGCTTCTCTGAGCTGCTCTTGAACCACTGTCTGAAACCCATAATAGAGTCAGGGTCGAACGCCCCCAGCAGCGCCTCCAGTGGTCGGTGCTGCTCAGGCTCCAACAGCCCGGCCAAGAACAGCTCCAGGTACTTTGCAGAACCTCTGTGTTCCTCCAGCATCTGTGACACGCCCCCTGGTGGAGACTTGTCCAGGAAGACAGAAAGAGCCAGGAGGAACTCCTGCATCAGATGCGAAGCAAAGGAGAAATCACATGACTCCAGGTCACTGCCCACGGGCATGAACACATGAAGCCGGCTGAGGAACGGTGAGAACCCAACGGAAGAGAGTTCTTCTTTGGTGTAGCGTGGACGTTGGTGCAGAAGGCCACGGGAGGCCAGTCGGCCCAGGACCAGGACCAGCTCCCTGCTCTGGGCTGGCTCCAAGGAAACCTCCTTCATCAACTGGACCAGGATTTGGATGCAGAGCTGGGACAAGGTTTCTGGAAGTTCTGCTCCAGTCTCCATGATGGTTTTGTAAAGTGAACACACGGTCCAACAGAACCGGGGAGAACTGCAGATCTCATAAAAACTCAGAGTCTGTTCCATCTGGGCTAAGGCCAAATCACCAACAGCTGGGTCTGAGAAGAACCTCTGGATGTAGGCCTGTCTCTGGGCCTTCAGAAACCCTGGCAGCTCCACTCTGCTGAAGGACTCGGACTTCAGACCTCCTGCCGACCTGACTGACACCAAACTGACAGAACCTTTCAGAATCGACCCATGAATAAGACTGGACACCAGGCTGGACAAAGACACGGCTTGGCTGAGGTCAGAGCAGAGAAGCTGGGCTGATGGTTCCAGTTGAAGATCACACTGATCGAGATCGTCAAAGACAAATAGAACCTTCTGGGGCTCCTGCCGGAGGACAGACACGGAGACTGGAGAGCACTGAGCGGTCCGGTGCTGCAGAATCAGAGTTTCCAGCGACAAGGGGCCTTCGATAGCCTTAATCTCACACAGACCAAAGTAAAAAACGTAGGAAAAGTTCTGAAGGACTTCTCCTCTGGCCCAGTCCACCATGAGCTTCTCCAGGATCGTGGTTTTTCCAGAACCCTCTGGTCCTGTTAGCAGCACAGCTTTGTCCCCTGCACCTAAGGCCGTTTGAAGGACCTGGTCCACATAGTCCCCGTCTTGGTCTGTCTGCTGGAGAATGAACCTATTACTCTTCATGACTCCTGCTAACGGCTCTCCTCCCAGGAGAGTTGGTGCTGCCTTGGTCTCCTGGACCAAGTGAATCGAGACCCTACTTTTGTCCATGGTGCCAAGACAGAAAACTGTAGTAAGACTCAGGTATTCCACAAGAAGTCACCTGGAGAGACTGCTGCAGGTTTTTCTGGCTGGATTAAAGTTCACACCGTGTTGAACTTTCTTCTCTTTCTTCTATTGATCCAGGAAATCGCCTGAACAGGAAGTGTTGTTGATTTACACCCACAAGCATAACTTAGGCACTGACTGTATCCAGAGTCGAACATTGGGGGAAAAAAACACGGACTGGAGTTTGTGATCGGATTATCCTCAGTGAACCTCTGTAGTGACTCATCGTCTACACTGCATTCCTGCTGTGGTTTGTGAGGAAACAAAGTCACAGTCACCGCCTCTCACTATGGTCAGATTTACAGGAGGTGTTGATCAATAAAATCTCGAGGGAACACAGAGGAACATAGCTGGGCAGTGAAACTGCACGGATTAACAGGGATTACTCACTCATCAACATTCGTCGTGGTTTTCTGTAGCTCAACATTACATACTTATTTGTCCTTTGCCGCCCTCTGGTGGCTGGTGGCCATACAGCGCGTGCAACAACCTTAAACTTGATTTCCGGCAAATTGATCGTAACCTCGCTTTCGCTCGTTTTCGTTGATTAAACAGTACGACGACGACAGAGCGCCACCTTTAGATCATTGCTGGGAAGAATAAGTCTGATTTTGAACACATTCTCTCACTATTTTTCTTACTTCTAAACTATCTTAACCAGCAAAAAATGTCGTCCAAACAGGAAGTTCATTTGACGCTGAACCCCGAAGCTTGACTTACAGGCGAGGCCGGTGGGCAACTAACTTTTTTATTTTACCTTAGCGGTTTTATTTTCTATTTAAAGGCTGTATCATTGACAAACACAAGATATTGCACACAATTGCCTAAAGTCACTAAACTACTAATAGTCAGAAGAAAAACTCTTGTATTCACTGTCATGGTGGGCATTGTGAACAAACATTTTTTGCATAAAAGTTCAGGAGACAACGCAAGCTAATATTATACCTAATATTTTAACATTTTGCTGTCCAGTATAAATTCCAGCGGTCAACTAACATGAGCAAGATTTTGGCTTGTCGACTTTTTTTGTAGGCAACTGACAAAAAAAGGCTTTCAGATATGTAAAATAAGGACTTTATTAATATTTCGGTAAGCACTGTATTAGAGCCATGTGATTAAAAACTTAAAAATCACCTTCACCTAATGGTTTGTAAGTAATTCCCTAATAAGATTGTGAAGTAGTTTGGAGCCATCCACACTTGAAAATTAATATTGACCAATTGGGAACTAAAACAATCTGTTAACATTATATTGGATTGATTTCACTCAGCTCAACAGTCACAGCTACACCTGGTCTGAAGTCACTGGTGTCAACGAGCCAGAATCAGGTGTAACAATCAGGGCAACCTGAGAGGAAACAGCACTAGAACAAAACACAAAATCATTTATTTTTACTGTAATTTTTTTTCTGAAATAGTAAGTTTCTTTGGATAAAAAAATCTACCCATATTGGACTGTAATGTATTACAACAGGGAAACCATGGATCGCGGGCCGAACGTGGCCCTTTTGATGACTGCGTCTGGCTCTAAGACCAGAATAAAGTGTCAAAATAAACAAAACAGTGAAAGAAGACACAGTCTGGACACACGGTAACAATGACGACGTTTTATTAGTTGAACTAGTGATGTTTTACTCTTCATGCCTCCTGTTAGTCTACAGTTAACAAAAGAATAGTCAACACTGAGGTCCGTGGTCCAGTGTTGGGTCATAATACTCATTGGTAGTGTTCGCGTGTTAGTGATGCAGTGATTAAAGGGTTAAAGGCCAGCCAGTCCTGGTTAGTGATTTGTTTATGTGTGTGTGTGTTGTACAGGAGCTGTGACATCACAGTGATGTCACTGTGATGCGACATGAAAACATCAAATCATCAACCAAAAGGAAATGTTTTTTTACAACAACGTGACATCATTATATCACTGTCAATGGAACGGTAAGGAAAACTGTGAGTGATTTTAATCCTAATTTAATCTTAACAGGTAATTTACTGTAATGAGCAGGACATTAACTCAAACATCAGATTAATGACCGGTCACATCAACCTGGTTATCTGACCTGTCTGTCAGCAAATGAAGGAATGTAGTCAGTCGTCTAATTCACGTTGTCTTTTGTTCATTTACTCTCTGGATTCACAAACACAGCTCATGTCAGTAGGGGGAGCTCTTCAAGGTCAATATACCAACTGTAGAACATCTGAAAGAAGAACATTCAACAAAAGGTACATTTCTAAATCCAATGGTGGCTGCAGTACCAGCGTTTGTCCAGTCTGTGCACTGTAATAAAGCACGGATTAAAGTAGTGTCTCATGTTCTGATGCGTCTGCTGATCCACGTCCACTGCTGATCGGTCAAATTTCTAAAACGTCTCATTGTCAAACTTGGACACGAGGAAACACATGGCACTGCTCCAGACCCTCTGAGATCACCTGTCCCCAGGTCCACCTCCTCCAACCTCATCTCCTTGGACGTCATTAGTAGCAAAAATTTGGATGCATTAAAGAAAAAAAAAAAAATCAGTGCTTTTTTTGCTTTTGTTCCTTTAGGGTGCGCTGTAGTTCCCTCAGGTTCTCCGACAGCAGCTCCACCTCGTCATGGCGACCGCTCAGCTTGGCGTCAAAGATGTAGGCTCTGATGTTGTCGATCTGCTGCAGCAGCAGTTCCTCCTCAATCAAGTCCAAATCTGGCTGAGGATCTTCGTCCTTGTCTCCGTCAAAGGGGTTGGTGGAGGCTTTGGGGGAACTCCCCAAAGTCTCTGTGAACGGGTTCCCAGAATCGGGGTCATCGTCGTCTTCGTCAAAGGGGTTTCCGGGGACGTTCTGGCTCAGCTCATCTTCATCAAAAGGGTTGGACTTCCGGTCGGCTCCATCTTTCTGCTCTCTTCTGATGTCCTCGGAGAAAGGGTTGGACGGATCGTCTTCGGTGGGAGTGGAGTCGTCCTCATCAAAGGGGTTGTAGGAGGAGCTGTTCTGTCCTTCACTGCCGGGGGGCGTAATGTGTCCTCCCAGACTTCTCAGCCTGGGCGGGGATTCTGTTTGGCTGGATTCCATGGACACAGCTCTCACAGACGACGGGCTGGACTGGGCCTTCAAGGTGGCGTCCTCGACCGCTGCGTCTCGTTCTTTCTGTCCATCCACTCCCAGACTGATGCACGGGGACTTCTCCACCACGGGGCCCCAGCTCTCCTCTTTCTCCCAGTCCTCTTGGACATTCCAGTCCGCCTGCTGCACGCTCTCCTCTTCCGCCAGCTTCTGGGACAGTGCGATGGCGAGGCGCGTCTGCTGCTGGTCGTACTCGTCCTGCAGTTGACGAAGGTTCTCCTCCAACAGCGCTACCTCGTCAGCTCGCTGGGCTTCCCTCGCCTGACGCAGGAAAGACTGGATGTTCTCGATCTGCTGCAGCAGAGGGTCTTCCAAGGTGCTGCGGACGTGAGCCGAGTCCGCGGAAGGCAGCCAGCCCCCGGCTTTGGTCATGCGTGGCTCCTGGGGGCGGGGCTGCAGTTCTCCATTAGTGCTGAGAGGAGTACGGCTTCTCTCATGGGCCTGTTGTCTCCGCAGGTTCTCCTGAGGACACGACAGTCATGTTAGTACCTGAGCAACAAGATTGGAAAAGAGGAGAGACGGGAACCTGTCCCACTAGTCTCACCTGTCTCTCCTGCTGCAGTCTCCTCTCTTGTTCCTGTTTCCTCTTCTCCTTCAGCTCCTCATACTTCTCCTTAGTCGGTAAAGACATGAGACCAAGGAGTTTCTCCTGAGAAGATGAAGAAACATCTGAGTAACTACAACACCGTCCCCGTACGCTAGGACTACATGGTTCGTTGCGCTGATGTCATGCCATATCCGTATAGCGTTAGAATATAACAATCATGTCGAGTGTGAGATACCTGAACGAAGAGCGTGGCCGAGTATCGGATCATCTTCTGCAGTTGGAGAACCTTAGGGTGGGGCGGTGGATCATCTTTAGAACCCAGTGTTAAAATCTTCTTACTGTGAGAAACGTTCACGTGAGTTTATTCACAACAGGATAAAGTCAGGTAACACCACAAACATCTCTCTTCTCCTGGTCCAACTGGACCTGGAGTGGTTTAGGGTTCGAACTCTCCATCAGAATCAGACAGTGTGTTACGGTGTTGTACCTCAGAGCATCGATCAGTTCGTAGTACTTCTGGACCTCCAGTCTGAGTCCACCAGCGGTTTCCAGGTTGTAGCTGGTCTCGCCAGCACTGTGGACACACACGTCTTCAGTCAGTACAGACAAGGTGGGGACAAAAATCAACAAATACATTGTTATTCAGTCTCTTTGGATTCATTGATTGTCTGATTATCGTCCAGTCCCAATATCAACTGATACCGATATAGAGTTGGTAATATCTATTGATCCGTACAAACCACTATATGAGTATGAAATACCTGAATGAGCTGCAATGCTGCCATCTAGTGACCTTCACTTGCACATACAGATGATTTTCCCAAAACCCAATTATAATTTTCTTACATAATGCTAATATCGGGCAATAATATTGGTCAGTTGATATTATCAGACATCCTATAATAGTTAGAATTATATATATATATATATATATTATTGCTATTATGGGTCTTCACAGTTATGAATGCATCATAGGAGGATCATAAAATATATTTGAAAAATATGCAAACTAATGTTGACAGTATTATCAATGAAATATCTGTTATAATTAGTGGGACAACCCATGGTCCAGTAGAGCCACACATGGTCCAGCAGAAGCTGTTCTGGTCTCAGTCCCAACTCCAAACTTACTTCAGGGACTCAGCCATGCGTATGTATTCTGGAGCCTTCTCGTCCACCTTCTCCATGCACATCCTCAGCCTCTGACAGGACGACAGGTTGAGTCAGCGACAGGAAAATGACAGTGATGGTCGACAAAGACGTAGAAACATCCACACCTCGTACAGCTTGACCACGTCCGGCGTGTGCTCCTTCTCTCCCAGCTTCTGCTGCCTCTTCAACAGGGTGTCCATGCAGTGGCGGCAGCAACGGATCTTCTCGTCGTCCTTCTCCTCCAGTAAGGACGTGACGCTACTCAGGCTGCTGATGCTCCCGCGCCTGGAGCCCATGCTGCTGCTGCTACTACTGACCCCTGCTGGTAGAGACTGGGAGTGACCAGGACTTCCTTGAACGCACAGAGCTTCTCGGGTCCCGTTGATAAGCTTCTCTGGCAAAAGAAATATATGAAAAAAAAAAATTACCTCAGAAACCGACCTGCTGTTATTGGAACGGTGGTGTGACGGTTTTTATACGTACGGGCCAAAGGTAAGGGGACAAAGTCCATGCACCTCCGGCACATGATGGAGCCGCACAGGCGACAGTGGTGACGTCTGTTCCGGATGTTGAACTTGTTTCCACAGTCGGGGCAGAAGGGGACGTCTGAGTCGTTCACCCAGGAGACCACCGACTTCTCGATGGCTGGAGGAGCAGAGCACATGGTCAGTGGTGACACATATTCACAAAACCGGTAGACAATACCACGACGTCCAAACAAACCTCGGATTTTGGCAGCGTCTGAGTTTGTCCGGTCAAATGACGTCAGCTGCAACAACAGGTTGAATGTTACTACAGTCAAAGGTAATGAGTGTCATGGCAACACAAGCCTGATTATTAGAGGATTTAGATTAAAAAGAATTAGTTATCACAGTATTTCTATCCTTTTTTGAGAAAAATCTAATCTTGTAGTTGAAATGACCTCAAATGACCTCAAATTGACTAAACTTTTAGCATATTTAGTTGAACACAACACATATTCTGGCAGGAATTGAAGAAAGACACTCACAAAACTCTTCTTCTAGTTATCTTTTTTTTTTTTTAGTTTGCTGCTGAACAGTTTTTGCACCAATAAAAATGACTTTAATTTTCCACAGCCCAGTGGTTGGGAAACATCAAGTCATTCTACAAACTAAGGGAATCGGTTTCACAGACCTTCTCCAGTCTGATGATCAGCTTGTTGACCTCTATCACATAATGATCAATCCGTGCCGCACGGTGCTTCTTGAACAGGTTCAGGTGACTCCGCGTCGCTCCTGAACACAACACAGCAGAATTCCTTCACTCAGTAATTGAACAAACTCTTTTGTCTAGAAAAGTCAAGGATTCTGACCATTTGTCAAGTCTGGAGCATAATGATGACAAAATGTTAAGATAATTGACATCAAAAGACATTTTTATCCCATGATAATTTAAGGGAAAATATTGAAGTACAAAAACATCTTTCGAATTAAGGTAAACCGGCCAAATCTGGCCCCCGGGCCTTAGTTTGCCCATGTCTGATCTAGAACAATATTAGCCGTCTCACCCAGATCCTGGGACTCCCACATGAAGGGGTCATCACCCCCATAGTGGAATGATTCGTAGGAGCCTGTTTCACCCCTGTCCTCCCCATCTCTCTTCAGAAGCCTGTCTTTGGCTTTCTTCGCCTTCTGCACCAAACCTGAGCAAAATGAAATTCAGAAAGAATGAGATGTTTCTTCAGTCGACATGGGAGAAAAATATGAAAAATACTAAAATAATCCCAAATGTTCTGCCAACTCACTCTTGATCTGCCCCTTGACGTGACGGTCGTCCCCGGAGTGCTCTTCTTCGTAGTGGTCTTTGAGTTGGCAGAAGGTCTGCAGGTCCTTCAGACACAGTGGACAAAGGAAGCCTTCCTTCAACTCCTCCAACGCTGGAGGTTGGCCGGACGCCATGACTGTATACAACTATGTTGTGAGGGAGGGGCCGCAAAATGGAAGCATCCTGCCTCCTATCCCAGGGTCACAGGGTGAGAGACCCACCACCGGTTAACCCCTTCATGGCAGTGGAAATCTAGGATGGCTGCAGGAATGATGTGTTCAAGTGTCAGAAAACAAGATCTGTCATTTACAAAGACTGACTTTATGATTGTTCAATAGAATCAGGTTTGAGGTTATTGGTAAATTCAGTACAATGGGGTTGTTTCATTGTTATTTTAAGGTTTTTCAGTCAATTTGGGAATACCTTGCGCGGGGACATATAGTTGAAGTCAAAAACACTGAAATTCTATTCTACTTTACAATATAACACTAGAATTAACCACATAACATTATCGGTATCACATAAAAACTGATAAAACATCCCTTAGGGTGATGACCATTAAATTATGGACAACAATTGGCTTTAAAGTAACAAAAAAAAAGGTTTATTCTGGAACAGTCCATGGAACAGTAGAAGTCACGTCATAGCATGTTACACTCGATCGTTTTACACATATCCAATTATTATTTATGTCTATATAAAAATATAATAAATGTATTATATTTTATATAGATAAAAATCATAAATAAAAATTAGCATCAATGCAATAGATTTCACAGCCAGGGACTCTAACTAGTAACCCTTAATGACGTCACATGGTAAATACGAACGTTTACCCCAGCTTCCCGGAGAGAAACGTGTGTAACAAGAGTATTTTCTACATTATATTCACTATAAGTTTCACTCTAGCCCCTGCGAATGCTATGCTAAGGAAAGTGCAGCGTTAGCCGAACAATGCTATCGGCAGAGCTCATTTCTTCTGCTCCGGTTCCCACAGCTGCTCCTTCAACATCGAATCACAACAGTCAAAGGTTTCTTCAAAAATACTCACACGTTCGTCGATCGTCTCGATCATTTTACCAGCAAACAAACCCAACAACGACAGCGTTGTTGACAGTTTACGTTCCTTTGACAGCGCAGCGGCAGAGGCAGCGGCCACAGCCTGGTCAGGTGACCTGCGTTCTGCCTCTACGGTAAGAATCGAGGGACAGAAGTTGCAAACGCAAAGGGATAATTTCCAAATCAAGACAACTAAACGTTATTCACCAGGAGTACTAGCGGCGCAGGGGGGCGTTGTCCAATCTATGTTGCTTTCTGACATTAAACTCGTAGTTTTCCGTTAGATAAAATTACATTTAAGGTCGTTCACATCCATCCTTCATCTACCGCTTTATCTTTCGCTGGCAGCACCACCGCCAATCCCACTTGGTGTCCCAGTAGAGGGCGCCATACACGACGGCAAGGTCAGCAGTCACTGCACGTTTATTCATCAAATTAAGCAAAAAGAAATTGGCTTACATATTAAATTGTCTGAGGCTGGACGTCCTTACTATTTCTAAGAGTCAGTTTAATATATTTCAGCTTCATGTTCACCGTTAGACATAAACCGCTTTGTTTCGTAAGCTTAATTGAAAGGATGCTTTCATTATTTTTCCCAGTTATATATTTAATGACTATAGATAAATATTAAACATTAGGCACAATAAAAAGGGCTTCAGTTAGGTCTGTAGAACAGCTAGATATTGACCTTACATTTCACTGATAGTTTTTGGACTGTTAATTTGAGAAGAAAAAAAGTTGATAACAGGAAAAACACACTTTAAATCAAAGCTTTTATTTAAACATGTGAGACAAATGTGAAGTGAAAAGTCAAATTTGTCAAAGTTTATTGGAACCTTCTTACAAAAATGAAGTTCTAGCTGTAAAAAGGTACAAAGGATAATAGACAAACATCCGTTTGGCTTCTGTGTCCTTTAACCCAACACTTTTTAATCCAACATAGACTTAGAAGCAGCAGACAGACATGTTCTCACAGACAGGTAATTGAAGAGTTTGTCTGAGCGACAGTTTTAACACAAAACCTACAAAGTCTGAATACAACAAAAGAGGAAAAACAAAAAAAAAAAACCCTGCTCATCTTTTCTGCTGAACGTCCGTGTTGAGGTTGAGGCTTTTCCTTACACACAGCCAACAAATGTCGATGCATCTTAAACGATAAACAGCTGCATGAATTAAAAAAAACAATGTATTTACACCTCCTGTCGTCAAACTATCGACGGGCGGGCATGAGAAGCTGCTTGGCCGTGACCGAGTCGGGGAAGAGGTTGTGGTAGGTCGGGAGAGGGACGTAGGCTGCAGTGATCATTTTACCTGTGAGAGAAGAAAACCAAAAAACTCATGATGTCAGGAGAAAATAACCCAACTTAAAAAAAAGAAAACAAAAACTACGACATACCTGCAAACCAGCGTCCGTGAAGAGCATTCACTGTCGCCATAGCTGCTGGTATGGATGGACACTTGACGTACACGTTACCCTGTGGAAAGACAAGAAAATAAAAAGTCAAAAAGGACTGAAGTAGAATTCTATTTCCTTTTTTTTTCAACAACTTGGTCTGAGTCACATGATCCCACATCAGAACGCTGACTCACTTGTGCTGAATTCTTGTCCACGTAAATGTGAACGACTCCTCCGTGTTTGTTGCACTCGTCGATGACATCGTCCTGGATCTCCGTGGCCCAGCTGGGATCGTTTTCACTGCAAGACAGAGAGTGACCTCAAATATAGTCATGTCTTCAACTGCATTGTAACAGAGCAGGATAAACCGCTGTGTAAATCTAAGAGCAGGGGGCGCTAAAGGTGCACATCACCACAAAGAAAGATATTGATTCCATAATAGTTAGATGAGGTGGACATATTGTTCTTACGCTTGTGGGTTGAAGAGGTTGGACAGCTGGAGGCAGTGTGTAGCCAGTGGCTGTGATGGAAGGTTCAAAGCTTGACTTGGGGCTGGAGTCGGAACTGCACAAAAAAAAAAAAACTTAACACCTGTGGTTCCTCACACAGAGTAAAGTAACATCGTCATCTTTGTTCCTCACCTGGTGGAGAACCCATTCCTCCAAAAGGAATGGCCCCAGTCATCTGCAGAGCCTGCTGGGCAGCAGGAGGAATCTTCAGACCGGTTCCTGTGGGAAGAGAAAGAACCAGGAACACATGAGATCCGCCCTTTAGCTTCACCTTCAACTTTAATTTCATATTTCCAAACCATCTCAACCAACCACCTGCTCTCTACTCAGCACCAACATGGCATGGACATTTCTGGTCTTCAGTGACTCCTGTCTGCTCTCATTTGTCACTACCACATGTAACCAGAGGGGGCTCTATTGCCCTTCCATCAACCTCACCTCTTTCCTAAGCCCATCTACTTCTGCAGGAACCCCACCACTGTCTGACCCCAAAAAAATACATAAATATAACTTTCACCACCCTCACATACTTCTCTGCCGCACCCATGACTTTAATGTATGGTAGGAACCAACAACCAACCTTCAGCTAGTCGAGCCATTAGCTGCAAACGTCCGGTTGTTCCAAGGTCGATGCCGGTCCTCTCCAGTTCATCGTTGTCTAAAAAGGAACTGGCTGTGGACGAATCTGAGCGTTCGGTCACATGACCAACCTTCATGGGCCGTCCGGCCAGCTCAAAGCCATTCAGTTGCTCCAGGGCCTTTTTCGCACATTCGGCATCTGCAAACTACACAAAACAAAGAGTGATATTCACAAACTGTCCACCAGGTGTCCCTCATTGTCTAACATTAAAACATGAAAAAGTCCCTCTTACCGATATGAAGCCGTAGCCTTTGGAGCGTCCAGTCTCGCTGTCCATCATCAGCTGAATTCCCTCGATCTTCAAAGATAAACAGAGACAAAAGCGTTAGAGTAGAACAGTGTCACGAAGATCTGCCGATGAAAACAGACGTTCCAACCTTTCCAAAGGGCTCAAAGATCCCACGTAGCATTTCCTCCGTGATGTTGAAATGCAGGGAACCAACATAGAGACGCATCGGTCCCAAACTGCCCTTCTGTAAATTATTGGCAGCAGCGGCCGCTCGGTTTTTCTCGGCCTGGGATTAAAATAAATAAAAATGATTTAAATCACAGTGATCTAAGTATCTGAACGTTCAACTGATTACCTTCTGACACCCACCTGAGAGGCCTGCACAATGATGGGAACTCCTAAAAGCCTCTGTCCTGTGAGACCGATGGCCAGGGGGACAGAGGAGGAGTCCACGAACTCAATGTATGCAATGCCTTTGGACCTGCGGGAGTTCCTGTCTGAGATGATTCTCACGTCTCTGACCTGCGAACAAGACGGAACCACACATCGTTCACACCACGGATCGGGAATCACACATAGACATTTCAGCAGAAAAGGAAGACTGACCTTTCCCACAGCAGAGAAAAAGTCCTCCAGGTCCCGGGCTCTGATTCTCGCAGCCAGCTGCATACAGAAGACGGTGCGGGCGTCCCTCTCCTCTGGGGTCAGATTGTCAATTGGTTGCCTTTAAGAAATAAAATTCTATTAAATCCATGTCACATGATTTTAATTCAATATCACTGAACTGTCGGCTCTAAAACTGTATTTGACAGAATAAAACTACCACACAAATAAACCCAAAGGTCAATCGCTGTACTGACCTCACAGGACTCTTCTCTTTTTTGAAGGGGCTTCGGCTTTTGGAGCGCTTCCGACTGAAAAACAAACCAGAATATGAATATTTATATATTTATAGGAAACTGAAATATACAAGTACTGAGGACAATCTTTTCAGAGCAGTGGAGGACACGTTAGGAGAGACAAGGATGGACAGGATCAGGAATGAGAAGATCAGAGGGACAACACAGACAGGAAGGTTTGGAGAAAAAGATAGAGAAGACAGATTGAGATGGTTTGGACATGTTCAGAGGAGGGACAGTAGAGACATTAGTAGAAGAATGATCCTAGAGATGGAGCCACCAGGTAGGAGACAAAGAGGAGATTGCTTAGGGAGGACATGGAGGTAGTTGGAGTCAGAGTAGAAGATGGAGAGAACAAAGGGAGATGAAAAAGGACGATTCACAGAGTAACCCCCTGGATAAGGGACCGGACCAAAGGAGGAGAAAGGCAACCAAAATATTGGACCATTGAGGTTCTGGTTGACTTACACCGGGCTCTTCTTTGCTTTGTAGCGGCCAGAACGTTCCCTACTTCGGGAGCGACTGCGGTGGTGCTCTCTACTGCGGCTTGGTTTTCTTTCCCGGCTCCGACTCCTCTTTTTGCCCTTCTTTCGTTCTCTACTTCTGCTCCTTTTCTTCCTTGAGCCTGGGCTCCGACTTCTGCTTCGACTCCTCCTTTTCCTGTGACAAATAAAAAAAAAAAAAAAACAACAATGTTTTTGATACTGCTGGTCAACAACGCCACTGACAGACGGTGCTGAGAAGACAAAACACGGGACTTACTTCTTGTTCTGGTCTTCGTGACCGTTTGCATGAGAGGACTTGGTCTCATCCTAAGCAAGGTTGATAGGAGAACATCGTGAGGACGTAGATGAAACATTTAGTCGTCAAGGTACAGAAGGGTGAGGGTGGGGGGACAAGAGAAAAAATGCAGAATAGATATTTAATTAAAAGTATTTATGGCTTTATTTTCTACTGTCAATTTCGAACGTCTCTTTTCACCACCCCAATATCTCCCCCAGCCCAACTGTTTAGTACTTAATGAACTACAGCAGAGAGAGGATGTCCAACATTTTAGCTGATTTCAGGAAGTTCTTGTCTTGTCAGGTTATCTCTACCACTCCCCCTCCTGGAGATCATACCACTTCACACTATTTGCCTAATCATGTGACCACAATTGGCTCACGGCCACTACAAAGAGATCCTGTGGGGATGATGTCAGTCCAGTGATCTTCACCCATTTTCGTTCTTGGACTGTAAGAGCTCGATGCCACCTCTGTCACACATCTTGCCCTGAAGCAAACAGGGATTCACACTTCTTAGTAATATTGACGCCCAGTGAAAAAAATAATGAATTAATAAAAGATGAAAGAAAAGAAAAAATCCATAAATTCAGCCACCTGTCTAAATACCATTACACTAACTTGTACTGAGTGATTAACGCTAGGAGCCTTTACTCGTAATAGTTAGCTACTAAAAAAAAAAAAAAAAAATTACGTATTTATGTCACAATGCTGCTAAATATAGTCTAGTTACAGTAGGGTCTGTGATGTTGCTCAGCATGCAGGTTCTACAATAATCACATTGCAGGCAAAGAGGCAGTATTCGTACAATTAGGAGCCAAGAAGTTATCATTCACCTGTTTAAGCCACTATCGACCTCATGTCTAGGGCTGGGCGATACACGGATCAATGCACTCGTCAATATGGGATTTTTTGTGAAGACGGGGTTTAAGTTATACTACAAAAAAAATCTAAAATTATTTATTTGATATATTATTTTAGTGCTTCAGGATTCACATTAAAAACAATCGTGGAAAAAATTCTGTTAAATATCAGTTCAACACTGGGGGTTGTTCTGTCTCTGTTTCATTGTTAAATGTATTTTATTTTTCAACAAAATAATTCTGGTTCTGTGGAGTTAGTTTACACTTACTGCACTGAGCACAGATATACAGGTAAGTGTGTTTGGAATGGTTTCTGCTCTACGACTCATCTGTAGGTATCTGAACAGAGGTTGACTACAGTGGAAGACGTGTCTAAACTGTATGCAATTTAAAGAACAGACACAGTGTCGGCTGCAGACACAGTGGCCTGAATATAACGTGGCAGCAGCATAACGGAGGTTGAAAAGGTGAAAAATAAAAGCGACTGCCTCCCTCCATGCCCAGAGAAAATCAAGGGAAAAAAAACCATTTTGACTTTCCAGCAAATTCTATAAGCAGTTATTTTGTCATATAAGGAAAAATACGACACTGTCTCTTCCTGATTTTTCCTAAATACCTGTAAAAGTCAAAGTGGGGTTTTTGTATGATTTAGAACGGCTTTTTGTAGTTAGAGAAATATCAATATTTCAATGCTTCAATTATTTAATGAAGTCACATCACTTTGTAATGATATAATGAATTCATCAGATTAAAAAGAAAAAAATCTGCAGATCTACAGCCACAAAAAATAAGGTTTGTGGGCCACATTTGGTCCACGGGCCATGAGCTTGACACGCACTTAAGACAAAAAAAACTATTGCATTATAAATTACTTATTATTGCATAGTTAAAGATCTCAAAGGAGCTGGTTCTACGATCCTTGCTCCTCACGGAACCAGACACTGGAATGTCTTGCTTTAGTGAGTCAATGCCCAAAGCTGTGGAAACAGCATTTTATTTTAACTTGCACTGATCTAATGGTGATAGGCTAATGATGGGTGGTATCACAACAGCACCTTGACAATAAGACAACTTGTCCCCTAAGCCATGATTAACACAGATAAGTTAGATTTAAAGCATTTACTTTCATTCTTACCCAATCTTATTTAACTATTATTGGTGGATTTGAGTCCAACTGCCGTTATCGCCCAGCCTTAATCATGTCTCACATTCAAGATTTGAATCTGCAAGTGTCTCTTCTTTAAAGATATACTCCTTAAAAAAATAATAAGTTACAAATTGATAAGATCTGAATCCAGTTTCACTAAAACATGTTTCTACACCTTGATAAATTCACAGGTGTAGGGTTTAGTAGTTTAAAAAAAGTAACAAAAATCCCTTTTAGACAAAGCTTTGCTGACATATTAATGCTTTAAAGTTTTAACAGGTTGGTTTTCTTCATTAACTAAAACCATTAGGGCCTGCAGTTGAACTCTGAATACTGCCTCCTGCTGGACAAGTGAGATGGCCTGAAGTACCACTGGCATTCACCTTTCTGCAACCGAATAGGGACTGGATGTTGAGTGGATTTTCTTTAGTCCTAAGGTGAACCACAGTACATCAGTATATGCACAATAACTACCTTCCTTTTTTTTCACAGTTCACAGTGGAATCAAAGATGAATTCATGGGAGTAGAGGTGAGATATCATTAGGGGAGTCTATAAAGAGAGATAGATGCGAATTTATTTATAATTCTGTATTGCGATGTAAATACTTAATCACAAACCACAAAACATTCAAGCAAATCTTTACACTGTAGCACAAATAACGGTTGCAGAGTTAAACATAAGTCAAACAGAGACGTGGCCTCTGTAATCCTGAACCCACCTTCCTGTACGGAGCCTCCAGCATGGCCTCAACGTCAAAATCGTCAGCCATGATGATCCTGGGACGAGAAAGGAAATCATTGCAATTAAAATCATTTTGTCAAAACACAGGGTGAGAATATAATGCTGAGAACCAACAATTATCTCAATTGTTGTTATGACCTTGGTGAATGAGAATCCTCATGGAAATAACACTGGATAATTGTTGTTTTTTGCAAGATTAATCAACAATTATACAAGGCACAAATGTATCTATACACATTAATGTGTACAATGACTCCAATCTCCTATACTGTATTTTTTCAATAGTTTTTATTTCATGGTATTTACAGTGTTATTTTATTTTGATTCTCTTATCCACTGTGTGGGTTTAAATTGTCTTTTCAAATTCTGTTTATTCCTTTCCCCCCCAAACTAATCTATGACTTTTCTTTTTTGCCTTGAGTTATTAGGTCTTATTCTCTTTTCAAAATAAAAGATAAGTGATTATATCTTTTTCAATAGAAGAATATGGTATCGATGTGTAAAGACACCGATTGCTGCTTGAAAACAGCCCTGAAACCAGGTGACAGCTTGAGAAACGAGTATAACAAAACATTGATATTAATTCTTTTCACCAATAATGGGTCGTTAAATAGGAACAAATATAATTTCACCATTTTGAGTTTTAGAAAAAACAAACATCTTCTAAATAAGAGTAACCTGTAATTTAATGAATATAATACGTGCTTTTTAACTGTTTGCAATCGATTAAGAAAGAAATGACTATTTCACACATCACTTGCGGCTTCATCATAGCTGTGAAACGTGACACCACGATATAATCAGCAGAGTTGAAAACTGTTTTAGTAACAGGCTGAGGCCGACGGGAAACCAACGGAAATAACGATGTAGTTTCGGCCTAAAACACAGGGTCTTAATTGTATATATATATTCACAAATCACTCACTACATAACTGTTTGATAAATGACGACGTAACTTAGGCAAAACGAGCTCTAACGACAATATTTCTCTAATATGTTACAAGTTCTTGGCCGTTTTATCCACTGCATGTAATGGCCACCGCGTAAACATGCGCGAGACCGCCACCAAGCTAAGCTAGCTAAACATAGCCAAACGCTTGTTATTTTAACCCTGGTATTTATAAATTATTTAACGTACAAAGGTCGGTTTTTGTTGTTGTTGTTGTTAAACCAATATAACACCAGAACAAAAGAAACTGACCGCGCAAATGCAGCGAAAGCACCTAAACAAGTGATGTTTCTTAGAAAACGTCGGCTGTTATCCACCAAGGGCCAATATGGCGGCAACATGCTAGCCGCATTAGTAGCAAACTAAGTTACCGTGTAAAGTGGTCGAAACGACGTCACAAGGTCACAAGTCCCTGAAGAAATGGAGCAGAGAATCACCTGTAGTTCTGGTTCTATCCGGATAAAAACAAGGATGAAATCTCCAAAATAAAATTCAAGGAAAAGGAAAAACCCGCGGCCTCGTCACTAACATCTGCCCTCCTCGACTCCGTCTTTCTAGCGCTAGCGCTGCTTTTTCTTCTTCTGGGTTCTTTGTTGCGGTATTTGCATTTTTTTGTAGCGACACTGCCGTCTAGCGGTCAATTTACAGCGCTGCATCCGATGAACTGCAGCGAGTCGGTTTGAAAAATTGTTGTATATCTGTTCAATTTTCGTCAGTTTTAGATGAGGACTTAGTATCGGATAATATTCATTCTAAAACAAGTTAATAATAGAACTAGACAGAATGTGGACACACAGAAATTTGAATAATTTCAATAAAAATAAACAAATGAATACAAAATGTATAGACTAATAATTAATGATGTTGGAAACGATTTAAAAATTGAAACCATTCAAAAAATCTGTCCTTTTCTTTACAAACACTTATGTTTCTACCTATGTTTCTATATTGTTATAAGCAAACCTAATCTTTTATCAGGTGGGAGCGCCGTTACACCTGATGTTTGACCATTTAAATGTCAATCAAATGGGTTACCTGAAAGGCGCTATATAAAACCAATTTATTATTATTATTATTATTCTGTTTTAACACATGAACAGCGTCAACTCTGGGCCTAGTGGTTAAGGAAGGCCACTGGTTCAAATCCCCCTACAGCCAAGTTACCACTGAGGTCCACTAAGCATGGCACCGTCCCCACTCACAGCTCCACAGGCTCTCAACGCTGCCCACTAGTCACTTTGTTGATAGTTTAAATACAGAGGTCACATGTCGTTGTGTGAATCACAATGTCACAAGGAGACAAGGAGTTTGCTTTCCTTCCTTCCTTCCTTCCTCCTCTGCTCCTCCTTTTTTGGGGGGAACCAAAGAAGGCATCTGCTCTGGATCTGTGGAATTACGGATTTAAAAAATGATTCTAAAAAAGACGTAAACACCACCTCCTGTTTTTCCCTCTGCAGATTTGTAATTAATCTTCTTTAAAAGTGGTGAAAAAGTCCAGAGTCCTGCATCAATTCCTCTTTCAGGCTGTTAGCAGCAGAAAACGATGATGGAGCGTTCTGGTTTATAGTGAGTGGCCATTTGTTTTTGTCAGTGTCTGTGTGACTGTTCTATCTCTATCTGCAGTCTTAGTGAGATTCATTAGCTTCAGGATCTGGTTCTTCTCACAGGCAAGATATCACGGACAAGGAGGAAAACCTTAAAAACTTAAACACATTAAAAATGTTATTTATAAAAGTCATGAATAAAGGCTAAAATCCTATGAAGCTTTTAAACTATCCATTGTGGAAATGATGGTGTTTTCTTCTTCTTCTTCTTTCTTGTCCCTTTATCAGGGGTTGCCACAGTGAGTCAACATTTCCCATCTCCCCCTGTCCTCTGCATCCTCAACTCCAACTACCTTCATGTCCTCCCTCACTGCATCCATCAATCTCCTCTTTGTCTCTTACCTGGTAGCTCCATCTCTAGGATCATTCTTCTACCAATGTCTCTAATCACCTCATTCCTGATCCTGTCCATCCTTGTCTCTCTTAAAGAGAATCTCAGCATCTTTAACTCATCCACCTCCAGTTCTGTCTCCTGTCTTTTACCTGTTCCTAGTGTCTCTAATCCATCCATCATGGCTGGTCTCACCGCTGTCCCTTCACCTTAGCTGTCTCTCTTCTACCACAGATCACTCCTGACTCTAAAAGATAATGACATTAAAAGAAGAAATGAAAGGTCTAAGACCATCACAGACGCCCAGTCCTCCAACCTGGATCAAGGGGACGTTCCATCTATCCATGATAGAGGTGACCACCCTTGAGAAACCCAGGAGCTCGACCTTTTCTACTGCCATCAGTTCACACAAAGACTGATCAGCATATACCAGAGTGAGTGAGTCATCATATGAGTGACAGAACAAACCACAGTCCTGCTGACCGGCTCTGACCGCTGGACCACTGTACTGATATTAAGAATGTTTCCTTGGATGGTGATGTTGGAGGCAGCAGACAGAGATTGCTCGATACCCAGTTGGACTGAACAGAACCTGGATCTGGGGCCTGATGAAGACAGACCACCCAGTGTGAGTGATTTAAGACCCCGCCCAAATACCACAGGGTTTAAGTAATTATACCTACCTTCCCTGGAGACATTTTATTCATTAAGAGGAAAAACTCACCGTTGCCGTAGCGATGCACCAAATAGACTGAAAATCAAAAGTTCAAGGGTCGGTCATCGATCACTGCTGCCTCAGACTCATGATCTGGATGTTGATTAAAGACAGAAAATCTAGTTTTGAGGGAGGATTTATTGTCAGGGTGAGATAAAATAATTCTGCCCTAAAAAGGTCTGAAGATGTTGACATTTTTATCAAGTTAGTCATCCAAATACATAAGTGGAATATCTAAAAGTGGACTTTGTTGGAATGCCTCGGAGAGAACATGCCAAATATTTTACGACATAATCCAATCAAAATGGGGGAAACAAAGGGGGACAAATCAGCCACATTCCCTTAGATCTCTGTGTTGAACTTTTTTGGCGGACTCCTTAAAATAAACCTGAAGATTTTGTTAAACCAAAACACTCAGGCGTCAAATAAAGGCCGCGTTCAAGGGTGAAAAAGTTAATAAAGACGAGACATTAGAGGGAGGTTCGTGTCTGAACATGTGTTTTGATTTTTGGCCTCCATAGTAAACACGTGTTGTGGTTTGTCTGCCTCAGTAGTTTTTATCACTCTCACTATATTTGGGTTTGGTGAATTAGCACACAGGCTGATGATGTCTGATGCCCAGGGTGATTTTTCTTTACTACTTCAGCTTTTTTTAAATTGAAACATTAAGTGACTCTCTTTGAAAATAAGCTGCATCTGTTGTTGTTTAAAGTCTTGTCTAATTAGGTGATAATTTTTCCTTTTTTTTTCCCTGAAAAAACTCTTTCTTTACAAGTGTGAAGCTACTGCTGTCTCTTATACACATCTAGATGTGTATAAGAGACAGCCTTTGGAGATGTACTGGTGGATCCTGATCTACCTCTTGGTCACCCCTGATGTAGTGGTAGAAGAATGGTCTTACTGAAGGAGCTACCAGGTGGGGGACAAAGAAGAGATTGATGGATGCAGTGATGGCGGACATGGAGGTAGTTGGATTTAGAGTAGAAAGTTAAAACGTTGTGTAAGGCAACTGGACATGAAGTTCTTCAGAGACTGTGTTGTACCTCTCATCAAAGTTCTGAAGAAATCCAGACATTTGCTTGTCCAGTGACCTAATGAGACCCTTAAACCTCGGCCATGACCGGGATTCATCAACCGTCAGAGAATGGAAAATGATGATTTGTTGTGGAAAAATTGTGGAATGTTGTGGAATATTTATATTCATATCTACAGTGATTTTTCTCCCCCTCCTCCTTCCTGAGGTTGTGTGGGAGTCTAGGGTCACAGCATATGCTCCACATTATGCAAACACTAGTGCAGTATTTTGTCTTTTGCCTTCAAAGTCTGCAGTCTTTAAACGGCACATGAAAGGGAAGATGAAAGTGTATTTAATTCATATGATTGAAATGTTAAAAGTTTCTGTTTTCACAGTGAAAAAAAATATCAGAGGGTTTTAATTCACATCAACCACACTCCCTCTCCATGCTGCCCCCTGGGAGACCGGTACAACAGCTGGTCAGCCAATCACAAAGACCAAGGGAGAGAATGGGGGGTGGGGGCATGTGAGATGGGGGTGACCTCACTGTAGCTGTAAATCTTTTGAAACATAATTCACATTTAGAGGCAGAGAAAAATGTTATCAGGTTGAGTCTGAAGTTCCACCACTAGATGTCACTGACGCAAAATACAGGACCAGAGCTGAGGTCTGTGGAATCCCACTCTCCTCAGGTTCAGCCTCCACCTGCGTTGGCCTATGATTCATGTCCCGTGAAGTCACTTCGTAAAAATGTACCCAATCCTTGAGATTAATACCTCCGACCCCCAGGGGGCCTCGGACCTCCCATTGAAAACCTGCATATTTTCAATTCCTCCAAACCCCTGCAACAACAACTTAAAAGATAAAATATGACTGAATACGACCAACGTTTTCCAAAAACGTTGGAGATATATGACTGTGACTGAAATGTGACAGTCTGGAACAAAGGTCCATGAAGGTACTCTTCTGTCCACTGAGGCTGTTGTGACTTCTCCAGACTTCTGGATCCATGAAGACAACATCAGCTGTTGGACTTACTGTGGAGCAACACATGAAAATGATTATGAAGAAGCCCCCACCTTTTGGCAAGTTTCTTGGAGGTTCTCCACCTCCTTGTCCTTGAGGTTGGAGTAGTTGGCCAGGTAGCCAAGTGGTCGTCCATCTCCTCCTGAAGGACACACATAACTGTCCACTGGGGACATGAGGGAGTGGTTGTTGTACAGCAGTGAACTCTGCTGGACCTCAGACTCATCCCTCACTTCAAACAGAGGCAGGTCCTTACTACCATGCTGCTGAGTTTTCTCAGCGCCACCTGCTGTGTCTGCACTGACGAACAGACAACTGTATGGATACGGACGGTGGTGGCAGATGAACCACTGTACTGGGAATGTCGTGTAGAGACACAGGAGGTTTGAGTGAGATGTTGGAGAACAGCAGGGTTCTGCTAAGATAGAGTTAAAGTCCAGTTCCGGTATATCTCACAGTCATCGTTCTGTGGTGACTAATAGGTGGAAGGTGAAGTCATGTTCTCCATTAGGAACTGTTAGCGAGAAGGAACAGGAAGTGACCACATGCAAAGTTGTAATATTAGATTTACAGGAAAAGAGGCCTTCTAGCACCAACATCTGGTTGGACTTAGGGTTCAGTCTTTAGGTTCCAGTGGAGGCTGGTGTTCAAGCTGTGGCACTTCCACACGGTCAGCAACATCAAAGTGCCAACAGAGGACCAGCGACAGTACCAAGCACAGTTGGTTGAAGACGTTAAAGGAGTTCCACCCTAGTCTGGCTCCACAGCAACTGATCCTTAAAGGCTGTGGAACGCAGCAGGAGAACATGTGCAATCAGGGACGGAACTACTGGCCGCACTCTTCTAACTCTGAATGTGGCAACAGAAATGCATTGTGGTCTTTCCTAAAGATGAAAAGGTTAAAACTGAGTAGGTGGAAGGAATAATAACAACTGCTAACCTGCTAATGGCAACTGCTAACCAGTTAACGACAGCCGATGACTGCTAACCTGCCAATAATGACTCAATGTATCCACTGTCCCTCCTCTGAACATGTCCAAACCATCTCAATCTGTCTTCTCTAGCTTTTTCTCCAAACCTTCCTGTCTGTGTTGTCCCTCTAATCCCCTCATTCCTGATCCTGTCCATCCTTGTCTCTCCTAAAAAGAATCTCAGCATCTTTAACTCCTCCACCTCCTGTCTTCTAACTATTCCTAGTGTCTCTAATCCATTCATCATGGCTGGTCTCACAACTGTCTTGTAAATTTAACAATGACAACTGCTAACCTGTAAAATGCTACTAAGGACTGTTGACTGTCAATCTGCTAATGACAACTGACGACTTCTAAGAACTAATGACTGCTAGCCTGCTAATGGCAACTGCTAGTTGCTAACCTGCTACTCAGACTACAGCACACAGACAGTTAACACTTTTA
The DNA here is from genome assembly GCA_016785265.1 of Paraplagusia blochii. NCBI lineage: Eukaryota > Metazoa > Chordata > Actinopteri > Pleuronectiformes > Cynoglossidae > Paraplagusia > Paraplagusia blochii. The sequence goes on along the minus strand of JAFBJS010001359.1, from coordinate 39,251 downwards.
TAACCTCTGTGACATCAGATCCATAGACCAGGGTCTGTCTGTGGAACAGAGGAGAGATCGGCTCAGCTGGGTTTGATGTTATTATACTTCTCCTAAGAAGCTTTAAATAACAGAACGATGACAGAACGATGAAGTCTAGTGAAGAAGAACCCTGAAGGTCCCGTCCTGATTCAGCAGCTGTTCAACAGTTCACAGAAGAAGAATTTATCACAGTTTAGTCAGTGACAGCCGTGAGTCCACAGTTCTCCTGCAGTATATTCACACTTTAGCATTTATTCTCTAAAGAATAACAGAGCAGTTTTTGAATGTTCATGAGATCCAGGTTTCACTGCAGCTTTTTCTTGAATGATGAAGTCAGTTGCAGGCAACGCTGACCTTCTGCAGGGTTTTAATTTAGGTTTATTGATTTATTAAATCATTGAGCGAGAAAGGGTCAGAAGTCAGGCCTGTTCGCTGTTACTATTGTTATTATTATGTATTTTCAACAGCAGGTGGCGCACCAGATGATAGCCCTTAGACGGTCCCTGGGGCCTCGTACGTCTGTCATCCCAGATACTCAAATTAGGATTTATATGTTTTGGGACTAGAGAGGAATAAAGGCCAAATATCAACAATATATTTTCAATTTCCTACTGACCACAAATCACAGACAAGATCACAGACCACAGAGCTGTTATCAGAACCATTTGACTCTTCCATTATTTTTCTATTTCCCCTCTTTCTTCCATACAGTAGTCCTCATATAAAACACAATATAGAACACAGTAGACCTAAGGTAGAACTACTGCAGAAGTTCTACAGACGAACTATGATAGAACTAAAAAAGAACTAGGGTAGAACTAGAGTACAACTACATTAGAACCATAAACCCGGCGCGTGCCGATTGCTCAGCGCCATCTGCCTGGGCTGACAGTACACCCGAATCCTCCCCGTGTGCGTGGGGCTAAAGGCGTAGCCACAGGTGGGCCACTTGTCAGTCAGGCCCACCCAATCCAATGAGAGGGTGGGCCTTCAACCAAACATTGGTGTCTCAGTGGACCCTCCGTGGACCGTGGAAAACTATGATCTTGTGACCAAAACACTGCCCTCTAGAGGGTTGGGATGAAAGTTTCAATTGATTATTTCCCAAAGGCCTGTGTTCCCGACTCTAATCTCTGGGTTCCCTGTGAAACAGTCAGATGTGAGTGGTCCGTCAGCAGCTGATGGCTGAGAAGGTCTGATCTCCAAACAGGACGACTGAAACTACCATCAAAGTTAATCCCAGGACAACGTTGCCTTTTTCCCACAGCGCCACAGCCTGGCCTGGTTCTGTGGGCCAGATGTGGCTGCGTCCTAAAAAAGCTGAGCTTTTTTTAGGCTTGACTCTTTTGTTTTTAGAAATACATTTTTTGACTTTGACTTTTCCTCCACTGAACTGATTTAGATGCAGAAGCTCTATTTTTTTAACTGTCAGTACTGAGCTGACGTGCAGATATTTCCTGGGCTTGGTCAGTACTTCAGTGTCCAGGAATTCTCACGTCACATGATTCTGTTCCTCTGAATGATTTCAATCGAACAGCAACAGTGAAGCAGCCGACAGGAGGCAGTCCTCAGGGGTATGAACCCAACCCTGCGCTGCATCACTTCCTCTGTTAAATCTGTCCACTGAGATGAAGACAGAGCGTCTGAATAGCATCTTTAAAAAGATGAAAGAGACAGAGCAGAGTTACTGTCCATGTCAGGGAAACAGTTCCAGACACTAGTCTGAGACGTCAGAGGAGGGGGGTTGGGAGTTCAACTACGGATCATTTTGAAAAGTCCTGCACAAACAGATAATCCATCAGATTAAATAACATATCACTCCATTCTGTCACAACAGATACTGTACTGTATGTTCAATTGGACCCTGTGTCCAATGAGATGTTCTTTTACTACGTTCACACTAAATAAATTTTCTATCAGTCTGTAGTATTCTTTGCCAGCAGTATGACATCAGTCTGTAGTATTCTCATTTAGTAGTATTTCCATAAATCTGTTGTATTATCTGTCAGAAGTATTCCCATCAGTCTGTAGTATTCCCTTCAGTCAGTAGTATTCCCATCAGTCAGTAGTATTTCCTGTCAGTCAGTAGTATTCTCTGCTAGTAGCATTCCATCAGTCAGTAGTATTCTCTGCTAGTAGCATTCCATCAGTCTGTAGTATTCTCTGTCAGTAGTATTCCCGTCAGTCAGTAGTATTTCCCACGAGTAGTATTCCCATCAGTCAGTAGTATTCTCTGCTAGTAGCATTCCCATCAGTCTGTAGTATTCTCTGTCAGTAGTATTCTCGTCAGTCAGTAGTATTTCCCATGAGTAGTATTCCCATC
>JAFBJS010001359.1:0-36285 GCA_016785265.1 Paraplagusia blochii | reverse complement strand
ACCATATGCTCTATGCCAGGGATTCTGAACCATTGGGCCCCGGCCCAAAGTTGGGCCGCAAGCGCCCCCTAGAGGGCCGTGAAATTTTTAAACTGCTATTATTAAGGGCCCCAGGTCACTCGACACTGAAAAATTTGGGCCTCGGTGCCAAAAAGGTTAAGAATCCCTGCTTTAGATGCAGAAGCTCTATTTTTTTTTAACTGTCATTACTGAGCTGACGTGCAGATATTTCCTGGGCTTGGTCAGTACTTCAGTGTCCAGGAATTCTCACGTCACATGATTCTGTTCCTCTGAATGATTTCAATCGCACAGCAACAGTGAAGCAGCCGACAGGAGGCAGTCCTCAGGGGTATGAACCCAACCCTGCGCTGCATCACTTCCTCTGTTAAATCTGTCCACTGAGATGAAGACAGAGTGTCTGAATAGCATCTTTAAAAAGATGAAAGAGACAGAGCAGAGTTACTGTCCATGTCAGGGAAACAGTTCCAGACACTAGTCTGAGACGTCAGGGGAGGGGGGTTGGGAGTTCAACTACGGATCATTTTGAAAAGTCCTGCACAAACAGATAATCCATCAGATTAAATAACATATCACTCCATTCTGTCACAACAGATACTGTACTGTATGTTCAATTGGATCCTGTGTCCAATGAGATGTTCTTTTACTACGTTCACACTAAATAAATTTTCTATCAGTCTGTAGTATTCTTTGCCAGCAGTATGACATCAGTCTGTAGTATTCTCATTTAGTAGTATTCCCATCAGTCACTAGTATTCCCATCAGTCACTAGTATTCCTGTCAGTAGTATTTCCCATCAGTAGTATCCCCGTTGGTCAATAGTATTTCCTATCATTAGTATCCCTGTCAGTCAGTAGTATTTCCTATCATTAGTATCCCTGTCAGTCAGTAGTATTCCCATCAGTCACTAGTATTCCTGTCAGTCAGTAGCATTTCCCATCAGTAGTATCCCCGTCAGTCAGTACTATTTCCTTTCAGTAGTATCCCCGTCAGTCACTAGTATTCTCTGTCAGTAGCATTCCCATCAGTCACTAGTATTCCTGTCAGTCAGTAGTATTTTTCATCAGTAGTATCCCCGTCGGTCAGTACTATTTCCTTTCAGTAGTATCCCCGTCAGTCAGTAGTATTCTTTGTCTGTAGCATTCCCATCAGTCACTAGTATTCCTGTCAGTCAGTAGTATTTCCCATCAGTAGTATCCCCGTCAGTCAGTAGTATTCTTTGGCCTGGGCCAGAGTTTTGAGTCTGTTGGTGAACAGGAGGATGTTCCTCCCTGTCCTCCCTCCTCAAGAGACATGTCCTCTATGACATCACTGTGAAGAAGCAGCAGCATCATAAACCCTCCTGTCTCTTATACACATCTAGATGTGTATAAGAGACAGCTGTGACCCTGATCCAACACTTTATGGATTTAAGGAGAGTTTTAACTGCCGTCCTCCTGGATCAGTGGCGGTCTCTGCTGCTCCTCCGTGATGACTTCCAGCTGTGTAAGCTGCTGACCAACAGAGGGAGACAGAGAGTCACTCTACGTTCAATCACTGCTGGGATAACGGTGACAACACCGCCGTCACGACAAGTTACACTTCGTAGACCGAGAGAGGAGACAGGACAGGACAGAGGGGAGACAGGGGAGAGAGGAGAGGGCAGTCCAGTCTGTTGTCTGTCCTCTTTGTCAGTGTGGAGGAGTTGTCCATGGTAAGTTGACAAATCATTGGAGACAAACTTTACAGCAGGGAGAGCAGAAAGGATAGGACAGACCAGAGGGGATGGTGAGAGAAGCTTTGAGGAACAAAAGAGCAGGGACAGTATAGGTTCAATGTCCTCTTCGTGTCTTTTTCCTACATGTTTGCTTTCTATCCATCTACATACATATGTATATTGTTTTATCACTAAATTAATGTCACTTTCAAACCATAAAATCCCGTTATATTTTGAAACTCTCACAATTTTTTTTTAATCTGTGATGCATGGAAGGAGCCAAAGGTGAACCAGGTAGACAGGAAACACTGCATCCAACAGTATTCTTGTCCTGGACTAAACTACTGTAGTGTTATCAGTGTTATCTTTCAGCTCCGGGTCCTACAGTATTTACAGAGAACTCCACTCATTAATTCATTATCCACTTCTTCATCTTCTTGAAGTCAACACAGATCAGGGCGCGACTCTAATCCTTTGATTACTTCACTGTTGGCAAACGTTGGGCAACTCATCAAAGCCCGAATCCCAGTCCCATCAGATATGGATCCAACCTCAGGCAGCAGACGAACACATGAACCATCTGAGTCTCACCACAGAGGCCGCCGTGTCCCAGCTCTGGGCTGACAACAACAGGGACGAGGAGACGGTCACTGCACGGTCATGAACCGCTACGCCACAGGAGGGCAGTGACAACACAGGATCTAGTCTGTCCCTAACACGAAGTCAGTGACTCGGTCGGTCGCTCAGTGAGGTGAGATGACTCGTAAGAGTCTGTCAGTGAAGACTCAATGGCCTAATGGACCGGATCCTGGTCCCAGGCTGTAATTGTCCATTGAGTAGTCTACTTGGTCATTGGACCACTGGTCCAGAAGAGGACCTGCCATTAGAGTCACCATCACCGCTGACTTACATTCATTTTAATGGTAACCAACCCGTGGCTCCAGGTACACCAACAGAAATGTCAACTGAGGTGGAGGTCTTTATTCCTGCTCTGGTGGAGCACAGATAAATGACAGGGTGTAATACTACTGTAGTAATACTGTAGTGCTGCTGGAGCAGTACAACGGTTGTACTACCGCTGTAGTACTGAGGCTGGACTTGCTGCAGTACTAGAGTCCGGACTGATGGGGCAGCAGCTACTTCTTCTTCCCTCCTTTTGGAGCCTTGTCCAGTCCCTGGATGAACTCCCGTGGAACCCTGTAGTGTTCTGGAAAGAGAATCCAAAGATCAGAAGAGAAGAAACAATTCCAAGAAAAACCAGTCCGTTATTTTGTAATCCTGATCCCGACCTAGCAGCAGGCTGCCCACGTGGTGGATCTGGTTTCCCTGGATCTGGACCAAGACTTTGTCCTTGGTCCCAGGGATGGGCTGAAGAACCGAGCTGGCCTGGACCCGGTGCTGCAGAGCAGAAGCTACGAGAGCCGGGTCTAGACGGTAGACTTCCAGGTTCTTTATCAGAGTCACCTTCTTGTTGGAGCCTCGCGAAGCCACGGTGATGTCTATGGGCTCCATCTTACCTTTTCTGACCTCTGCTGGCTGACCAGGGAAAACCACCTGGTAACATTCCTGCATCCTGCCCAGAGTTCTGAACAAAACCAGAAATGAGAACCTGCTCGTACCTCAGACAGATACTTAATTATTGTCCATGAAGCAAAGATCAAAAACCTGCTGAAGAGGTCTTCCCACTTGAGAACCTCCACCTCCGAGAACTCTGACTTCTCCAGTAGACAGTCGCAGAGAACTGGGTTCACAGTCACATGACTGTCAGAGAAATGGAGGGAACATTAACCACTGCAGGAGAGATCGGAGGAGAGAAGAAGCGAAGAGAAGAAGTGAAGAGAAGAGAGAAGAACAACAGAACTCACTTCTTGTTGTTCTCATGCACCAGTTCATTGTTTTTCACGTAGTCGGTGATGATTCTCCTGACGTCTGCAGCTGTCAACACAGAACCTTTCCTGAAGACAAACAGAACAGAGCACTCAGAGGTGGTCTCTGAGAGGACAGAGGACACAGTGGTGGTCCCCCTCACCCTCACCTCTTGTCTGCGTCCAGGAACAGAGGCTCCACCCGGGCGGACACTGAGTACAGCGGCGTGATGTTGGGGGGATGGTAGGGAGCTTCTCCATCACTGTCCATCTTCTGATGTGCCTGTCCATCTTCAGTCTCTGTCTCCTCAGGGACACTGAAGGACCGCAGTCTAAACAACAGACAGACAGAGTTGGGGTGAGTCTGGCGGAGACCTGGACCCGTCTCAGTCCTGGTCTTTCTGAGGCGAGGTGCAGCCAGCTGGGACAGACTCTGGGCTCCTCCAGTCCACCTCCACGATGCTCTCCACGCCCTTGGTCAGCTCCTTGACACGGATCAGACTGGACTGCTGCTGCATGACCTGAAGGAACCTGGACAGCTGGTGGAGAGGACAGGAACGAGGTGAGGAGAGTGATGAAGAACTGGGACAGTCCTAGAGAGTAGTGGACAACTTCATTACCTTTTTATAAGAGGACTTCTTCACATCCAGCTGCTGCCCCCTAGGGCTGGGAAAAAGAAACAAGCATAAGCCAGACCTTCACTTGATCACGGCATGAAAATATCAAATATTCTGGTCACAAAAAAAATAATTATTTACTGTTTTATAAAACAATGTCAAGCACCAAACCGTAGTTTTTTTTACCAGCAGGAGAACATGTGGTTTCGGAGGAAGGAGCTGGTCAGCAGAGGTAGGTCCGACTTCTTCACCTTAGTCTTCAACGCGTGAAGGAAACACTGCAGCAGCAGAGCATCCATGTTCTCTGGAGAACCACAGAACGTTAACACAACCTTCTATTCTGTCAACGTATGTTGCATTCACAACTGGAACCACACACGATGGGTCAATTTGTTGACATGGTCATACCCTGAGGAGTCTTCTGCTCTTCCTGGTTCTCCTCCTGGTTCCCCTCCTGGTTCTCCTCCTGGTTCTCCTCCTGGTTCCCCTCCTGTTCTAAGGTGAGCTCCTCTGTATTACAGCACAGTTGACCTACATCTGTTTGATTAGAGTTCTGCTTCTGTTCCACACAGTTCTCCTCCTTCTCCTCCTCCTCCTTCTCATTTTCCTCCTCACATTCGTCTTCACTGCTCTTCAGTCCTTCTCTGTCCTCATCTGGTAACGTGGGTGGACACGACTTGTCTCCAAAAGCCCTACAGCAGAGTTTTATTTGTGATTTACATGATTAACTTTCACTCGATAACAAAAAGTAACTCAAAGCAGTTTAGACTTGTCTTACCACAAACTGTCCATGTAGGTGTGAAGAACCCCGACTCCTCTTCCCTTCATGCCACCGCTGAGCATCTGCGCGGTGGACACGGCGGCTCTGCCCACGGCCACTGCAGCTCTGCAATCACCAGAGTCAGAAAAGAAGGTTACACCTGAGAACCTCAGAGGTTGAGAGAGGCTCACGGAGACAGCTTACCTGTTCCTCACTAATGTAACAGCACATCGCTGCCCCTGCTGGACATCAGGGAGACCAGCGGGTGGCACCACCACGCCAGGCAGCATTAGATCTGTGGAAAAACCATAGTTTAGTAACAGAGTTAAAAACCATTTTTACATTTATAGAGTCAGAACAGCACCTGCTCCACCCATCAACTTCTCCAGCACCGGCGGCCATGTTTGGAAAGTCGGCAGTAGATGGGGGTAACGCCAAAGAGCATAGACTGGAAACAGAGATCAGATTGAAAAAATAAATCAGTTGCTGAAGATTTCCAAACGGATCGTACAGTTGCCTCACCTGTTGGGTAAAGATGTTTTTCTACTTCAAAGAACAATGGGTTTCTGTGCACGACGTAAAGCGTCACAGCGTCTCCTTTGTGGACGTAGATCTTGACTACATTGACGTCATCTTTGTTGGACAGCAGTTCTGACAGCTGCTCCACTGTCAACGAAGGAAACGCCGCAGATATGTCGGCCTTCAGCTTCCTCCTGAGGACAGGACAGAGACGTCAGAGGTGAAAAAGTTTCAAGCACCAACTTGGCAAATTAATCACTAAAAAACATTGTAACATATGAAGAAGAATGTTTTTGTGAAGTAAGTGAAACCCCCAGTCTCTGCAATCTGTTGGTGTCTGTGGTTTAACGGTGTAAAAAATGTTAAATGACTGTAAAATTGGCAATACGTGCCACATGCTCCCGGAAATGACGTGTTTCTACGGATATTGCTGTTATTCAGGTAATAAACTGAAGGAACCCCCTGAAATTATACGATAATAATCTGTTTCCGGTCACGACATTATAGTCACCGTCAAACTACTGGACAAGGATTTCACTGCCAGTTGTTATTAAGAAAGATGGAGGCGTGTGAAGTAAACGAAGGCACAGACCGTTGGTCACATGACTGGAGTGGAGTTAAAGACCACGACGACAGACACGGTTTCTACACAAGTCCTGTCTGAATATAGACAGAGTTGGAGTGAGAGAGACAGGGCGATAGGGGGCGCAGGGCGGGAGAGGCGGTCGTCAGTCACCTGTCTGATCCCTTCATTACGGTGTTGGATTTGACACGGAACGGTTTGGCGAACATTTCGTCGTCTAAACAATAAATAACAGGACGATAATAAAGTAAAAAAATATCGTCAGTAATTCGACCAAGTCGATAACAGAATTAAAAGAACATCTCTACAGACGGTGAACATCAGAACAGCCCTCGTTGAAACGTGCGGTACGTCATTTATTTATATCCGGCGGAAGTGGCAACGGGAAACGAAACATTGGTTCCGCAGAGAAGGTTCCCGAACTCTGAGGGGGCGATTCAACCGGTTCTACTAATCTGTGTCCATAACTAAAGGGAAAACAACAACCAGAACAAAAAAAAACAAAAATGAAAACAAAAAACATGACAGAAATGAAAGATAAATTTTAACACATTGGTTTTAAATAAAGATGTTTTGTTTGATTTGACACATTATGGTGTTTAAATTCCCAGAAGGTGATGTTCAGTGGTTTAATGAATATTTGTTAGAAAAATGAAAAAACAAAATCAGAACAAAACACACAGCTAAATATTATAAAAATGTTCAGAGTATATATGTTACTGTTAAACTCTGGCCATAAAAAACTGCCAGACCAGTGGTTCTCACTTGGTTAAAGACAAATATTATTTTAATAAATGTTTTATTACTGTCAAATGCCTGCGACTACCTAAAAAGGTGATCCGAAAGTGGATTGCGACCCACTGGTTGAGAATCACTGAGCTGGACAACATCAATGAGACCGTCACCACCAGGGGAAGTTGAACCACAGTGTGTACAACAAATACTACCTATTGTTTTCCTTTCTTTTTTTTGCCACTGACACCTGGAGCAGGAAAAGTTTTCTCCAGACGCTGCAGCGTGAGCGTGTTCTTAACTGAGCGAAGAGTCGGTTCATATTGATGATCATACCTGGCTTTTAGTGTCTGACCTGTCGGGACACGACTCCTTCGTACCGGCATCAAATCGTGTTCCACGGAGCAGGTAGCATGTCGAGACTCCTCCGTCAGGTGATATTTCACTGCAATGACAGTTGGCAGAAGTAGACGATGTGTAATGAGGCGGTTCGACAACTGTCATTCCACTGTACACCACAACAAAGGGGCAATCTGGGGTACAGGAGCCACAGTTTGGGAACCACAAACCTAATCTATTGAGTAAACCACAACCCTTCTCTGCAGCTATATATATTAGGAATTAGGAATTCTAGGAATGGTTCATCAAACACACTTTTTACAGCTCAAGATCAATAAGATATATTAAGACAATATGTAACATATATAGCAGTACATATATATATACATTGTATACATATGTATACAGACAAATGAAATATATTGATATGTATATTTATACATATATATGTAATGTACTGGAAGAGAGAGTCAGACACCCTTAGAATATTAACCAATCTCAAAAATCACAAATTGTTGTGTGTTAATTAATAAGTTATATTATTTTAAATTAATTGTTCCCAAGAAAAAACAAAAAAAAAATAATTTCTTGACTTTTCCAATATGTCTCAAACATTGTTGAAATTAAAGTCAAGAAGCAACTGAATAATTTGTTCAAAACTGAACAAAATAAAATCAACAAACCATCACATCATCAAATTGATATTCAGTAGTTCTGCCATCAGGAGGAAGTAGAGCTAGTGGAGTGTCCGAAAACATTTCTCCACCACTTTATGTATCTAAGGTTAATTGTCTGTGGTTCGATTCCCAGATAAATAAGTTAAATTAATAAATTTGCTCCATTCCACCCATAACTCCCTGGATTGTGGGGCAGTGATGAGGTCATCAATTCAGTATATCACCACGGCAACCTGCTGCCGATGCTTAAGAAAGTGAATCTCCCCTGTTTTGTCATTTTTCCGTTATTTATGAAGCTACAGATACTAAAGCAGTGTCCAGAGGTTGGGGGGAGAGGGGAGGTAACTCCCAACAGGAACCCATCTCTCCTCACCCCTGCTCCCATCAGTGATGTTTATGGGAACAGTTAGCCAGGCAGGAAGTTCCTCAGCATTGTTCATATTTAGCTGTCTCAGGGGAGCTGTGCATCATGGGAGTCGACGTGAGCAGCTCCCCTTCTTCTTCTATTTTTCTTAATAAATTCACCCTGACTTGATTTGTTTCCAACATCAGGATCCAGGAACAGTTAGATCTCCCCAGGTTTCCCGTTCTCAGGTCTCAGGAATGGATCAGATTTCTAGAATTCCAGAGAAACAGGCAAATAGAAAGTTGGGAAAGGAAGTGAATTCCTGAGAACATCTAAATGTCAGTGCTCCGGTACATTGACCTCCACGCTTCAGAAATCCTACAACAACAGGTAGAGACTCCAGCGCCAACATGTGTTGACTTTCTCTACAGTCCAGTTGTGAAGTACTGTAATTTTCTAAAGTGGTGAGTTCAGGAGTGACAAACACGGACAAATGAAAGGGTTTGACGTTCCTGACCTGCTTAAACTCAGAAAATACAAATGGACCAGAAACAGGTTCAAATGAAGTCCAGGTCCAGGCCTGGGTCGGGGGGAGGAAGGTGAGGACGGGAGACAGGCATATAAAATAAATGCAAAATCCACAAAGAACCAGAACTGAACCATTTACTATACATTAAAGGATCTTTTATTACACTCGGTAAAATGTATTACAACCAGTGGATGGTTGTACTACAGTCAGTGGATGGTTGTACTATAATCGGCAGATGGTTGTACTACAGTCAGTGGATGGTTGTACTACAGTTGGCGGATCACATTATTTAAATCAGTAGATTGTTGTATTACAATTGGTGTGAGGTTGTTCTATAGTCCGTAGATGGTTGTACTACAATCGGCAGATGGTTGTACTACAGTCAGTGGATTGTTTGAACTACTGTCAGTGGATGATTGTACTACAGTCAGTGGATGGTTGTATTACAGTTGGCGGATCACTTTATTTAAGTCGGTAGATTGTTGTATTGCAATTGGTGTATAGTTGTTCTATAGTCAGTAGTTTGTTGTACTACAATCGGCAGATGGTTGTACTACAGTCAGTGGATTGTTTGAACTACTGTCAGTGGATGATTGTACTACAGTCAGTGGATGGTTGTATTACAGTTGGCAAATCACTTTGTTTAAGTCGGTAGATTGTTGTATTACAATTGGTGTGTGGTTGTCAGTCAGTAGATTGATGGACTACAGCCGGCGGACGGTTGTACTACAGTCAGTAGATTGACAGGCAGATAGACATCTGATAGAGTACAGATAAGTACAAGTATGACGAGATCTCTTGGACAGGATGAAGATCTGGAATTGTGGACCAGTGGATGTGGACCAGAGGTTTGAACAACTAACATCTAACATGTTAGTTGTTCATGCATGTTGTTCATGTCATACATGCTAGTATTTTCTATATACGTAGGTTTGTGTGTTCATTACACTTCAGTACACACTTCCAAACACATAAACACCCCCGTCCCCCGCCCCGTCTCCTGCCTCCCTCCCTATAAGTGTGAGTGTCAGATTTAATGATAAGGCTGAACACCAGGAGGTTGTGAAAAGCAGATGTCTGTGCAGATGGTGCTGATATTGAATGGCTGCAGGTGAAGACTGGTGTGGGTCCAACTGAGGAGTGGAAAAATGTATGTAGTCTAATGAGAAGGGGTGGGGGCTGTGGGGGGTATTTACTATACCAACAACATATTTGCTCAGTCAGTGACAGACACGCACCGTGAGGCAGCGTCTGTCCTGGTCTACTGTCCTGGTCCACCAAAAGGTAGGCTCTACTCTGTTGCAGATACCTTTGTGTTACGGGGCATCCTGGAGAACTTCGTCCATTTGATGTCCAGTTCTCTTCCTCAGTGATCATGCGTACCATGCTCCTCCTCCTCTTCCTTCTCCTCTTCACCGTGGATCTGACCTGCGGGCAGCGCTACAATCAGTTCCAGTGGCTATCACACCTGCGGGGGCGTCGTCGCTATGCCGCCTTGCAGTCTGTGGACGTAGACTGCCCCCTGGAGTGCGACTGCCCCCCCGCCTACCCAACAGCCATGTACTGTCACAACCGGAACCTGCAGCACGTTCCCTTTGTACCCTCACATGTCAAGTACATCTACTTGCAGCAGAACCAGATCACAGGCGTCCAGGATGGGGTGTTCGACAACGCCACCAACCTGGAGTGGATCGTACTCTTCCACAACAAGCTCCACTCTGACAAAATTGGCAAGAACGTCTTCAGCAAGCTGAAGAACCTGGACCGGCTGTTCTTAGACCACAATGATCTGACCCAGGTGCCCCCCAACCTGCCGAGGTCTCTAACCACTCTTCGACTTGGTCACAACAAGATCACAAAGATCCCGACCAGCTCTTTGGAGGGAATGGTGCACCTGAGAAGCCTTCAGCTCCAGAGGAACGCCATTGAAGACGCCCAAGGAGCCTTCAAAACTCTCAAGTCCCTGACCATGCTGGACATGAGAAAGAACAACCTGAGGAACATCCCCGAGCTCCCGGACACACTTGAGCAGCTCTACTTGGAGTTCAACCACATCGAGAGCATCCCGGCCAAGTTCTTCAGCTCACGGCCCAGACTGAAGTTCGTCCGTCTGGGCCACAACAAGCTTTCTGACTCAGGACTTCCATCCAATGTCTTTAACGTCAGCACCCTGATCGAGTTGGACCTGTCCTTCAACAAGCTGGAACGGATCCCGGTGGTCAGTAAGAACCTGGAGAACCTCTACCTTCAGGCCAACAAAATCAAAGGTCAGGAAATACTAAAGGGCCACAGTAGGTGGCAGCACTGAGGCAACTTCAAAGCTGGGTTAGGGTTTCTGGTTTTCACTCCTTTCTTCCCTTGTGTTTCCCAGAATTCTCCTTGCGCAGCTTCTGCAGTCAGATCGACGTGGCCCACTTCTCCAGGCTCCGAGTTCTGCGTCTGGATGCCAACAACATCAGTGCCAGGAACATTCCAGCCGAGGCGGCGTACTGCCTGCGACACATCTACTCTGTGGACGTGTAGCTCTTCCTGATGATCTCTGTCCCAGATGGTGACCGTCCTTCTTGAGCGGTAACCTCCCTCTGGGTCCAGATACTGGCGTCTGTCCTGGAGAGTCGAGTCAAACCAAGGAAACCTTCTCCCTCTGTTTGTTTCACATTTAGTTTTTGTTAAAAATTAGAATCTTCCAGTCTGGTTGTCCTCGAATCTCTGCCTCCGCCATGTGGCACAGTGAGGAAGAACAACAACAATGTTGGATTAATTTACACAAACCACAGTCTACTGACCCCAGTCCAATGACCACAGACTACTGACGATTATTGCACCTAACCACGGTCTACTGACCACAGCCTACAAACATTAATCTAGTGTTGGGTTGTTGAGAAAATTATTTTAATCCTTGTAACCACAGTTTTCCCAAACGTAAATAAACAAACTTAATACTTCGGCCTGTGTCAACGATCATTTCACATGTTTTTGTTATTATTTCTGGTTTGTTTCACATTTCTCCTGACTGTTTTAAAGCCCAAGAAGAAAGAACCAAATGTAATTATTCGTACAGTTCTCCTGTTGTGTTGTGGACCTCGGTTCTGTGATAATCAGTTCTCAGTGTTCTCTTCAGAGTTCTCCAAAGTGTCCTCACTTGTTTGCTGAACAAAATACTGAATTTGTTTCCTCTGTCTTTATCTTTAAATGCTGTATATCAATAAATCAGTGAGTGCTCCGTTCATCTCCTCCCCTAGGGGGAGCCCTGAGCAGGGCTTTTACATAACCACATTGTGATCATGGCAACCTCCTTTGGTGAGTACTGTTTTATTGGCATTCTAATGGAGTAACACTAATAAATAAACGGGTTGTCGATACGAACACATGGATTACGTGGCAGCAAACACAGTCACACAACACAAAAAAAAAACTCAACATTAGTGAAAAAATAAAGTTTCTGTGAACTTGAGGTAATATCTGCAAAAAATACACATATTCATATGCACAATATACACAGTATCTCAGTTTCCCGTCAGGAGGAGCTGCTGATTAAATAGGTGAGCGTGATATATTACACTGTATATACTGATACTGAAGGCTGAATGATAGGATGGTTCTGCGGCTTCTACTGGTTCTGGGTTCTGCTGCGGCAGTGGTGACTCAGCTCTGTCCATCTGAGGAAAGATAGAGGAAGAAGAGAGAACAGAACTCTGAGAGAACATAAATAACCTCCGGAGACATAATCTGGCAGAACACACAGAACATCTTCATGGTTTAACCTACAGTACATCTCACTCTCTCAGTGAGAACAAGTTTAACTCTAGAACGACCAACAGGGTCATTTTAAAAGTTGGGGAAATCATGTAAGTTCTTGTCGCAGCTCTATCAGAACCTGTGCTCTGATGACTAGGACAGGGCACTTTCAGAGGAGGAGACGTCCGAGGTCCTCACTTTATTCACTCACTCATCCTCCCATTACAAACCAATTTTATAATGATCATATAATAATTATTTTTTAATATTGTATATGATATGTTGTCAATATATCTGTTTACGTTTTTTTATATACATATAATAATATTTTTCCCAGCTTCAGTGTTCAGTGTCACTCACATTCATGCAGCGTCCATCTCTATGTCCCGCCCTCTGTGTCAAACCGGAGGAGAGAAGACTATATAAGACCACCTGATATTAACAACACAAACGCTGGTATTCACCTGGTTTCACCTGGTCCTTACCTTTGATTTGAGCTCTGACGGTCTGACGTTCTCTGGAAGGAAGAAAATCAGACATGAGAATTTAACCTCTCATAAATCTAATACTCTATTCTCTTTAACTTTACACAGACAGGGACAATCGTCAGGGGGACAAAAGTCAGAGACAGATTTAGTGTCCGAGGAGGACAGCTGGGAGCAGGAGGGTAAGTGGGACATTTCAGGGGGGCCTGGAGATGCGCCCCAGAAAAGCAGAGACTGCGAAGTGAAAGGAGGACAGGAACTTTGACGTTTGTGTGTCTGCACCACGAGGAACGTGAGGGAAAGCCTTATGTAATGGGTTACTGACGCCCCCCAGTGGTGGACAGTTACGTTCCGCAGATGTTCCTGCTCCCTGTACTTTCACTACTTAAACCTGTCAGTCTTTACACTTTGACTCTACGTCATCAAAGTGAATATTTTTATCTTTTACAGAAGGTTCTCATCATTTTTATCAATGTGAATAAAATGTGATGTGACAGTGAATCGTGAATCAACCAACCAGGTATTTAGCGCCCGATAAACCGTAAACTTATGTGATCCAATCTGGGCCAATGTTTTTACTGCAGTAGTATTTCACATGAGTTACCCTCAGATGGGAGTAATTCACCCCCAACTGTGTACTTATCTAGGCCTTGACTCTTTCTTCTGAGGTGACGTGGAACTGTTAGAACATTCTTGAGAACTTCCTTCCACTTCCAGTTTTGTACCCGTCTGTGTGAAGGACAAACTGTGTGTCTGTGATCCTGATGACATCACAACTCTATGCCGGAACATCCGTCACGAGCTAATAAGTACTGATATATTTTCCAGAACATTTAGTGGAACTACGTGTCACATCCAGAACCATGATGTTCCATCGTGACCAGTGGATGAACCAAGAAGTTAATGCTGGGCAGATGAGACATTCATGGCTGTTAAGTGTCCTGGGTTTATCAGATCGTACTGACTCACCACTGACTCACTGAACAAAACCTTTTGAACCTGGCTGTAAGACAACTAACGTTGGCTACAACAGGACGGGGAGAAGAACCAACAGAACCTTCGTGGTACCTTCTGTGTGATGAGACAGTAGAGGGTGAGGACCATTAGTAGTCCAACACTGACGGAGATGAGGATCAGTCCTGGCGTATACAGGTTTTTAACCGATCTTTTTTGAGACGCCTTGGCCGACATCCTGTCATAACTGTCTATAGGAAGAGAAGAGGAGAAGTCCGTGAACTCACCGACTGACCTCAGACCAGTGCAGTGGGACATTCGTAGCCACACCTGTGAAATATGCAGGGGTCTCTGAGTAGAACTCTGTGGTGGAACTGAAAAGTTCTGAATACTCGTGCTGGCATCTCCAGTCCACTGGTGAGCTGCTGGTAGTGACCAGCTCCCGGTAAACGGACAGAACCTCTGCTGCCCTCTGCAGCGCCTCTGTTGGAGAGCCCCGGTAAAGCATCTCGAAACTCTCAGGCTTGTCCTGTAGCAGGAGAGAGAATGGATGTAAACAGATAGAAGTACATACTGAGGTGTGAAAGGAAATAATTCTCTTTATCCTTCAAAACTGTTAGTCATCTAGGTCATGGTTCTGATGGGTCGTTATGAGTTTGTCAATGTCCAATTTTGCCGATATTGTCCAAACACCCGATTTTCCAATTCCCATATCAACTGATACAGATATTGATGCCGAAGTTTCCCCCCAAACTGAGTTTAAGGTCTCAGAACCCTACGTACGATTCCAGTAAATTTGACTTTGTGTTATAATACTTTTATTATTCATGGTCAGGGTGGTTTTGGTCACATGTCTCTCTGATGTGTGAAACCCACTGCTGAGGGGGGGAATATTTGGGTAATGTTCCTAGAAGGTCTTTGTATCAGGGTGACACATTTTTTTTCAAACCACCTCCTCTGAGGGATGGTTCATGGAGATAGACAAAAATGCTTCTTTTAACCCTGTCCAAAAATCATCTGTTGGTCAAAATATGAACATGGGGTCTTCAGAGAAGTAGCTTGAAGGAGGAGGTGAACGGACGCAACCCACATAGTGTCTGTCTCATAGTTCATCCCAAAGAAAAAACTCAAAACACCAGATGGACAATGTGGTTTACGCCATTTAGTGTAAATCCTCTTCATTGATTAGACCAGGCATGGGAAAACTAAGGCCTGGGGGCCGGTTGCAGCCCGTTGAGCTTATTTATGCGGCTCGCTATCCTTGTCCAAAGGCTATTAGAAATATAGTATTTTCGATTTTTTTTTACATATCTTTTACATGCCATTTCTCTTTCTTCTTTCAACAAATCTTTCTGCTCTTGACTCGGCCCCCGTGTCCAATTCTGGAACACATCGTCCCCCACGGGTCAAAAAAATTGCCCACCTCTGGAGTAGACCAAACAAACGCTGCACAGGAGCATGACCCAACACAGGAGGGGCAACTACTCAGCCGTCCACCTACACCTGAAGTCGAGACACCCCTCTGAGGACCACCATGTCCAGTTTGGACACATAGTATGTCCGTGGATGAGACATTTCACTTCTCATCCAGGAGGGATCTACAGAATTCAATGTTCTTAATGACAGAGAACCTACACAGATACCCTAACGATGACCCTAACGTAATTTCTGCACCAACGCGAAGCCTCTTGAATGACTGGAGAGATGTTCTCTGAGAAGGCTAACGTTGCCTAATGAAACTTTTCTGTGTCGATTTCGAAAATATATACAATTTGCTTATATTCACATGAACGAGGACAAGTATGGTCCAGAACGTTCTCCAAATAACCCTCAGACAACTGGCCACCAGAGGTGAATTTGGGATGTTTCTGTAGACCAGTATCTGTCCCACAAAGGGACCAGATTTCTCCAGTTCTGTTGTCTCAACGCCTTCTGTTTCATTATGATTGGCTCTCTGTTCACTTGTCCCGCCTACTCAACAAAAAGCCCGTCTCTGATTGCCCCTCACATGAGCCCTGGTTTTACTTTTAATCTCCTGGGTCGTAAGCGTCGTACTCACCTCGATCTCTTCGTTAATCTGTGGCACGCATTTCTGAGAATAGATGTTGAGGACCAGAGCTCGGATGGACTGCACATAGCTGTAGTTGACCGACCGTCGGTTGTATTTGAAGTGTGTGCTGAGAAGCTCCAGGATCCAGGGTAGGGCAGCTTTGACGAAGCAACACTTGCTCTGAGAGAAAAGGGGGCAGGAGTAACGGGGGCGGCAACGAGAAAGTCAAGTCATCGGATGGAGTCGTTTGTCTCAACAATGTTGCAGAAGATGAAGGAAAAGGCATGTACCAGGCTTCGGCGTTCGATGAAGGTGTAGTTGATGGAGCAGCCACTCCTCAGCTGGTTGTCTATCTACAGGGACGACAGAAGGCACAGGTGACCACGGGTCCACCCCCTCACCACAGCACCCGGTGTTACACGGTGATGTTTGTGAAAGGACACAGACCAGGTTCCTGACTGTGAGCAGGTGTTCCTTTGTGATGGAGTGTCTGCATGGACCAGGAACTTCAGCCATGGTCCGAGGGACAATCAGAACCATGAGCACAAACAGATACTTTACCTGCAACTAGAAAAGCTGAGTGTTAGTTGCAGTCACATGGCACCATGTGTACCAGTGCCTGAGTTTGAACCAGTTCACAATGAAATTTAACAACAAAGACAAAGAGTCTACCGATACAACAGTAACTATTGCGATACAGGGGCAACACAATACGGCAATATGGTGCAACTATAAGGCGCACATAAAAGTCTGTGTGTTGTTGCTGTAAGGCGGACGTAGTAGAGGACACCATGAGAACGTTAAAGGGGGAAGCGTGGACGTGGATGGTGTATAAAACCCACGCCCTATAATCAGGTGCGCCTTGTGCGTGTTAAATATAGTAATGGGACAAAAAACTGAGACTGCGCCTCTTAGTTAGTGGTCGTGAAAATATGGTAATTTTAAGACAAATTCCATTCGCTGGAAAAACGACCATTGACAAAGAAGAATCTTCATGAAGACATAACGAAATGTCAAGGTTTTTCTTCTCTACTTCATGAAAACACAAAACCCTCAGAACACTAAACACAGCACTGCCAGTCAGACTAGGTCTCTGAAGAGACATAGTCCCATCCATCCATCTCCAACTTCTCATCCATTGTTGGGTCACCGTGGGCAGCAGTCTCCACAACTGCCACACAAATCCCACTGCACGTCATCGTGCCTCCCCGCAGGTTGTAAGCCCACTTGACACCAATCACCCTAACAGGAATTCAATATTGCTCAGGAGGTGAACCCTGGAGCTCCACATCAGTGATCAGAGACACTAAAGAGTGTCCCTCCCTCTCCCCCCGACCCACGGCCCTGCAGAATTCAAAGAATCTCTGGACATGTTTTACTACTCCTGAGACTCCCGGTACTGATCCCAGGGAAGTCTCACTCTGCACCTTCGTAATAAAGGAATGTTTGTTGTAAGGTGAGCTGGACAGGATGGGGCATGGGGAGGGTAAGGGAAAAGTGTTGTGAGTGGGCTTGGGGAGTTGGGGGGGGGGGCAGAGACAAGGGGGTCAGGGTAGGTGTCACGAGGTCTGGGATAGAGAACCTCCTATTGATGTAATAACTCTAGAGGAACGGAGGCAAACAGGGAGGTGTGAAGTAGTTTGGAGTTTCCTGTGTTGTCCCCCTGGCCTCTCTCGCTCTCTCTGATCTTTTGGTTCCCCCAGACCACCACCACCACCACCCCACCACCACCACCTGCCCCTGCAGCTGAGTGTCAGTCAAACTTCCAGGAATGGTTTTCCCAGAGTTTAAGTTTTAATAAGCTAATAAGTTCACCGACATTCCTGAGAGACAACAAAAGTGCGCTGCTAATGGGGGACAAATGGGAAGGTCCAGCCCGCAGGCCTAACAGACACTCTCAGAGTCCTCCACCTGGACCCACATTATATTGGGCACAGATGGATTTCTGGGAATTTTAATTTTTAGAAGCTCCCCATGTAGTTCACTCCAGGGGTGCACCAGCGTCTGTCCCCCACCTTCATCATCATCACTGTTCAAAACGATGGGTTATGTCTCAACTTGTGGAGCCCCTAATGAGTACTACTATACAGTACTGTATCCTACTGTGCTGAATACTGTACTGTAGTCTGTAGAATGTAGACCATAGTGTGTGGACTGTAATCCGTAGACTCCAGTGGAGCGGTTGTCTCAGTGGTGTCAGTTGTCCGGGACCTGTGTGTTCTTTGCTGAAGTTCCATGTAGAGTTTTGAAGAATCTGGGTCAACAATGCCTGCTGTGGCTTTAGGTTTAAAGTTTCACCTCCGTCTGAAGGTAAGTAACTTGATCATGGCTGACCGAGAAGAAAAGTCTCGTCTGAACAATCCAGAGCTGAGGTGGAAAACAACAGGATCGTTCCCAAGACAGCGGCACTGAGAAGACTGAAGATCACGGAGGTTCAGGTGACTGCTCTTTTATTTTGAAGGTGAATCTGCTGACGTTCCACAATGACCCAGATCTTCATGAGATTCTCCAAGAGTCCACAGACCCAGACCTGGATCAGGATTTCATTATTATTGATCTGCTGTCCGCGTTGGTCTGCAGGGAGACACAGGGGGCAGCGTTGTGTCACAGCCCAGACAAAAGAGTGGAGAAAAGTATAGGTAGGTTGTGACCCGGAGAACCAACGCCGTGGTCTGGACCTGTGGTTGAATTTTCCACAGCTTCTTCTGATGGAATTCTTTGCTGGTATAACATGTGAGTTCGTCTGGAGTTCCAAACGCCTCGAATGTGTTGTTCTTCTTCTTTTTGAATATTTTGTTAATGCAACAGTTTTAGGAACCACAGCGTGAGTTTGAAGTTGACGGAACGAACAACAGTCATTAAATGCATCATCAAGGCTGAGGCTTCTGAACTAAAAAGACTCCTGAAATCAGAAATGTTTGTTATTTTAGAATTTATCTTCTTTATCTCATATCACACAGCTGGTGTATCTTCGTACAGAAGTTCTCTTCTCACCTTCTGTGATGACTTCTCAGGGAACATGTCCTCACAGGAACCCAGTGTGACCAGCTGAGGTCCAGTTTGTGGTCAAACAGTGCCCTCTACCAAGGAAAGTTGGCATGAAAAACCTGTGCGCACCAGCACCTCCTGCTGTCAGCTGTGACCTTCAACAAGCATCTCCTGGCAGCCACAGCGGTGAAAGCAGATCCAGATGGAAGGCAGATCCCGTTGGTGACAGAACCGTGTTCTCACACGGTCTACATTATGTTTGGGCTAAAACGTGTAGCGCAGTAAATCCTGGCAGTTTGTTTTTGTGTCAGTTGAAAAGAAGCTCCTAAAGAAATCCTTCTTCTGAGTCCAGAAAAAAAAAAAAGTTCACATCAAAATAACGGGGCTGGGATCTGATGTCGGGCACGTGCACCCTCAGACTTACATGTGTTTAGAGCGAGTGCGCAGAGCATGTGGAGAACCTGAGGGTGTTCTCCCAGTTGTTCCTCCAGGAACCTCCACAGGTTCTGCTGGTTATTTTTAGGTGCTGGTTAGAAACAAACGTTACCACGAAGAAATCAATGACAGATAATCAAATGAAAGTAATCTAATAGAGTACTGATGGGACTGGTATGTAACAGTTCTAGGAGCACATGATGGAAAAGGGCACACATCACATGAGCTGCCGTCTCCTGGCTGCTCCTCACACCACTGGAGCTCACGCAGGACAAAGTTCCAGCAGAAGACACACACTAAAACACATCAACACACTCTCCAGGCTGTCTCCCCGAACCTTGCTGTTCTCCCTGAGACGTTCTCACCTACCGTTGCTTTGCTGTGAACCAGGGGTGGCCCAGGGATGGTCATCTGGTACGTGTTTGACACTGGAGAACACCAGACTCCTCTATCACACACATCGAAGCACGGAGATCCTCCTCATTTGTTTAGTTCCGCTCCTACAAAGTCAAGTTGACACTTTGTCATGTGGCGCCCTTCTTCAAAGTGCTGCCTGGTGTGCTCCTCCTTCACTGGCTCGCGAGTCTGAGAGTCTCAGCTGACAGACAGCCCTCTTTAAAGACCTCCCATCTGTCTTCTCCTGGAAACAATACAGTCCTGCTCCCTGCAGATGTCTTCACACAAATCACACTGGTGATCCCAAGTCAGAATCCCTCAAGACAAAGGAGAAGAAACAGAAACCCGGGGAATTGTCTCGTGAGTTTGATCATCTGTGACAATATCAACTATAATAATACACACAATTGTGACCATTTCCATTGGGCGTGACGTTTTTTAGAAAACCTTTAACCTCTGAGAGGTTCTTGCTGTTAGCGGGGAGTACAGAGTTTACTGTTTATGCTGCAAATGTCCAAGTTTATGAAGGTTTTTCCGTACGCCCACACCAGGTGAATGGTATCCATCCAAGTGTGGGGTAATTTATCCTTGAAGATTTTCAGTCAACCATAGTCTATCCATCATGTTCCAGGCTAAGAAATTGATATATCACGGACAAGAGAAGCCTCTTGGATGAGAGATGAAACATTTTCGAAAAAAGTTCACCTAGCGTGGGAGTACGAGTACAAAACGCAATGTACTGTTTACCTAACAAGACCCTTTAACCTTGACCATGACCTGGATGATTGAAAATCTTCATCGATGTTATTTTCATTATTATCAGGGTACCTTTTGCCTTTTTTTAATTCGGTATGCTGATACTGCCGAAACACTTTTGGCAGTTTCCGATTATCATATCAACCAATACTGATATAGGCCTGTTAATATTTATTTATATGTCTGAGATTAATAAAATGAGCTGCAATGCTGCCATCTAGTGACCTTAACTTTAATATACAGCCGTTTATTCCCAAAGTAATTTTTGGGCACGTAATTTGGTGAAGCCCAGTCCCAGTTATCATGTGGGTGTATTTTCTCTTAATCTTTCTCACTGTCTGTACTCAAAACTGACTTCAGAAAAAACAAATTAAAATTCACCCTGGAAGCTAAGGAAGCTCAGTGGTCATTGAAGTCTGACAGAAGACTGAACTCCCATTATGTCCAGATCAGTATGTCACTTCACTGAAGCGCAAGACATTTAACGGGTATTATTGACGGGGATTTTTCTCCATTACAGATCATCAGGCAGCAACCACAACAATAATAAAAAGGCTTTCAGTCGAAGCAGGAAGTTGCTCAGCAAACACATTCCTTGTTACAGACCAAACACTGTAACAGCACAGGGGCAAATCTCAGAAGTCCAATCCCAGAAATTTTCTTCAGAAAGCTGATCCCAGAATAATGCCAAAAGTCCTACTTCTAATGGTTGTCCCCAGAACAATTTTAGATCACACATCATTTGGAAAACACAGGCATTAGATTATTGAGTTTTCAGAATCGGAATAAAAAACAGTTCCAGAATTATCTGTAAAATAATTCTGGTTCTTATGCTAATATTGGGCATTTTTGTCAGCCCATATTAGAGTTGTGTTGTTGGTTTGGACACCTGTACTGTCCACTTTCTCCAAGATCACGCCCACAATTCAGTTCTACTGCTAACCGACTAACCAAACAACTAAATGTTAGCTGGCTGTCACGTTTTCCAAGAGCTGGCAGGGTTGCGCCTTCCCAGTGGGGTACAGTGGTGCAGTGTGATTTGGCTGCAGATAAGAGGATGAAGAAAGATGGATGGATGGAAAGATGTAAACCACATGTACTAATTACACCTGTCAGCAAGGTCCTAGTAGGTTGAGCAATTAGTCAAGGTTTTAGTCAATCACAAACCAGCCAGCCAGTGCTATCACATTGAATTATCCTTAAGTTGACAAAAGTACAGAGAGAAAGCATTTGGTGGCCTAGTGGTAAAGAAACCAGAATTGGGTCCACAAGGTCCCCTGTTAGTATCGCCATACCGCTGAGGTGCCCTGAGCATGGTATCGTCCCCACACACGCTAAAGCTGCTCACTTTGGAGTCACAATGACAAGCTAGTGGGAAAGCGCTGCTTGCCAATCAGACATTGCTATGCCATTGATGCTAGGTTATTAGGATTCTAAATGCCAATCAAGTACTTAACAAACTATATTTGAAAGGACAAACTAAAACCAGTCAGGGTGAACACTGTTTTCCACCGTCCCTCTAACCATTTCCTGGTAGGTATCGTTCCTGGAAAGAATGGAAGATCCAATCAACAAATGTGTGGCTGTAATCAAATGAAACCATTCCAAGTAATAATATTTAGGGCCTTTGTCAAAGTCATGTCTATTCTGATCTCAGTCAACAATTAAGCAGTTAGCTAAGGTCAGCCGCTCTGAACAGATAAAATATAAAATCAGACAATGCCAGGACGTTGGAGCTCTGACCCATGGTGTCAACACTGAACCGTGGTGTCGCCGCTGTCCTATCCACGATGGCATGATCGCATTCCTGGGAGTGACGGCGAAGACGGGAATAAAATGCTGGATGTATGCCTGTATTGTTCTCTTATCTAACTGTGTCATCTTTGGCCTAACTAAGCATAAAAAGCTCATTTGTTCAGCGGCTAAGACCACTACCCAGAAGACACTTTGCCCCTGAGGGTCCTGCAGTGCAGAGTTTAGACAATGAGAAGAGGATTGCAGTAATTTGATGATTCCTTTGGTTCCAAAAATAACTTTTCCGAAAAGCGGCCATGTGACGGGAGATCACAGGCGGCAAGGGAACAATCTGAAGAACATCACTGAGCTGAGGAACTGAAACGTTCCTCAAACTTGCTGATCAGTCCGAGGAATAAACAGGGAGAGATTTGGTTTTCACGCTGCACCCTTGGTACAACTTCTATATGTCTGTTTCTAACCTCAGAGAAAATGTTTGTGTACACCCCCCCACCAAAGCCTGCTGTCCATGATGGGGACATGGTGACAATCAGATTTGACAAACATTTATAAAAAGACAATGGTGTCTTTAATGAAGCCAGACGTCATCGGAAGTGAATTCCAAGCAAACAAGTTTATTCTCGTTCTTCAGGCTGGTGGTCAGGAGGGTCACATGTCAATGTCGTGGAAGTGGAACATTTCACTGATGGTGATCAGTGGAACTGCAGAATAGTTCCTTCTTTATGTGCCCTATTTCAGAAAATGACAACAGCTGACACTGAGGCAGAGGCTAACTAAAATAAGAGCGACAAAAAGAGGTGTCGATGATGCCAACAGGGGTCACTGCTCTTAACCCTCTACTCAGACTGCTGCTGCGAATCCTATTCGATTATTGCGGCGGTCAAACTCTGTGTAGTAGCGTGCAATGAAGTTGGCTCCGAGAATCCAGATAGGACCTGCAGGGGGCGGTACATCCAAGCCCCGAAACGTGACGGTGCAAACATCGCCCTCTATCTGTGATTGCTAAGGACGAAAAGAACATGGTGTTAAAGGTGATGAACCCGTCAAACAATCGACATTCACTGCGAGGCAAACAGATTCTGCCCTTTGATCTAGGCTTGACGTTTAATTATGGTGTAGAAAACTAGCGTGAGTAGCTACAACAGTTCTGGTCCATTGTTTTAATCGTGTCCCGCTGTTGGTTAAAAACTTTAAAAGAGGATTAATTAGGAAAAGGCCCATAAGCATTTTCACGATGTCCGGGTTTGATTAATAAAAATTGTACAGCTCCTCCTTGCAGCCCATCCACTGGGAGGTTATCTTGTAATGGTGCAGCACTATGCATTTATCTTATTGGTCGGTGCTTAAATCCCAGCAGGTCTGAGGTCTGAGCGGCCCTGAGAACTAATGAGCCACGTAACAGGAAACAGGTGTTAGAGTAGGACAGTGCCGGTCACTGGAGGCAGAGATACACAAGAAGGACATTGAAAGATCTTTCACAGGTGATAATCTGTAACCTCATATGTAAAAGCCACAGTTTTGGAGGAGGTCCGAGTTCCCACATTCAAAAGCTCCTGAGACAAGTGTATCTAAGATGGTTAAAGCGCCTGTCCAGTAAACAGGAGATGCTGGGTTCAAGTCCTAGCAGAACCTTTATACTGTCCCTTTAATGGCTCAGTTAGTAGAGCAGAACACTGTAGAGCCATGTTTCAATCCTTATTTTGTTGCTTTGAATCTGGCTGGAAAGACACACATTTTGAGGACAGTGGTGGCTGAGTGGTTAAGGAGGCAGACTTAACCAGTAATGGGTCACTTTGGTAATGGATTATCACTAAAATGCCCGTGGGGGGTCTTTTTGACCATTTGGGATATTCCATCAGTTCTAGGTTACACTCAGTAATTCATCACTGTTTTAGTAATGATCTGTAGATTTATGGTTGTAAATAACAGATTCCTATGTTGTTTGGTTATTTTAAAAACAAATTAATATTAATATACAATTCATAAAAGTTAATGTTTCATTAAAGCATGGATCATAAGTCATTTTTACGATAGAAAAATGGTCAAAAAGACTGTTAAAGACAAAAAATAAACCTGCTGAGTCAGATGAGTCTTTCTACAATTCCAGTGAGTTCATCAGTGTTGTGTTCAACTAAACAGGCCCAGGTTTCACACTCATGACGTGAAAGTGAGTGTTCAAACTAAAAGATGACCATTAGCGGGTGTTGTAGTGTTTGATGCTAAGGTCAACCTTTATTTTTTAGGAATATTGGTTTCCTTTCTTACCCACAAGATGTAGTCCTCATGGGTGAGGGCGTAGTCCTGCTCCCCCAGGTGGAAGGTGACACTGGGTAAAGTCTCCACGCCGTCACAGTTGACCTTGTACTGAAGGCCGACACAGAGACAACCATGTGACTGTGATTTATCAGATAGCGCAGTTATCAGATAGCGCAAACACTTACCCCGCTTTCATCCTGCTGTGCGCCGATCGTTTTCATCAGCAGGGAGATGGAGGAGGCGGGGCCTGTGATGTAGGAGGAGCCTGTGTCAATCACAGCTGTGCAGCTCTCTGTGCAAAACATCGTCTCTGTTCCAAGGGACACCCTGACAGCAGAGAGAGACAAGGATGTACAAAAAGCTGCTGTTTCTCTGGTCCTCACACACAGAATGAAAAGAAAAATAAGAAGAAATAACTTTTCTCACCCTTTCATGGTCACTTCCCATTTTCCAACTTCTCTGGTGTTCATGTAGCTGAAGGTTCCAGTGTAGTAGTTTGGATCAGTGCCGCCCAGAACCAACTCTCCACCAGGGGAATGTTTTGGGTCTCTATGAATGGATTAACAAAGTGCAATTTTATTAAAACCAGAAAAAAAAACACCGGCTGAACAACTTTACACTAGTGACTGCTGAGCAAGAGCGTCAACCTGTGCAACCTGTGCTTGATATAAACACTGATTCTGTTGGTTATATATTGGTTGTTTATATATATGTTTATATATATATATACAGTATATAAGAAAAACAGAAGGGGCAGTGGTGGCCTAATAGTTAAGGAACAAAAGCTGCCCACTGGTCACTTTGGTGGTGGGTTCACAGAGGTTGAACTTCGTTGTCTGCAGCAGTGTGAATCACAATGTCACAGTGACAAGGAATTTGCTTTCTTCCCTAATAATGAGCGATTTATTCGTCAATTTGTGAGAGATCGAAATTACTTGCTGTTAAGTCTCCATTAAGTCTCTCACTTATTTTTCCTCTATTCTTTGTGCATCCGGAAATACGTGATGTGATGTGATCCGGCCCATTAATCAATGGCATATGATGAGCCAAGACAACTGTTAAATTGAAATAATGTCCACATTGATTTGAACTGAATGGGCCTTTGTTATGGGAGGGCGGCTATTTTGCACAGATACCAGTAGAAAAAAAATGAAAGATTCATATGTTCATATAAGAAAGTTCACATAAAACAGTGACCTTGGAATTATTACTGGGGTTTATATACTGATAAATATATAAAAATAATATAATAATTATTATTATATACAAATATATAAAAATATATTAGTAAAAGTTTTTTTGACATCCATTGAATACCCCAGGGTTCTGACAATTACTTATGAAAATGTAACGGCAAAAGCTTCACCAACATTAGTGATGGAGTTCTGGCCTACTACAGTGCGTTTCAGAACTCCCCAGCAGAGGTCAGCAGATTATCCCACTCTGACACCTCTGTGTATTTTTTTGGTTTCTCTTCTTCTTCTCATGTTTCTGATCCAGTTCTACGACAGGGGCCTGATGTTGGACCAACGTGTCCCTGTCTCTGCCACCCACCTGCTGTAGTAGACGGAGAACACCTCCTCCTTAAGGACATGCTGCGACATGATACGGTCAAACACGGGGGTGATGCCGTCGATAGCCGTGTTGGGGTAGCCCATTCCCAGGACGCCATCGAACTTGGCGAAGACAAAGGGCAGGGCCGAGAGGGAGGTGGCCTCGGCAAAAACCTGAACCACTGGAATACCCCCGACCTGCAGAGGGGCAGGGCAGAAGGTGAAGGCCACAGAAGGGTCCTCCTGTGAAGCTGTGGATTTCAGACTTACCACCACCACGTCTTCACTCAGGAATCCTCTGACATTCCCAGAAGCGTACTGGATGGAAAACCCAGTCCCGTTCTCCACATAGGTCCATGAGTGACTGCCATCGTACCTGTTGTGAGTAACTAACAAATCAAAACTCTTTTGAGAGAGTTCTGAGTTGAAGAATCTCTACCATCTCTATCTGTTTGGAAGTAATAGATATTGGACCATAGCAGCCATTTGAACTGTGAAGTGCCGCTGTTTGACTCCAAAACTGAGATAAATACCTCAGAACCGTAAATGTGCTTCCAAGAAGACATTGTGTTGTTGAATTTTAAATATCCAAGGAAAAAACAATATGGATCTTAGTGATGTAATGTGCAATTGTGCTAACGTTGTATTTGTATTTACCAAAATATCATTCTCGAAACTTTTTCAGCCAAATCTGTGAGCAATCAGTAAAGAGATTCCTAGAAAACATCTCATTTGGACTGAGCCTTTATCAAACACAAACCACTGTTTATTCTGATACCCGTTGCCATCATCACTTTGGCAACCACTGTGCTCCATGCTGAAACGCATAGATCTGAGCTGTCATTTCTTACAGGACCACACAGTGGCAGATGCGGTCAGCTTGGTTTCCTTACAGCAGTGAGTGTCAGAGTGATAGAGGTGTGAATGGATGGAAGTGATTTTCCCAGGACCCAAACATTTATGGATAATTTTTCCTCCAATAAACACTTTCACTGCTCTGGTACAGATTAGTTCTTGCTGTAACTTGTTAAAATATTTCTTTTTTTTTCCATGCTGTTACAAAACGTTTGTCTCAGATAATTTACATCCCACCAGTCTCTGTCTCTGGTGTGAGAACTCTCCTGTGGGAACCATCAGTTTGGTGCTGGTGACAGTGACTGGCAGACTTACAGCAGGCCGTGGAGAAGGGCGAGCAGCGCTGGGATGGCACCCACAGGTTGGCAGAGCCCGTGTCAAACACCACGTTGAACATCTGGGCCGGGGAACCGATGCTGATTTCCCCAAAGTATTGAGTCTAACGGGAAGAGACATGAACACTCATCAGTTCCATTCCTTCTGTCATCCCATGAATCACAAACAAACAGTAACACACAAGGGGAAGGACGCGTTTTGAAGTGCAAATCAACAGAAACCAGATCTGCTCCTGGGCTGAGGTTCTGACTCTGGTCCAAGTCAAATGGAGGAAGTGTGTTCTGTGAAGTCTTTTGGGCTCTGGTTTTCTGTGGAAAACCTGTGGATTTCTGATCATCAAAGATCATCAAATAAAAGTTACAGCTGTAAACAAGTGTGAGCAACAGTGGCTCAGCCCCTCAACCCCCCTCCCTCCACCAGTGCCTCACATCCAAGTAGTTGGTCAGGGGTGTGGGAACGGTTCCGTTGTTGTTGTCGGTGTCGCCTGCTCTCAGCTGCAGCTCTGTCAACACCTGCTCCACGGGAACCCCTAGCTCCTGCAGAGTCTCCCGGATGGACGGCATCTTCTTCAGAGTGACTCTGTTGATGGACAGACAGTAAAGGACACCTCAGCGGGTCAGATGGAAATGAAGACTCTACATGACACCAGTCTGGTTAGCTTCTGAGTCGGCATTTACTGACTTTAAGAAGGAACAGATTCATTCAGACGTTCATAAAAACATTAAACAGAAAAATATGTTTACAGACACAAAAAAATTGACTTTACCATCAATCTCCAAACACACACTTTTTCATTTTTGGTGTGCATTTCAACTATCAGTGTGGCAAATGTGTTCTGGATGTAAAAGACGGGACGCGGGCCAGAGTTTGATTCACAGATATTTGAGAAAGTAGGGCCAGAACCTTCTAAGATGAATGAAATCCGGGAGAAATGAAAATAATTAAGTAGATTCAACTGATCACATGAAGAAGCAAATTCATTGTTATTAATAAAATCCGTTTCCCGAAATTCTGCTGCAACACTACAACAATTTCTTCATTTACATATTTTGTTGAGAAAATAATCAACATAACATAAGGCAACTTCCCCGGACACCTACGTGGACCAAGAAGGGGCGGTGACCTTGCAGTTGAACACCTCTGATTAATTATCTCTCACACTGAATACTAACAAACTGTCAATGTCTGTGGGTCAGTGGACGTCAACAAAATCAATCGTTTGATGTAGTTTCTGAACCTATTGATGAGTTCCTGTCACAGGATTATTACCAGTTTGACTAAAAATGTGGCATTTGCGCTAACTTAAAAATTATTAATTATTCAGTAAAATTCTAATCATAATCAAGGTGGCATCACCTGACACTGGACTGGTCAGAAAGAAAAGATAAAACATTTGTCTGGGATTTTTTTGACTAAACGATGTCTTTTCTCACCTTCTCAGTGAGTGACCAATCGCTCCTCCAAGTGAAAGTACCATCAAACACGTCCAGCAGCTTGTTGACAGCGACATTGCGTCCCCTCTGGTGGAGTGCGTTGAGTGTTCGATGCCCAGCTGGCCCTCTGTCTGTGGGCTGCGGTCTGCCGGTCTTTATACCCTCCATGGTCCAGGCCACAGGTCACTGAGCTTTCCTTGAGGTGATTACTGGAAAACAGCACCTCTGCCCTCCTGCCTCGGTCCCACAACCTCTGCTGTGATAAACGGGTTCCAGTGAGGTCTGACCCTTGACCATGTGGAACCGGTGCAGACAAGCAGGCAGGGGCACTCGCCCTGGACCGAGGAGTAGGAGGAGGAGCAGGGAGGTTAGATTAGACCACAACGCTAACTCGCAACTGGACAGGAGATATTCTGGGGTGTTAAATGTGGAAACGTACCCAGCATGCATTTCCCACAGCCACAGAGCGGTCTTCATTCAGACGTTCATAGAGAGTCTTCCATGTGGTCCACGCTGCGTTCAGGAGCCTCTTCTTTCCTTTAAAATAAACAGACAAAATGAAAGGAAATAAACACAGAGCTGGAGGTTCAGCAGAAGGTCACATCACTAGCCCATGTCCTACATGAACATCTTTAGATGTAGTGAGAGGGTTTGGACCAGTGATCTGGGTGGGTCACAAACCTAACCCCAAATTTGGTCACAGGCCCATTTTCAGTGGGTCACAGGCCTTTTGTCCACAAAGAAAATGTTTATTTAATAATATATGGAATAGGGATATCCAAAAAATATATATTTTTAACGTTTCTGTTTTTTTTCCCCTAAAATAATGAACATCCGATAATACAAAGCCGGGGTTCACTGGAATCCTGCATACTGTCATGAGATGTTGACCACAGTTTTGGGGAGTTACTGATGTGATATATTAAAAATGTTTGCATTTTTCTTGTTGGCTTGGCTTGGTATCAAGGGGCCCTAGTGGGTCTTGGAGACAGACCAGTGGAAAACCACTGGTTTCTGCTCACAGGGCCTTAAACAGGGGTGCATTATCTGGGCTGTCAGAGTTAGTTCTCTATCAAGAACCCAGACAGGCTGGGGTCCACATCAGGGGTAGCCTGAAGCAGCTGTGGTAAAAGTCAGAGTTCAGAGCTGGTCAGATAGTCTCTGACATCAGATAGTGTGTTTTCACACAGGCTCAGACCAAACACAAGGTCTGAGTCTATTAAACAAGGAACGTCTTTCATTTTACAAAGAGGAAGAAACGACTTCTGGTTGTGTTGACTGACTTGGGGCAGCACACACACAAAAAAAATCTGTCAATGTTGACGTACAACTTTGGTAAGATATTGTCAAAACATGATCGCTACTGTACTCAGGGGCCTCACAGAGTAACACAGTACTACACCCTATCTTAGGGGTGTCAAACAAGATTTCACAGCGGGCCACCGTTGAAAACAGGCATTAAGTCACGGACCAAACTCAATATTTATTGAGAAATTAACTATAAATGTGCATGTATTCCCTTCTCTCCGGATATAAAATATTGTTTTTTCATGTGGACACACTGAATCTGGAACAGCCAAAGCGTATTAGTATCAACGGATGAGAAATTGTAATAGAAAAAAAAAACACACATCAGTGGTATTTCTTTCTTATTCTGTCTCTTTTGTAGTCTTTTCAGATCATTTTCAATGTAAATCTTTTGATAACAGAACAACATGTATGTGCACAACAAAGTATGTGAGGTCTACATAGTGGTAGGCCGACTACAGTACACATTCAATTTTATCCCGCGGGCCAAAAATAA
This sequence comes from Paraplagusia blochii, assembly GCA_016785265.1. Lineage (NCBI taxonomy): Eukaryota > Metazoa > Chordata > Actinopteri > Pleuronectiformes > Cynoglossidae > Paraplagusia > Paraplagusia blochii. The sequence goes on along the minus strand of JAFBJS010001359.1, from coordinate 5,810 downwards.
ATACACTGCGGGCCAGATTTGGCCCCCGGGCCAGAGTTTGACACCTGTGCTCTATCTGAGGAGGACAGAGGAGTAAAACTGCGCTGGGCTTCAGTGTAATGTTTTAGTCTTTGCATAAGGATCGCGAAATAAGGCACATAAAGAAGATGATTTTGATGTGATCTGTGGAATAAATTAAAGTGTTGGGAGTTATTCTGACTGACTGGGCGGTTGGTGGCCGAATGGTTAAGGAAGCGGACATGGTCCAGGGTCCCAGGTCTCCGGTTCGGATCCCCCTAGCACCAAGTTACCACTGAGGTCCACTGAGCATGGCACCGTCCCCACTTACAGCTCCCTGGGCGCTCAAAGCTGCCCACCATTCATTTCGGTAATGGGTGAAATACAAAGGTCACATTTTCGTGGTGTGAATCACAATGACAAGGAGTTTCCTTTCCTTTTCTTAACGTTTCATTGTATGTCTATATTCTGTGTGTTGATTGATGCGCCTTATAATACAACACCCCTTAAGGTCTGAAACATATGGTCACGATTACCGGGTTCTGTGTTCTAGGCGTTACAAAATTTCCCATTTTCTGTCCCAGTAGCCTTTTATGAAAATAATTCTCCCTTCATCATACAGAAAGTCAACAGTGCTTTCATCACAGAACCCTACTCCCTACTGCCTAGCAAGCATTGAAAGACTTAAAATGTGTAGAACTATTTCCTTGAAGCAACCAACAAAAATAATGAAATAAAAATGGTAAAAGGTCTTAACAATTTGATGAGGTGTAGACTGTCAACTGTCCGATCGGGGTTAGAGTGAAGGAGGCCAACGAGCAGATGGTTGTAGGCTCCAAACTTCTGATTGTTTTTTTTTTCTTCAGTGGGTTTGGAGGAGAGTCAGTGTGTACTCATTTTAGGAATATTTTATTTTTGCTTCTTGTTCCAAAACATCGACTTTGACCCTGTTGAGACTGCTCTTCCTTCCCAACAGTTCCATCCATCAGACCATCTTCAGACTGTAGGTCCAAGTGTTGAAACATCTTGATGTTGGCACGGTGACAAACTACCGCCAGACATCAAATGAAATGAAAAGAGTTTCACAGATGTTTAATAGTTCAATTCTCTAGTTGAAGTCAGTCAGTTCCCTTCATCTGACCCAAGATGATGGGTTTTTAATGAACCACAGACTGAGGACAAACTCACGAAACCCGCACTGCAGCCAACTGAGCAACAATCCCTGATGTGAGGCCAACTGACCATTGGTTGTGTTCCTCTGGGTATGAAGACCAGCTCCATAGAATCATAATCTTTCACATTCAGACTAACGCTGGTCTAGGTATGTTTACTACAGGTGCGTTACCGTGGTAACAGACATTGATGTCTGGGAATGCTGGGCAGACTTGGTTCTGACCTTACCAACAGAACTAATAACAACAAGCATGGTTCCCACACTGCCGTGCGTCACTCCTGCCTGGCCTTCCACCTCAACAACTGCCCTGGTCCATGGTGGGTCGGACTGGGAAAAGTTAAGCACCACATGGTTGGCTTCTTACTCACTTTGTCTAATTTGATGTTTCAATTTCACACCCAGTCACTGGGGAAACATGACACTTGTTTTTCCGCCGAAGGAAATAAAGAATAAAACATTAAACAACACTCTCATTGAATAATCAAAAGTCAAGAGGCAGAGAAGACAAGAAGAAGAGAAAGAAGACGAAACAGCGGCCACAGCAGCAGTCAGAGAAGAGGAGCCTGTGACTGAGAGTCTGCTGAGTCACATCAGTGGCACGAGTCACGTCAGAGGATCGCATGAGTTATCTGTCATGATAACAGAGATATGAAGCTGAGCAGCGGCGAACAGGACCTCACAGTCAGGAAGTCAGGAAAACAACACAGCTCTTCACACTGTTACGACTGCCAGAAAAAATAATACAATAAAACAAAGCTTGTTCTCCAAGAGAACACAGCTCACAGCTTCTCTCTCTGATGTTTGGAATTTCAGTCTGAAGCCAGAGAACTGGGTAAAGACGCGAGTGCGAATCCATCTGGGGGAAATATTTAGACAAATATGTGAGGCAGTGCTCATCTGAGGAAAACGGAGAAGTAGAGAAAAGAAATTGAGCAACAACACGATGAAGGCATTGACTCTAATCTGGGGCTGTCACATTATTAATCACCTGTTTTTTTTTTCTTTATTTCTGTTTCTACAGCGTGACCAAGTGGGGCCGAGAACTGTTTATCCACATTCTATCTCTTTCAAGAACTGTCATTGATATTTAGGACCTTCAGGAAGAAGGCAATCTGGTCTTGATGAAGTTGACACCTCCTGGTCTCCAGTTTATTACTGAAGAAAGAGGTAGAAGAAATACACCAGGTAGTAGAAGTGAAGGCAGCACTGGAGTAGCAGTAGAAGACATCCTGTATCAATTTGAATTTATTTTTTTTGGCCCCAATTCCCGGTCCATTTTTCTGGATATCTTTTTTCTTTAGTCATTCCAAATGGAGATCCCTCAGTTTCAGTGTTAGCAACCTGATGTTCAGGTGGAACAACAGCAGAGTCTTCACTGGGAAGACACTGGGACTAGCTTTACAATGGGAAGATACAGTGGTGAAGTTTTTCAGACAGCTAATCAGCTCTGCTGCCTCCTAAAGGCAGAAGTGTTGAAGATTAATTGGATGATGTAATGTTTTTTGTGACGTGATTTTCTTTTTTTTGCACTTGTATTGTGTTAGGTTAAGGAACAGAGTGGAGTCAGGGTGGAACAGCTGGAGACAAGTGTCAGGAGTGGTATGAGATAGAAGAGATCAGCTAAGGTGAAGGGAAAGGTTTAGAGGACGGTGGTGAGACCATCCATGATGGATTTGAGAACGGGGAGAGATGGAAAAGGATGCAAAGGGACCGTAAAAGTGACAACACCAAAGGAGAAGATTGTATTTCCAGTTTCTTGGCAATGTACGCAGTCAAAATCATTCAGTCAATCAGATTGGAGTCAAGAGCCCTCCCTACTTCCTGAACTGGACTGACCAGAGAAAATGAATGAATTAAAAAGGGTTAAAATAAAAGCAGAGATTAAACACTTTTTAATGAATGGAATGCATTAACAAAACAAAACCAATCAGTTTGGAATAAACCCCCCCAAAAAACAGATCCACATATACAGTGAGTTTTGTTCATATACATACTGTATATGGCTTTAAGGCCAGAGCCTTCAGGGGTAAGGAGGTGCAGTTACACACACCAGAATTACCTGCAACCAAAATTTACAACCCAGTGATCCTAGCCTTCATGTTCTATTACAGTTACACAGCAGAGTAACTGTGTATTCTAGGCTGGAAGCACGAGAACTGATGTGAAATCACACCAGGTCTGTTCTTCTTGAAGACCGAGCCAAAGACTTTCTCTATTTTCAAAAAGCCAACATCTGGGGAACACATGGGAAAGCCATGAAGCTCAACCTCCGCAGTGTTCGCCACTTGATATCGGGTCACTGTCCACCTGGGGCAGGAGTGTAGGTGGGGACCGTGGGGTTAGGAAGTTATGGCCACAGTACTGAGTGGTTCAACTCTTTACCTAAGTGAAAAGGAAAACTCTGGATCACATGTTTTACTTCGATCAATGCCAGATTCACAAGCCCCCCTCTGGTCCATGACGGTACTGCAGGGGGTCCCAGGGAGTCTTTATGAGTTTAAGTGAATGTGAATTTACATTTAAAGATATAGTTTAACAAAGGGTTCCTGAAATGACTAAATAAATACTCCTCCATGTTAAACTTTTTAGAAAAGAGAAGCTGCAGGTGTGTATATCAGGTGTTGCTGAGGTGACAGGTGATGTTATGAACTGTGATTGGCTTCTGCTGCTGTAATGCTATCATTGTGGTCAAAGCCACTTCATGTTTGTTGATGTTTACTTTTATTCAATAAAAAACATCTCTACCTATGGCAAACATTTTATTTTAGCAATAGGCAGAAGGTAGCTGGAGGTGGAAGAGTTCAAGACACTGAGATTCCACCTATGAATCAGCCCAGCTAGCTCAGTCGGTAGAGCATGAGACATGTCTTATGGCTTAGTGCTTATGGAAGGACTTGTGTGTAGAGGATTTCAGTTTCGAGTCCACCAGCTGCCAAGTTACCACAAGGGTTCACTGAGCGTGGTACTGCGCTGAATGAGGTCATTACAGGGACAACAGAAACTAGAAGGTTTGGAGAAAAAGCAAGAGAAACCAGGTTCAGATGGTTTGGACATGTTCAGAGGAGGGAGAGAAGACAAAGTGGTAGAAGAATGATCCTAGAGATTGAGCTACCAGAATGGAGACAAAGAGGAGATTGATGGATGCAGTGAGGAAGGACATGGAGGTAGTTGGAGTCAGAGTAGAAGATGGATATCTTCTCTCTTTTTAGATATTTGATCAATCATAAGGTTTATTTTGATTACTTTTTTTTTAAATCTGAAAACAAGACTATTTCCTATAACATTTTCCAAGTCCTGGAAATGGAATTTAAAAACCAAAACTTTACCCAGGTTCTTCATAACTGTAGAAACCCGAGAACACCAATTCTAAAAAAAAATACAAAGTATTCCCAGCTACTAGAAATTTGACTTGAGGGCATAATTCGGATAAAGATAAATCAAAACATTTTTTTAACACAAGTGTCAGATAAAATCACTCCATTGTTTATCCCATTTACAAACTTGGGGTCTGATTCTGGACATGTATTTGTCTGTGACATCTATGATCTGACAGTTTCTCTGTGAGAAACAAAAACAGAATCTGTTGTTTTTTTAGAAGTGTACGCGCAGCATCGCTGAGATCTGTCTCATTCTAACGTGTAAACCTGCTTGGCTAAAGCGTCAATGGCACCACCGTGTGGCTGCACTTGATATTGACAATATGGCGATTACTATTGTGGTATAATCCTTCTTTGGGTGACACGATAGTGTACCTATACTTATATTTATAGTTATAATAAATAAAGTATAAAATAAATAGTTATAAATAATTATTTTAAAAGAGCATTATTTTAGCAGATAAATGCAACATTCAGCGGCAAAAACAAGCAAAAAACTTTCATATTTTACTTCTGTTAGTAATTCAACATGGACCAGGGAGTGCCTTTCCTTTTTAGTTGTACTTTTTTATTGGAGCACATAATACAACCAACACGAACAAAAATCAAACCACCATTTGTACTTTGTACTACTGTAATATATCTTTATACTCACATTAGCGTCTCTCTAGCACTCTGAACCAGTTCACCCTGGGCTGACGACGTTTAGTGTCAAGTGCAAAGGCGTAGATGTCAATTTACAGGTAGTTTCTAACGTTACGTATCACACCACGAGTGCTTAGGAATATATTTTATGTTTTTAAATAAAATTCACTTTTGTTCAGTATGTTCTGCTTATTTAGCGCTAACAAATTTATTTTGAACCCCGTCCACTTAAAGTCTCTGCACATGCGCAATTACACGGATCAGTCAATTTGATGTGAAGGAAGGGGGGGATCCAAACAATCATTTATTCAGAAAAAACGCCTATATTTACTAAATATTGAAAATAATTTTAAGATATACTTCAAAGCAATTTTTATGTCGAGTAAATGGGCTGTTTCTTGATTTCTTTACTACAGAGTTACTTGGGAACCCGCCGGTGGCCAGACCCCTGCCTTGGCTCGACATGGTGGCGGCGAAACCGAGGCTCTCTGACCGTTGGCGCTTGCCATTTAAAAATGTTTATTTACACTTGCTTTTACGTATGAATTTTTTCGTTGTATTCATTTATATGTAAAATTAAATTACATTAATATATATATTTACATTTTGTAACCAAT
>JAFBJS010001354.1:242475-326279 GCA_016785265.1 Paraplagusia blochii | reverse complement strand
TTTTATTATTTGACATAAACCACTGACAAAAAAAAATTCCCAATAAACTTGAAAAAAATGACATGAAATTGAAAAGAACATTTTTACAAAACCTCAATATCTTAAAATTTCATTGAAAACAAGCAAAAATGACATTCATTAATTACCTTAAGTTTTACATTTTAAATGTTAAAAAAAGATACAAAACCTGTTGTTTTTCCTTGAAATTTTGTTTCATAAATATCCAAAAAGTTTTATTTTTTCATGCAAAACATTGAGTATACATTTTTAAACATACTTACTTTTGTAATTGAGAATAAGACACATAATCTTTGGATTGTGTTAAAAATTACAAATCAAAAAACATTTTCAACACATTTTGTTAAAAAATGCCAATCAGAAAAGGACTTCAATGTCAACCAATTTTTTTAAAATACTTTTTCACATTCTATAATGTTAAAAAAGGCAACATTTAAAATTAATTTAAAAATTCTAACTTCTCTTAAATTGTGAAAAATTTTAAGATTTTCTTTAGGAAGACATTTCTTTTTCGAAAACAAATTCTTTCATTTTTTTATGATAAAAATCACACACAATTCTTGATTAATAATAGAGCTTCAGGAATATGACGATATTTTGAATTTTAATTAAATCATTTTTCTACAAAAAGAGTGACACAAAATATTATTTTGTTTAGAAACAAGCCAAACACATTTACATTTTTTCCTATAATTTTTTTTCATTTTTCATACGACAAAAATGTCAAAATGTTTGATGTGACAAAAAAGAAAGAAATGTTCTCTCAAAAATTTTATTATTTTTATGTTATAACACAAAAAATGTTTGGATTTTGTTAGAAATTGGATAAGTTTTTTCCCAAAATATTTTCTAATATTTCTATTACACAAGAAACGTACAGAAATTATAATTTTTTTAATTGTGTAAAAATTAAAAATGTTCACATGATTTATGACTATAAGACTAAAAATTACACAAAATCTTTTGATTTACAACAAATACATCTTTCCAAAATCAGAAATCATAATGATAAATGTGGAGAAAATACAACATTTAATGTATTTTGGATAAATGTTTCTAAATTACATGACAAAATGATCAGAAAATGCTAGGATTTTATTAAGAATAGCAAAACAAATTTGGAAAATCTGAAAAAAATTCATCATGGTTTCTACCAGTTGACTAACAAGTGACATCTAAAATTATCATTCTTTTTAATTCCAAAACATGATGTTTTGAAAAAAAATGTTTATATGATTAGAAACATGCAGAAAAGATAGAAGAGACTTTTTATTTTCTTCTCAAAATTTTAATCTTTTCTTTTCAACATGACCCGCAAAGGTTCTTGAGTCTCTCATGATCTATATGATCTGGAAACAAAAATAATTTTAAAATTGCATGATAAATGAATATTTAAATTAAGATTAAATTAGTATTTTTTAGTATTCTTCCCTTGTCCTTTCTCTTATTTTTTTTTTTTACCCTGTCATGAGAACTGATGATGATTTGAGTAAAAATAATATGTCTGATTTCAGCAGAAATAAACAAAAAGAATTGAAATGAAAGGTCAGAGATGAACAATCAGACAAAGAGTGAGAAGTACCGATGAGTCAGCACAATACGCACAAATGCGGAATCACAGGAAAATAATCCTAATCCCCTTTAATTCAGTTAAATAAGGTTAAGTGAGCATTGATTCCTCTTTTGCCGCAGTTTCCCTGAACCACTGTGTTTTCCTGAAAGCCAGGTTTGGTTCCGTTAAATCTCTGAGGGCAGGAGCTGGAGCAGATGGCCACGGTTGCATGTGTAACATCACTTCTGTTTGTCTCTAATGGTTTATTGTGGGAAGCCTCAGACGCCACAAGATGTTGCAACACAAAGATAACCACTGTGCAGACAGTGACAAAATGCACACAAACAGACAGCGTATTGTTTTTTGAGGGACAACCTCCATTAGAGATGGAGAAGGAGACACAGGTCTGTGCTGTTGTAGGTGACACCTAGTTCTTTAGTCCATTTTATTTAACCAGCATTGATTAATGAATAACATTCTATAATTCTGACTAATTTGAGTTAATGTCCAGAACTATATTTTAGTACGTTTAAGTATGTAATTGCAAACATTATAATGTTTTCGATTAAAGCTGCTTTGGTAAAACTGTGTTTAATTTTAATTTTCCTTAAATAACGGCACATCATATCAAAACATTTAAGATATTTCAACTAAAAGATTTTTAAAACAAATCTGTATAAAACAAAATAAAAAATATTTTTTCCTCATATCACAAAAAGAAAATTTGCTTTGTTAAAACATGGAAAACTTGTCTGGGAGCATGTTTGGGCAAACTAAGGCCCGGGGGCCAGATGCGGCCTTTTCATCTTTGTAATCCGGTCCACCAAACATTTTAAAATATTTTTTTTTCTTTTTTCATCTTCAAAAAAATACATTTTTATCTTCTCCATCTTTCTACTCCTACTCTAGACCACTGTGTTTTGGTGATTCCTTACACCAAAATAAAAAGATGAAGAATTCAGCATTTTTTTCTTCAAACAACCCATTTTGGATCTATTTATTTTTTAGAACCCAACTCCTTCAGTGCATGAGAACCTCCGTCACCACAGAGATCTGATTTACTTCAAACCTACAGTTGAGTGAGGTGTGTTTTCAACTGCAGGTTTGAGGATGATGAAATTAAAAGAAGGATTTTGGACACAAATCAGAAAGAAACAACCCCTGGTGACAAACCCTGCAACAACCTCCTCCTCACTGCAGAGTGTGGGACAGAGAAAGGACAAGAAGTGACAGAGAGAGAAGACAGCTGATGGACGAACTGAGTCAGAGTCGATGACTTTGTCCCTGTCACCAACTCCTGTAGCACAAAATGTCAAAAAGCAGATCAAACAATCACAGAAGACAGTCAATGATTTCAGGACATTTCAGTGGCCTCATGATTGATTTTTTTTCTTTTTCTTCTTCTAATTGTTAATTATATATATATTTTTTTGTTTAAGTAACACAGCTCTGTTTTCTTTTTTGTAGATGTGAAACAAAGATTAAGTGTGAAAGATCTTTTTTATGAAATTTAGCTAATAAAGTTTGTTGTAAAACGTAAATAAAAATGAAAAAATGAATGTTGTCCCTGCCCCCAGATCACAAGTGGCTTCTTGGACTTGTCCCAAGATTCCAGTTCTCGAAAAATGGTTCAGAATGAATCACTAAAAATTCCCTTGTTCAGATTTGTTAAAAAAAAGCCATTTATTTTTTTATTAAGAATGTTTAAGCAATAATGCAAAAATAATAAAGATAAAAAAAAATCACAGACCACTGTGACCATTGGGACATTTTTTTTCTCATTATAAAAGGTGGTGTTTTTAAAGATTTAGGATTTGATTTGAAGTTTGAAGGATTAGAGAAGGGATTAGGATTAACACATTGGTGACAAGACAGTGCAAGTCGGTGGTTGTCTATATGTGGTGGAGTTCTTTCTTAGTTCCTCGGAACAGGAACTGACTTCAAAACTGTAAAGGAAGCTTCACAGGAAGTTGAAACAGCCCCCGCTACATAAGTTACTGTTGAATGTATACAGTCATTACTGACGACTGACACCATGTGCAGCACAGACCAGTGTCAGGAGTGAATAATCTGTTGGTCTGATGTTTGATTAAACACATCAAGTTTGAGGATGAATTAAAAATCCCCGAATGAAAACAAAACAAAAAATATTACTAATATCAAATAAAAGAGCGACATCAAAAAGTCCCAAAATGGTTCAAGTCTGTCATAAGAATACCAGTGATTGTTTAGGAAACAGAAACTTAAGGGCCCTGAACCAGACCTTGGACACCACTGCGCTGTGTCTGTTTTTCTATTAATTAAAAAAACAACAAAATATAAAACCATTAAAACACCAGGATTTAAAAGATTAATTTACAATAAAAACAAACATCCTTCTCACTGTTTTAAACACTCCGACCCATAGGTGGCAGGATCTGTAACATATATTTACAAATTCTTGACTTTAAACCCAAAGAAAAACAAAAGACATTCAAAAAAAGCAACTAAAATGCAAATTTCTTTTTGTCTTGAATTTATTAAAGGTTCATCTTGAAAAAATACCAAATATTAATATTTTAAATGTATATTTATGTCTTAATAGTTTTTTTCTAACCTTATTAGAAAATGTCACTTCTATAATCTAATCTAATCTAATCTGTATCCATTCTCACGTAATCTAAGAAAGGAAGGACTCCTTGTCATTGTGTCACTGAGATTTAACCCATCACCATAGTGAACAGTTGGGGACGATGCCCTGCTCAGTGGACCTCAGTGGTAACAGCTCTAAGACTCAAACCTGAAACCCACTGGACCCATGTTTGCTTTCTTAACCACTAAGCCACCACTTCCCCTGGTAAAGACATAATTTAAAGTTATTATATCAAATCAAACCAGGTCTACGAACTAGTTTAAGGAACGGAAACCAGAAACGTTTTGCATTTTGTTTGGAACAGAAACAAAAGATTAAATTCCTTTTTTTGTCATTGTGACGTTGTGATTCACACCACGGCGCACAATGAAATTTGGCCTCTGTATTTAACATCATCAAAGTGAGCAGTGATCAGCTAATGAGCGTCCGGGGAGCAGCGTGTGGAGACGATACCATGCTCAGGGCACCTCAGCAGTAACTTGGCGGTAGGGGGATTCGAACCAGGGACCTTGCGGATCCAATTCGCTTCCTTAACCACTAGGCGACCACTGCCGCTGGAAAACCAGAAACATTTCTTTTGGTTCTGGAATAGAAACACTTACCAAAAATAATGGTTATATCGACTTCTTCAAAAATTCAGAAACAGCTACAAGTAGTAATTCGTCTCTTGAAAAGATTCCGGAATAATTTTTTTTGTTCTGGAACATCAACCCCATCGTAGAACCCAAAACCAAAAACGTAAAAATGTCGTACCTGCTCTGAAGCGATTTGCAAAAAATTCTCGTACAAAGCCCCGTCGTCTAATCTAAAAATCTAATCTAATCAGTACTGGTTAAGGTTAAAGTTGATCTTTTTAGGATTCAGCACTAGGAAAACTATTCTTCTTTCTTCCTAAACTTATTCCTGACATCCAACTGGTGGCGTTTCTGCTTCACTCCATCATAAAAGAGTGGGTCAGTAACTAGTTGGTTTGTTTGAGGGACACTGTCCAACAGTGAGAAGCTGTGATTGACTCTCAGCAGGTGGTGCTGTGGAGGCAGTAGAGGGAGTTGGCAGCTCGACTCTCTGGGGAGAAGAGACTCAGTTAGAAGCGGAGCAGTGAGATGAGAATAGTCGTCCGTTGAGGAACTGGGAGAGGACGCAGGAGGCGCAGATGGACAAGGAGCCCACATTCTGGGACGTGAGGAGAAAGCTGCCTAACCACAGGGTGTTGGTGTTTGAGGTGAACAAGGATCATATCCTCTAATCAGTATCACTTCATGTAGCAACACCTACACACACCGCACAGTGGCTCAACGGTTAGTGAGGATGGAAGAGGAGACAAAGGAACCAAGACGACACCACTGTCCACTGTTCCTTTACAAGTTACTGTAAAGTGAAAAATCCAGCCAAAAAAAAACAAAACATTTTTTTTTTAAATGGAAACAAGAAAAATAATTAAAACATTTAAATGACTTTATGAAAACAAATGACAAATAATAAATAAGTGTACATTTTTTTGGTTTTAGTTTGTCTGGAAAAAGAATCATTCATCTAAGAGAAGAAAAGAAAATTTTGTAATTTACTGAATTATTTTTTATTACTTACTACATATTTTACTACTATACCCGCTATGTACTAGGAGAAACTCCAAGTATTTATCGTTACTACCCAATCCGCATGTATTTTTCCTGATAAATATATATATATTTTTGTGTTTTATTAGGAATATTTTGAAATTTTTTTATGAGTAACAATAAGTATTTTTTCTTTTACTAATAACGATTAATACATTTTTTAATACTATGAAAAATAGAAATTTGTCATAGAAATGTATCTAGAATCTACATCCAGTAGCTTTCACTTTTAATTTATTAATTTTTTTCACTGATAATTTTTTTTCCTACTTAAGTATATTTTCATTCCTAGCAACAAGTTGATTTTTTTTTTTCCCTTCTAACTACCAGTGTTGCGTCTCCTCTCCGAAATGATGATCCCTGACCGCCTGATCTGTCTACGGACAGGAAGTAGAGGAGGGAGCCCAGGACAGAACTTCTGCCCCAGAAAGAGGAACAGATGTCCAAACAGACCTGCTGTGGAGACAGACAGACAATAGAAAACACAAGTAAACGTTTGTCTCTGGTAACAAAACATTATCCACAGAACAATCAGTCATTATTTTAATTGTAGACGTTTTGTTCATTGTTAACTGATAAATCAGATTATTGCAAAAAGGGAAACATTTAAAGAAGTCTTGCATTAACATGACAAACTGATTAGAGCAACGGTCTCAAACTTGCAGGCCGTGGGCCATTTGTGGCCCGTGGAACGATATTTTAGGGCCCCCACCTTGATGTGAAAGTTTGATTTAAAATATTTGTTCTCCACATTCTATAATAACTCCTATAGTTCTCAAAGCCCTGACCCACAGCCTCCTTCTGGTTCAGTGTTGTATTACACAGAATCTATGGGAAACTGATTTTTTTATTAATTTTTTTCCTTTCGTAATGACTTATTTGAGTTTGAGACCCGTGGGTTAGAGTCATTTTTGTCGGGATATTCCTAGATATCTACAACATACAATTACATATAATATTTACATGCAGATATTGTCCCAGCACTTAGGTTCTGATTCTGATATCAGCCGTTTTAACCCCTAAAACTGAAGCAAATATCCCAGAGTTTTACATCCAAGTCTAGACTTTTTGTCAAAATCAGGGCTTCGTGTTCTTGGATTTATCATTACCAAAGAAAAAAGTGTCCAACTAACTCTATATAACTCTGCTAATATCCAGCGGATAATATTGGCTGTCATATACTTTTGGACATCCCTATTTTTTTATTCAACAAAGTCCAGTTCTGATTGGTTCACTTATCAAAGCCTATTGGATTCCATGTAATCTGTGACAAAACAGACTGGAACTTTTTATCTCCATCTACAGATTTACACAGAAGTAAATAAAAAACAAAACAAAAACACAAAATGAAATGTCTCTCAGTGAGACAGGATGTCATACAATTTCCTTCATGACTGTGATTTCAGTCCATGTTCTGACACACAGAAAGTCTCAGGCTGAAGACTTGTCCCTCACGGTGATGTTTTGCTGTGTTTCATATTCATGTAAAACAAAACCTATGTTAGAGGAGACAGACATCGATGGATGCCAAGGTGTAGGGGAAGACCAGGGGGTGTTGACAGTCCCTGGGGAAACAGCACCAGGGGAGTTCGAGTACGACACCGTCAGTTCACACCTTAGAGAACGTTCCGTATTCTGTGTGAGAACATGCAAAGTACAGGTGTGAAGGGATGTGGGCAGAGAGATGAGGCAGCAAGAATCACAACGACACCACAGCTCAATCGACAGGTGACGACAATTCACACCTGAAAAATGACAGATTTGATGGTGAAGTCACTTCAACAGGTTTGAACAGAATCAAAACATAAAGAAAAATATTAGTTATAGAAAAAAGTTATTTACCCGAACCCCGTTCTTTTAACAACAATAATAAAACAAATAATATAATAAAATACTAACAAACAATAATAATAAAATAAATCAAATTAATACAACAATCAGCGTATTAGGCCTAATTTAATATAATGTTCCTTATATCTAGAAAATATTTGTATTTGACAGAATATATATATATGCTGAGATTATCGTGTGAGATAAAGTGTAAACAGGCCAAAGGGTGGTTTTCCTTAGTAACAGAGAGAGCAGAGAGTCTTGGGTTTGATTCCCAGAGGGACCAAAAGATTGGCACTTGTCAGGGGCAGAATGTTAACAGCAGATAAAAAAACAACTGCTGCTGTTAAAACAATAATTTAGCCCAAAATGGGATCATTAAAGTATAACTTTCTTTCTTCTAAATGAATTATTTCACACAAAAAAGTCACAAGAACCGTGTAATTAAATATATCAGGGTAACCCTGATATTTAAAACTGGCATGTAGCCAAGAAGAATGCAGCCCCAAACCATGACAGAGCTTTTCACCAAAGCCAAAATGAACCAGAATCTGGTGGTTGGCTGATTGTATCACCAAGATTATATCAAGTTTTATGTTTGTAATCAAGGGCTGTAGTGGAGGCCAAGCGGTTAAGGAAACTGACTCTGGTGTTCAAGGTTCGAGTCCAAGAGCTGCCAGGTTGGCACTCAGGTACTCAGCATTGTCCCGACCCACAAAACTTCTTGTGGGCTCACCACCCACAGGAAGGCTCACAGTATGGAGCAGTGTGATTTGGGTGGTGCAACTGCCCCTGCGACCTGGCAAAAGACAAGCAGATGAAGATGAATGAATGTTTGGAATTATTTCATTTTTATTAGGAATGAAGATATTTATCCATGTCTCATCTTTCTAACCATTTGTACAGGTGTTGGACTGATGTGGTTACTTCTGTCCCTATTGATTCATTGAGACTTCATCCAACTGGGCTTGGATTAACACTGGATTAACGCTGTACTAATCTGCTTTAGGACATTTGATGAAAATTAGTTATTGCAACATCTTTGGCATGATTATGCTGCTGCCTTTTACTGATATTTTGATTAATGTGCATTGTTCTGGTAAAAAATATATAATATAATAACATATAATTATTTGTATATATATAGAAGTACATGTATAGTTGATGTTCACCTATTAGACATATTTTATTTCCTTTTTGTTCTTTTTTTATTGTCGTTCCAAACAATTGGGGAAGTAATTCCTTGCGGTTTAAAGCGACGCTTCTAACTTTACCTCCATCTTTACACAACTCTCTCCCAGAGCAGGAGGCCAAACACAGGCACCAGACGACAGGTGCTGCTGCAGATTATTTTAAGGCCAATTCTGTGAAAAGTTCCACTGCAGCTGAACAGAACTGGATTCCAAAGCACCAAAGCATCGACCACATGCCAGAGTAGAAAGTACAGTGACAGTACACACTTCCTCCTCAGAAAAACCAAACATGACCATCACATGACTGTGGTAAATTACCTGATCACACACTCTGGCCGTGACTCACAATCACAATCTGATCCAATAATGTCAGAGTGCTTTGAAAAGGACACATTGACAGCTGTGATATTATGTATTTGAATATCTCCTTCACTGACGTGTGAAAAAATATCTCTGCACAGAAGTCTTTGCTGTTTGGGAAAAAAAAAAAAACAGAAGCCGTCTGTGAAGCTGCATGTGTGTTTTTTTAACCACAAACTTTGCATCTCACCAAACTCTGCTGAGCTCCGTCAAAGGACAGGAATAGACTGGGCCGTAATGACCAGTGAAGCGACTCTCATTTGGTGAATTAACAAAGTTCAACTCAGTGACGGGTGAATGGGGAAAAATCCACAGAGCTCACGTGGTTGAAGCTTCGAGATGAAAAAGCGAAACTTATAAAAGAGGAAATGGTTTGAGATTGATCAGTGAACATCAGTGTTTCAGCTCTGCTTGGATTATTTTATTATTTGTTGCCTAATAAGGTTTAAACCATGCTCCGTGTATTTACCACAGCTGAACACTGCCATCTAGTGGCAATAACAATAACAAGGGATTTCAGAATTAAAACACTTTTAGTATGGCAGAAATACGCTTCCGTAGTAATTAACATCATCAAGCATATTAAAATGTAGGAATCAAACCCAGAACTCAGAACAACCTACTTCTATACTATAGAACACACATAGGTTTAAATACATTCAAATGAAGATACATTTTTTAACCAAAAATTAATACCAATCTGTACCCATCTGTCACTTGGACTGCACACTTCATATACAATCATGTACTAATGGAGCCTTAGTATTTAAAACATTTGATCTAATGTTTGTAGGATTTGACTTTAACATTATTTACATCTAGGACTAAAACTATGACCAAAAACTGGTTGATGTCAGGACTTTAAACCATAGTTTTTTTGTTGCTTTTTTTTTGCAATTGGTTCATTATGAACAGAAACAGTATTTTAACATTTCCGGTATAAGGTTCTATGTTCCTACGTACGTTCCTGAAGCAGTTAAAACAGTCCCTGGACCGGTAAATTTCATTCCTTGTCAGATGTTTAACAAGTTTAATAACAGTAAACTCTAACATATATACAGTATAGATATATTTACTGTAGTAGGACACTTGTATAAGATTTTTAAAGAACAAAATAAAACCGGTATTAACTGGTTTCTATTATTTTTATTTTGTTTTTGTTCCTGAATTAAACAAATTCTAATATTTCTGATTTTGTTTTTTGTTCCAAGCAAAATGCCAAAAGTTTCCCGTTTACGTTTTTTTGAACCACTTCAAAGCCCTGGTTAATGTTCCTGTAAAAAGGACAACTAGTGGCCAGAAACCTACAGTACAAAAGGTACTGCTGCTAAACTATCTTGAAGATAGTATCTTCATATCTCTAATAAAACAGTTTTATTCCCAGGTTCCACACCCACAGGGCAGTATTCTCTATGATGACTCTGTCCTTCACTGGATCCTGGTCCTGAACATCTCATCTCTGTCCCTGCTTCTTCATCTGCACACAATTACTCACAGGGTCTGATAGAACACTAGGCACTTGAAAAGTTTGGGAGGTGCACAGTCATGTGCACTGATCTTTACAGTCATCAGTCACTGGACCCCAGTAGATGATGTAAAAGTCTAGAATGTCAGACAGTCCATTGACTTGGTTAGCTGTCTGTTTAATGACCAATTCTTGGAGCTCCTCAGGGCACCGTTTAAAGCCCATTTAGGAAAAGAAAATTAAAAGTGAAGATAAAAATTACATTTTCTGGGAAATATATATTACTTGGATGAATAAGCACTTTGAATAAGCACTGGACTTTTAGCTTCAGAAGACATTTGCACAGGGACATAAATGACGAAACATCGTGAGAATTTTACGGACAAATTTGAAGGATATTTTTCTTCTCGCTCAACCCAGTTCCTGACTCTAGTTCTCAACGTTAGAGCTGTGTGTGAGAAAACCGAATTGAATTTGTTTTCCATTTCATTCTGTGTATGAAAACAAGTGAGTTCCTTTTAAATTTAGGGATGTGAGACTACCTGATGTGTGTTTTCATGTACCAGGGGCTTTTTCCCCTGGAGCCACGTGCAAAAGGAGCAAAAAAAAAAAGTATTCTGCCGAGCTTGGACATTGCGAAACGTTTCACAAATATAATGTGAACTCAAATAATGGAGATACTTTCCTGGTCATGACCCTCAGGAGGGGGACTGAGAGTCCACCGTGAGAAAATACTGTCTGTCTGTGGCACCATGGCACTAGAATGGACAAAGAGGAAGTGCCAATTGTTAAAAAGTTGAATGAAAACGAGTCCAAATAGATACACGAAAGAAATAAACCACATGAAACTTACATTTTCGCAACTAATTTAGAAACCGATTAACAGACTGGGCAGAGTGACTGAGGGTTGGGGCTGAGAGTAATAACGAAAGTGTGGCTACAGGGTCAGTGATGGACCATGGATCATATTTTCCTGGTCCACTGTTTTTTCTAAAAGAGAACAAGTGAAGAAATACAATGTTGTGATGATATAAATATCATATAAGTTTCAGTTCTATTTAATCCTTGTTTCTTCAAGGTAGTTTAAGATACATTTGAGTTATTTGAGTTAAGGCTAACCTTTAGCTATTTTATGGTGAACTGTAACCGTTACAGTAACAACTTGTACTGTAACAATGTGTCAAACCCCTCTAACAACTGTTGGAGTAACTGTTGCTGTAACTGAACATCAAAACCTCTAACAACTGTTACAGTAACTGTAATGACCCACATAAACTCCTTTAACAACTGTTACAGTAGCTTTAACAACTCATTTAAACCCCTTTAATGACTGTTACAGAAACTGTGACAACCCACCAAAACCCTTTTAACAACTGTTACAGTAACTGTTACAGTCACTGTAACGGCCCACCTAGACCTATTAACAACTGTTACTGTAACTGTTACTCTGACGTCTGTGACAGTAACTGTTACAGTAACTGTTACAGTATCTGTAACATCCCACCTAAAGCCCTTAAACAAATGTTTCAGTAACTGTAACAATAACTGTAATAACCAATCTAGACCTCTTTGATGACTGTTACAGTAACTGTGACAACTCACCAAAACCCATTTAACAACTGTTACAGTAATTACGGAAACTGTTACAAAAACTGAAATGACCCATCTAAACCCCTCTGATTACTGTTACAATAACTGTAACATCCCACCTAAACCCCTTTAACAAGGGTTTCCGTAATCGTAACTGTAATGGCCCATCTAAACCACTCTGATGACTGTTACAGTAACAACTAAACAAAACCCCTCTGACAGCTGTTACAGCAACTGTTACAGTGTAATGACTAAACATCTGACTAATGACTAATGTCTAAACCCCTCTTGCAACTATTTTTTTACTGTTACAGTAACAGTAAAATGAAACAAAAAAAAACCTAACATCCAGTTGCCTAATGAAACTCTTTCATTTTGCCTTTTTTTGTGTTGACACATATTAATCAAACACGGCTTCATTCCCGGAGATTTAGAAACATTCGTTTCCAGGAAGAAAACAGAAAACTGTGGCGGATGTTTTTATTTAGAGATGGAGCATGTGTGTGAAAAGATTTACTCCACCTCTCCAGGAATTTCATCCGTGGCAGCTGAGCTCTTCAGCCTCTTCATCGCATCCTGGATTCGGGGTAAAATGAGCTCGGAGCCGTAAGCAGGGCCGGGTCGGCCTTTATCCTCTCTCAGGGGTTGAATTACGATTTCCCGAGTGGAGCTGAACCCAGGGAAATGGTCTGAACGGTCATCCATCAGCCTGGGTGTCTGCGTCCTTCTGAACAATGTCTCACCCCTGGGGCTTAAAGAGGGTCAGCAGAGGGGTGACTTCCACCTTCATGAACACCAACATATCACACACATGTTCACACGAACCACAGTGGCCGACGGGCAGGAGCTGAGAAGAAACAAACCAACCATTGCATCATCTGGGATTTAGACGGAAAACAAACAAACAAAAAAATTCTAATTCAAATATGTATGTGTCCTTTACTATATATAAATTAATCAAGTTAAACTCATGTCAGAAAACTAGAATAACTTCAAACGAGCAAAAAAAAAAAATCAGCTTCATATGGACAGCATATGTGGAAAAAACTAATTGAAAAACTAAAGTTATTTTACTAGTCATGGGTCATGATTAAAAAGTAATATAAAAATAAATGTTTGGGGAAAAAGCTGGGAGAAGACAGATTGAGACGGTTTGGACATGTTCAGAGGAGGGACAGTGGAGACATTGGTAGAAGAATGATCCTAGAGATGGAGCTACCAGGTAGGAGACAAAGAGGAGATTGATGGATGCAGAGACGGAGGACACATTGCTGTGTCTAATAACATTTTTTCTATCACTCTATATATAAACTGTGTGTCAATGTTATTCACAATAATACAAGAAATATCTTTAACCAGGCATGGGCAAACTAAGGCCTGAGGGCTGGATGTGGCCCATTACACTTTCCGAATGCATGTTGTTGTAGCCTCGTTGGCGCAGTAGGCAGCGCGTCAGTCTCATAATCTGAAGGTCGTGAGTTCGAGCCTCACACGGGGCATTTTTGGTACAGACGGTGGCTTAGCGGTTAAGAAAACAGTCCTGGTTTGAATCCCTGAGCATGGTGTCAACCCCACACATCCCGAGGGATTAATTAAATTCTAACAAAAAAAAAACAGACATGCCCATTTTATATAATTATCCTGCCTTTTACCTGCAATGCCTAAACTCCCCAATAGATGGCGTAGAAAGGGCTCACAGCAATTTAGCGTTTTAAATAGAGATGTCCCATATTAACTTTTGCTGATTCATTTTCCGATAACACTTCACACTGCTGTTTGCCCCCAAAATTGACATACCGGTAAATGTCCCAGAGCCTTATGTGCGAATCCACAAAATTTGGGAAAATTTGTGTTTGCAATTTTTCGTTACATCCTTAATTTGAACCTTTATGACTTTAACAAGTATTTTTAAAAATTCATCCAACACTCTGGCCACAAATTTCCATGCATTAAGACAGTGACCTGATGTCTTCAGGTCCAACGGTCATTTAAGTGACCTGACAGACTTCTGTTGATGGAGTAACACTGGGGCAGTGAAGGAACACTGAGGGATGGAGGCTATCTTTATCTGTGTGTGTGTGTGTGTGTGTGTGTGTAGCAGTGACAGCTCTGGCTTCAGTCTGCACTCAGACCTCCTACGTTCATGTCTCTGACTGTTTACTGGTCCCTGCCTCACACTCCTCCCTCTCTACACATCTGCAGGACCACACACACAAACACAACTACACAAATAAAAATACAGAGACAACAAACACAATAATAGTTTGATGGCTTTGGATGAACGCACAGTATTAGACCAGACGCACAACGTCAGCAACAGTTGTGGCAATAGTTGTCACTTAAATGCAAAGCAAGACGTCCTGGGTTCAACTGCATCCTATTCTTTGCTAAAGTATAAAAAAAAAGTTGCATATAAACACATTAACCTCTGTGATTTTCCATAGTGTGGACCAGGGGACTCAAACTTGTGGCCCGTGGGCCATTTGCAGTCCATAGAACAATATTTTGCGGCCCCCACCTTTATGTGAAAGTTGAATTTATAACATTTTATAGATTTGTTCTCCACATTTTATGGTAAATCCTATAGTTCTCAAAACCCTGATCCACAGCCTCCTTCTGGTTCAGTGTGGTATTACACAGAATCTATAAGAAACTGATTTTTTAAAATTAATTTTCTTTCTTTTGCATTGAACACTAAAAGCTGACGCGGACCTTTGGTGAAATGATAGAATCAACTTATTTGTGTTTGAGACCCCTGGTGAAGACGGTTCCATAGTGTTGTGGCTGGCACGCCTGCCTCCAAAGGTGAGAGAGCAGAGAGTTCGATTCCCGAAGAAAATTTTCTTTATTATTCTGTGCTCTTCAGCTCTTCCTCAGAATTCCACATATTTCAGATCAGATCCAGTGGATTACTGGATCAGTCAGACAAACAGGATGTTGATAAGATCATGAAAACTCCACCTCTCTATCTCTCACTCGCTCTCTGATTGTTTTTTCGTTCTCCTCCAGCTCCACCTCTGCAAATCCACACCAGAGAAATTTATGGCTACTTCATGACCCAGCGCTACAGGAATGTTTCCACGCACTTACGGCTTTGCTGAATCATCCAGCGTCATTAATTTCCAATCCCACTCACTGAGGCCGATGTCAGTGACTTTTTATTGGGAAATGACGCAGAATTCCAAAGTTGGTCAAGATGGTAAAAGTTTCACTCTGACTGTTTATACCACACATATAGTACAATTCCATATCAAGTCAATCAAAGATGAAATGTCAATTCATCCTGACTCTCAGACAGACAGCTAATAGACGTGACAGGGCAGTGAGACCTCATCTGGCCAGTGTGGGCATGACGACCTATGACAACAAAGTCACATGGTTCTGCCCCTGTAGATGATGGCTTCTCTAAATGCAAAAACAACTTGATAATGATTTTTACTTCACTAATTTTAGTGACAGCCAAATATGGGAAGACATCAGTCATCTTCCCTTACAGCAGTGGTCACCAACTGGTGGCCCATGGGCCAAATCTGGCCCACTTAAGCATCCGATCCGGTCTGAGTCTGTATTACAAATGATCAAATAATAATGTATGACAGAAATTGGATTTTTTTTCCAAGTGTCTGATGATAAAAATCATAATTTTTCCAACAAATAAACAGGTTGAACATAAAGTTATGGTCATTATGTTCTGGCCCTCAGATCAGACTATGGTTCATTTACATGATTTTTTGATTTTCTTTAGGTAAAGCAATGATATAACTGTTAATAAAGTGTCTTTTCCCCCTCGCAGACCATCAGCCTATTACAGAACCTTATCATTGGGGCCCAAAGCTGACATATGGGCAGCAGGAAACTTCAACTTCAGGACCATTTATGGACCGGGCCACATCAACGT
The DNA here is from genome assembly GCA_016785265.1 of Paraplagusia blochii. Classification (NCBI taxonomy): domain Eukaryota; kingdom Metazoa; phylum Chordata; class Actinopteri; order Pleuronectiformes; family Cynoglossidae; genus Paraplagusia; species Paraplagusia blochii. The sequence goes on along the minus strand of JAFBJS010001354.1, from coordinate 310,125 downwards.
ATTAATGTAGGTTGACTAAAGTCAGAGTTTCTCCTGCGAGTAGGTCCTGACGTCAGCAGGCAGGTTTTAAACTAAATGCCTTATCACAGCAGAGTTAGTGAATCTGGTGCTGGTGCTGCAGCATCAGTGAAGTCATCAATGACTCTTCACATGGCGTTTTTATACATTTGTCCCGAGTCGAAGAATGAGAGTCACGCCATGTTTACTCGCTCCGCTCCCTGGGGCTGGCAGCTCTCCAGTGGACTCTGGACCACTCAAGTCCTTCGTCAAGTCCAGCCCGTAGGCAGGATCCTGTGGGCCTGATTACACTGGTGTCAGGGAATGACAGATGAATGCTGTGAGCAGCTCTATCTTTAGCTCTGGGTAAGGCCCACATTACTCAAGACTCCTCAGAAAGGGGAAGGAGAGGAGAGAGAGAGAGAGAGCAGCTGCAGATGGAGGGAGAAAATAAGTCACTGCATGGGAAGACAGTCGCCTTCGTGAAGGCTGAGAGTGGAGGTGGAGGTGGAGGTGGAGGAAGGAGATGTAAGAACACCAACGCAGACCGTTGGAGTGCAGATTCTAACAAAACGACTTGAAGAAACTTGAATTGATACTTGTTGATAAGAAGTTTGGGGATTTTGACCTGAGTTTTTAAGCCACTGTAAAGCTTCTCTGTAACAGTTTTGACTATTTTAGACACATTTTAATGTAATTTTGGCCAACTTTAAATGCTAATGGATTATTTTCAACAATTGAAAAAGTTGCATTTTTTACATTTCTAATGAACATTATAAACCAGACTTGGGCAAACTAAGGCCCGGGGCCGGACACGGCCCGTTTGGCGTTATAATCCGGCGCATCAGACATGTCCAAATTATTTTTAATTTATTTATTGTTATTCTTCTACCTTTTCCCTGCAAAGTCAGCATTCCCCCAATAGATAGTCTTACTCATCATTTATCTTACCCAATCTTTTTGATCCTGATCTGGCCTGTGACTCAATATTTTAGTACAGCTAAAACTAAATAATGGCCCAGGCCTGTTTTAAAATATGGGAAGACGTCAGTCCTCTTCCCGTACAGCAGTGGTCACCAACTGGTGGCCCATGGGCCAAATCTGGCCCAATTCTTATCGGTTACCGGGTCGCAGGGGCAACAGTCTCCATGACTGCAACCCAAATCACACTACAGCGTGCTGTGAGCCTTTCTGTGATTGGTGAGGTTCTTTTTTCTTTTTTTTTTTTAACAACTCTTCTACAAGTTGCCCAAGTTTTGAGTTTCAACGCCTTGGAAAAAGTCCTATGATGATAAATTTACCCCTCAACAAAAAGTCATCACATTTGCCAAACATTTAACTTTCTGAGACATTTTATAATCTAGATCTTCTCCATAAAAGCACCAATATAATAAAAAGAACAAATGGAACCAGATACTAATTCACAAATGTGGTGAAGACTTAAATCAGCTCAGGTTTTCAGCGACGGTGTCTGCTGAGCCTCCACTCCCAGACACAGTTGTGCTGCTGTGATTGAATGAGACAAAGCAGCATTTATCCAGGCCTCCCTCTGTCTGTCCCACCACTGTTGGTTTAACCCTGGTGGGCAACAGGCAGAGCTGACAGCAGCCAGACACAACCAGGTGATTTATGGAGGTGTGTGAGAGCGCAGAGGGGATGAGCACTCAGATCTGACCTCAGCTGTCTTATCAGCCACTCATCAACTGGAAGAAAACACTCGTTGGCACTGAATGGAGCTGAAGACTTCACTGAGACACTGGACATTTCTGTTCACGACGTCTCTACGTTCAGACAGTCGGAGACAGGAAAATACAATTGCTCAGACTGATTTTATGTGTCCTTGGTATGTTATATTTATACAAGTAAATAGTTAGTTTAGGGTGGAAGTGGTGGCCAAGTGGTTAAGGAAGCAGACTTGGGTCGGCAAGGCTTCAGGTTCAAATCCACCAGCTGCCAGGTTGCCACTGAGGTGCTCTGATCGTCCCAAGCAACATAACTTCTTGTGGGCTCACCACCAACAGGAAGGCTCACAGTATGGAGCAGTGTGATTTGGGTGGCAGTCATGGAGATTGCACATTAGACCTGGTAATGGATCAGAGGATGAAGATGAATAAATGAATAAAGTTTCCCAGGGGAGTTTTCCTCAAAACGTTGCAAGGTTTGCAAACTAAGGCCGAATGCGGCTCGCCACTCTTGTCCAAATTAAATATTTTATTTGAATTATCATTTTACTTCAGCCTTACTCCTGCAATGCCTGCAGTTCCCAAATAGATGAAAGCTCCATATTTCTGCTCTTGACCCGGTCCAGTGTCCAATTCTAGGGACAATTGTGGCTTGCGAGTCAAAAATTTTGTCCACGTCTGGTCTATAAGGACAGGGTTCCCTGTTTGGCTGCATGGTGCTGCCCCAAGTTCCTACCTACCAACTTAAATCAGCATTTTGGCTACAATTGGGTTCATTTAAATATTTGTTCAATGTTCATTAATGCACATTGTCCGCCTACAACAAATAAATGATATATACATGAATAAAGAGGCTTATTAATCCAAGGAAACCGGGATTTAAGAATTGGCTATTATAACCAAAATTCAATGGATTAGCTACACATTTCTGTTTCATGTTCCTTAAAATAACACTCATCCCAATGTGGCAACTGTTGCTGTTAATTATTAATATTATTATTATTATATATTCCATTCAACAATTCAAACAAAGGGGAAACGCAACTAAAGATACACTGCGCATAACTTAAATTAATTTATTTCATGTTTCCTTCTGGACGGATTCTCATTGACAGTACAGCGTTTATCCAGCAGGGGGAGCCCTATACATTGCAATGAAAGCGTTATTACAGTTCAGACTCATCTTCCCAACAACAGTTTGGTCAGTAGTCATGACATCAAGCTTGACAACAAAATTAAAAATATAGGATCGGGCTAAAATAGATTTCCCACTGAGAATTATTGTACATTTTTTAACATCTGAATTGTTGAATTGTAGTTTAATTTACATCAAAGATAAAACTTAGAGTCTAATTTCCAAGCAGATTTTTAGATTTTTTATTTGACCACAGAACATCTTTGAAAACAGACACCAAAAAACTGAGCCCGGTTTAAGGTGATGTAAACACAGATCTATTTCTGTGGCTGTGACACACTGTGGTTTCCCTGGAAAGACAAAACGCAGCCTGACGTTACAACAAAGGAGGCCACACAGACAGTGCGGTGGTCAGAACATCTCTGTGGACACAGATCAGGACAGACGGACCAGTGAAAGACTGTCGCTCAGGCCAAGAACAACCACAGGCTCTGAAATACTACAGGACACACACACACACACACACACACACACACAGATTCATCCTCCACGTTCATTTATAAACACAATCAAGTGAACTTGAACTCAGCTACTGTATTTGATTAGATTCATACAAGGATCCATTTATTGTTAAAAAGAATTTGGCCAAAATCGTTTTGAGAATTTGCATAAAGATCTAACGCAAAATAAGTTTAAAAAAAAATAAAAGAAAATCGAATCAAAAGAATTTGTTAATGTTTGTTGAAAAAAAGTGAATTTTATTAAATCAATCTTAGTTTAAAATATAACACTTAGCATTTTAATGTAGCTATGCTTACAATTTTAACATTTAAAAAAATAAAGTGAAAAATGCTTTTCTAAATAATAAGAATATGTGATTGTTCAAGGTTTTCTTTTTATTTTTAATCATTCTGTTGTGTATTATCTCTGAGGAAGTTTGTGTCACTGCCTTTTGTTGTAATGACTGCTGTTTTCGTGGACAGCTTTGTGTAAAAAAGTTATTTTCTAAATGACTCAATGAGACTTGACCCAAATAAATAAAGCGATAAAATGATTATCTAGGTCTGAAATGATGAAAATGTTTTCATTAGGATGAGTTACATTTCCTTGATGTTTTATCCAGTGATGTGTTTGTGATAAATTACTAATTAAATTAACATTTTAAACCGCCCTGATCATTTATAATGTAGAAAATCCTTTAATCTGCTCCTGTTCTCAGTCACGGTGGTCAGATTCACCCCGGTGACCATATCAGTGGACGTCATCTTAACGTTTAACGGCCAGCGACACATAACGTGGTAATTATGAGCTGTTCCAGATCCCGATCTCATCTGCAGGCTCTGAATCTGAGTGACCAAGAATAGATCCCAGTTTGGAGAAGTGGAAGAGTGAGTGGAAGAAGAGTTTGGAGAGTTGGAGATGTAGAAATGAACCAGATGATTGTGGTAAAGTCACTGTGACACACAGACAGAGAACAGACAGAGAAACGCTGCCTCGTAAACTCGGCTGAGAGGATTCAGTCGTCTGGCACCAATCAACACACACTGACACACTCAAAAAAACAAACATCACATCTGTAAATACCCGCTCTACTGCACTGGGCCCTGTTCTGATGATGAGTCTACAGAGAGATTATAATCTGTGGTCCAATCTGATTTTTTATCAGTAGCTCTCCTCCGTTGACCACTGCTGAGCAGAGATGGATCAGAGCCTCGGACAACTGAGGGCAAACGTCAGCCACACACTCCTGCTTTCAGTAAACCTCAGCCCACCCAATTTACCTCATCAATCAGTGGATTAGGTGCCAAAAACTCTCTTCCCTAATCCAACAACCTCCCTCCCTGCCTCCCTCCCTCCCTATCAGGGCCAAACACACAAACATATCAACAGATCTTACAGCCCTGAGTGCTGCTGCTCAGGGCAGTAAAGGTGAAGCGAGGGTGGGGCGGATGGTATCAGCTCGTGTTTGGCTTAATTCTCCGACTGAGGAATATTTTCAGTCATGTTTCCAACAACATAATACCTGGAACTTTTAGTACCAGCAACCATTTGCTCACTTGCTCACTACGCAATGGTTTGTGCAGCTCATTATTTCATCTTTATCTTTAGCTCAGTCTTGTGGTTGGAATCAACGGCAGCAGAGCTGAGATGACAGCGGGACAAAATGTTTTATTTTCTGAAAATAGCAGTGATGCAGTGTAGCGACGAGTGAGAACTACGAATTGAACAAATTGTGTCCCTTAACTAACAAAATCAGCCAGAAAATTAAATCTAAAAGTTAAAATATTCAACTAAAAGTAGCATAGAGTATTATTGTAAATTCTTAATTGTAATCATTTTGTTGTTTAGGTCTAGCCCAGTGTTCCCTAAGCTTTTTTGCGCCACAGACTCGTTAAATATCTCGTACTATTTTCACAGAGCGTCTTTGTGGTAGATTTTATTAAAAGTAAATTTCCGGTGTTCTGAAATATTTTCCTACCTATAAAATCTTCCTACCCGAATTAACTGTGAATGGGCACAACAGTTTCCCAAGTTAGTATATTGGATGAAAGACTCTGCGTCATTTTGAGTTTATTGTTGTTGTCTTCACTGAGAAAATATTTCCTAATCAAATATAGTTGCATTATTGATGATGGAATCCTAGCCATTCTATTGGTCAGTTCTTTTGTTGATATGGGTATGGATCAAGTGGAAGTAATAGACAAAATATTATAAATATTATTTCTCTGCGGCCCGACACCAATTCATCAACGGACTGATACTGGTCCCCGGCCCAGTGGTTGGGCACCACTAATATAGAAAAAAGGTGACTCACAAACCTAAGTTGATGAAAAAAAACATCAAACCTTTGAAAAAAATACTTAGTTGATTAAATAAGGGAATAAAAAAATGCATTTTTGTCCATCCTCAATCAGACAATGCTGCTGTGAAACAAGACAAACAAACAAACCCTGTGACGTGGGGGAGAATGTGGAAATACTACGTTGTTTTTTGCCTCCACTGAAAACCTGTGGGAGTTGGAGGATTTAGAACATTTATCTGTGTTTCTAAGGCAGCTTCACATTACAGCCCTGACTTTATTATCCACAAATTTAAGAGTTCCAAGGTGTCTTGTCTAGTTTAATGTCTTTTTTTTTTTCGGTGGGCAGATCAGGTTTCCACTGAGTCGAGCTGTAATGCGGCTGGTTAGTGAGTGAGTCCGACTCCAGAGGAGATTACTCGGTCTTCTCCGGGGGAGTGTATCAGACACATAGATCATTGTAAGACAAGAGTCCCAGCAGGTCAGGGAATCCTTGGTCTCCCAGAAACACTGAGGCAGTGGTGTTTTCATGTTTTTCAAAGAGGGTGGGTGGGTGGTTGGAGGGAGGGAGGGACGGTGTAATGCTGCAATTTTAAAGAAGCACAGGGCCAGCAGGTATTCGCCACGTGTTGGTCTGGCCATGGAAAAAAGTAATAATAAAACTAATATTATAGTAATAGTTAAAAAGCGGAATAATCCAGAAGTTATATTAGTCAAATGAATGTATTTGACAGAAAACATGAAGGACTCCATGTCATGCTCAACGACACCACTGTATACAACAAAATGTGACCTCTCCATTTAACCCATCATGGAAGTGATCAGTGGGCCACTTATAGCAGTGAATGGGGATGGTGCAATGCTCAGTGGTAACCTGGCAGTCCGTGGATTCAAACCTGGAGCCCTCTGGACAGAAGTCTGGTTCCAAACCACTAGGCCACCACTGCACCTCTTACTTTCTGCTCTGATTTACTGCAGAGATCCTGATCTTTTAATTGAATAACTGATTAAAATTAATATTCATTATAAAATATCAAATGAAAATAATGATTTTTTTCTAAAACACATCTTTTTCAATATATCCATCTATCTTTTCTAAAAATAATAATAAAAAAAGAATTAAGTCTTATTTGTGGCAGTTGGTGGTCTAGTGGTTAAGGAGACGGACTTAGGTCTGCAAGTTTGAATCCCCTAGCGCCCTGACCATGGTATTGTCACCTCACACTGCTCCCTGGGCGCTGGCTCAGCTAGCTGCCCCCTGCTCACTACGGTGATGGGTTAAGTGCTAAGGCATAATTTCCTGAAGGATACTTCCGAGAGATTAATAAAGTTCTAAAAAAAAAGAAGTCTCTATAATATTTACTTTACAAAATCTGCTGCAAACTGCCAGAAAAGCATGAAATGACTCAACAAAAAGACGCACAGAAATGGCAAATAGAATGATAAAAATGATTGGTGAGCAATAGATTGAAGAAAAATCTGAAAACCAAAATATCAAGAAAGAAGAAAGAAAATCAGTTTAACAAAGGCAAAAATCAAATTATATGTACGAGGCCAAACCAAAAAGCCAAACTCAGACAAATGGAATTTAAAAACAACTACAACTTTGCTTTTTTCTGTTTTAGATTTTTCTGTACCTTGGCGAGGTTTGGACCTACCTCACCTCAACTGTAGTAATCTAAGAAAAACGTGTGGCGTTGTGTAACTAACAGATCCACTAATATATTCACGGGGGATTTTCCAGTGACAGTCAGAGATCAGGAGAAATATGTCTCCAGCAAAGCTGTAGACGCACGAGGACCAGTGACTCAGATCTACTAACAGATAACAGGAGAGACAGTGAGTGGGAGCATCAGTGAAGACCGCTGTCGTCTGCTGCTGATCTTGAGTGGAATATCTCCACTACCACCAGTGGCGTGCAGTGACTGTGTTCATTTTTAAAGATGATGGTACGATTACTGGTTTGCTGACGTGACACACAGCTTCCTAGCACTGTGGAGGAGATGACACAGTCCACTATCACAGGCTGGAAACATCTACTCCCATCATCTGTCCTCCAACAGTTTTTCAGGCCCAGCATCTGGTTTGACTCCAGCCTCTCTGGTTGGAGTGTGACGCAGATGAAATGGTGAGGAAAAATGATTGCTACTCTTTTTTATTGCAGTGGTGTCATATATTATGGTCTCCCTGCTAGACCCATATATTGTGCTTGGCCCTGAAACCACAGGTAACACCATAGACTGGGATCAAAGGTTTGATTCTGGTCAGCATGTGTGGCAGTGGTGGAGAAACAGCAGCAGCAGCAGCCAAAGGCAGAAGACAGCTGTATTTTAGAAATGTTAAAGGTGTGACTGTGATGTCCATTATAACAATGGTTCTCCAGTAACTGAAGGAGGGATATATTAACCACGTTGTACTCAAGTTTACAACATCACACCAAACATATTTATTATTTTATATCTTTTTCAATGCATAACAATGTCATCTGTTGTGATTGGTGAATGCATAATTAATCATTTTTGCCATTTTACTTGGATCAGAAACAAAACCACAAACATTTTTTTTGTTGTTTTGGAATAGAAAAGTTAATCTAAAAATAATAGTTACTAGTTTATGCTGGTTGTATTTCTGTCTTATAAATCCTGTGAGGTCATTCATAAAAGTCGCTCATCTCCTCAAACCTCAAGGTATAATATTTTAACCCAAAACCGTAAACATAAAATATGGTTCTGTTCTGAACCGATTGGCAAAAAAATTGGTTCAAAGCCCTGGCTTAGGAGACAAATGACATTGATTGTAGACTACACAACATTTTTTAAAGAAAATAAAAAAAAAAATTAAAGAAATAAAAACGATATGAACTGGTTACCATTGTTGGTAATACGCATATTTGTTGTTTTCCATCCTGGAACCAGTTCAAAGCCCTGGTTTGTTTGTTCTTCCTGTAAATCTATAAACACAGAGCGACGTTAGTTGTTGATCAGATGAGCTGTCGTGGTCAGATGTGTTCTCAAATCGCAAAGAAAATCTAGCAAAAGCTTCTTACTCATAATTTGTAAAACTTAAGTTTAGGGTTTATCATATCCTGAAGCTCCAATGTATAATCTACCAGTTTAGATTTATTCACACTTTACCTGCAAGCGTGAAACCAGAGCCTATTTAGTTGAATTTTAAACTAACATATTCACACAAATTGAACAAAGACTAAAAAAGCTCTTGAAAAGCTGAAAGTATTTCCCTTTTGGGGACTTCATAGCCATCTGCTGGCAGATATGGGAAGGACTGTCACTGTTTTGACTGACACTGTGGGATGGGCAAGCCAAGGCAAATTATTTGTAGCAAATATATAGCAGTTCTACCACAGTGGTGGCCTAGCGCTTAAAGTTTTGGACTTGATCCACAAGGCTCTCAGGTTCAATTTCACCAGAAGATGAATCAATAAAATAGTATTTCTAGACCAGAGGTGGGCAAACTTCATGACTCGCAGGCCACAATGGGTCCCAGAATTGGACTTGGGGGCCAAGTTAAGATCAGAAAAATGGAGGGAACTAAGGTAAATAACATGTTAAAACCAATTCATAAAACTTATGCTAAACTTCTAAAAGCTTTTATGACGTCATCTCTCCGGAAAATGCGGAAATTGCAGGGAAAAGGCACAATTAAAATGATAATACAAATAAATTTTTTGATTCAGACAAGGTTGGTACGCAGCGTTAAAAAGTTTGGTGGACCACATCTGGTCCCCGGGCCTTAGTTTGTGCATGTCTGTCCTAGACTAATAAGGGCACCTGGGAGATGACATGGTGGTTTAAAATGGCATCAGGTGTGTGACTGGTGGTTCACCTGAAAAATATGTGGATTTTTGATAGACTGGCAAAGTGTGTTATTATTTTTGCACTTTGAAAAAGTAAAGATTCAACTAAATTTCTTTTATACATAACCTCTTGAAAACATTGAGTCATAATTTGGTCTTCAATCATACATCGTATTTATTTTCATTCATGATCAGAGCCTGCACTCTTCTGAAACTAGAGGTTCTGAGTCAACAGCACTGATGTTTATCTGCAGCTAAAACGTGGAGTCATCACCAATAATCATCCATGTTGTTACAGCACAGACTGAAAGGTTTGTGTAACGAAGTTTAACAGAAGAGCGCCAAACAGTGTTGTGTGTATTTCTGTGTGTGTTAAACTGCCGCTGCCTGTCTGTTTGTATTCCCCCTGCAGGGATTCTGATGGTCCTGCAGATAAGGCCAATCTCCACATACAATCACAGCTCCTGAGATTGACTCTTTTTTCTCTAATAAGTAAATTACCTTTAATACCTTCTGTGCTGTACTTGGCTGCTCTCAGCCCACTCAGACCCTCATGGAAACCAGATGTTACACCAGCATGCCAGCACTTAACATACATACATCCATACATACATACATACATACACCATGGTAATGTAGGCTGGGGGCAACACACAGCCCACAGCCCTGCACAATCACATTCACATGCACTTGGTGGATGTGATCAAAAGCCGGTCGTCCTTCGTCATTCTCACTTCCAGCCTCAACTTCACCTCTAACATTTACAATTCTATCCATTTCCTTCCTCTCAGCACCCGCCCCCGACTCCCACCCATCCCTCCAACCCCCGGACCCCTCATCTCTCTTTATTTTTCCCTCTGTCACCATCGCGCAGCTCCTTTGAATCAGCACGGCCGCCTTTATTCCCTCAGGAATAATTTCTCACACACAATAACAAACATAGACTTTATGTGAGGTTAAGGCCAAATCCAATTGGCTAATGAGGGTATCAATCGATCTTGATGTGGCGGAGGGGCGAACCTCCCTCTGATCAATAGCTCCACCTGGGAGACTTATTTATTCATGCGGCTTGTTTGACAGTCCTCAAGAGCTGTGTATCAGGGATGTAAACACTTCGAGGCTGTTAGCTATTGCTAATGATATAGCCACAGTTTACAGATGTATCTATCATTGCTTGATCATCACTTCTGCCTTTGGACAAGGTTCTTACAGGTACCATATGTAGGGTTGTTAGACCAGTGTTGGCGGGATTAAAAGTTCACACAAATGCATGACGGAATCACTTGACTGGACATCAAATTACAAAAATGGAACATTTCTAAATCTCTTTTGAGACCAAAATTCAACAGAAAAACTAAAGTATTTACAATCCATACAGAAGAAACATTTTTCAACTAAATTAATAAAACTAAAGCTGTCAAATAAGCCTGTTTATTGTAATAAATTGATTAAAATGTTATGTTTTTAATATCAAATCTTTGGTTAGTGGTGGCCTAGAGGTTAAGGGACCGGACAGGTGTCCAGAGGGTTCCAAGTTCGAATCCACCAACTGCCAAGTTATGACTGAAGTCCACTGAGCATGGCACAGATTGAGATGGTTTGGACATGTTCAAAGGAGGGACAGTGGACACATTGGTAGAAGAATTATCCTAGAGATGGAGTTAACAGGTAACAGATTGATGGATGCTGTGAGAGAGGACATGGAGGTAGTTGAAGACAGAGTAGAAGATGGAGAGGACAGGAGGAGATTGAAAAAGTTGACTCGCTGTGGCAACCCCTGAAAAAGGGACAAGCCGGAAGGAAATGATTTAAATGAAAGTGATTGATATGATGGCTTAATAGATTAATCTAATACATAAATTAATTAATTAATTACCACTACATAGATAACTTTATTTTTCTCTAACGAATAAAAGAATAGATTGTTTTCACATTTGGATTTGGACATAGTTTCTAAAGACAAACAATATTTAAATTTTTTTTTTTTAGGATTATACCAAAAATCCACAAAATATTCCCGGGACCTATAGACTGTTATTATCTGCTACTGTGAGGGAGGAGCTTATAAAACCCTGCCCGTCTGTTTCCATAGTCTGTGTGTGGTGTTTGAGATGTTCTCCTTCACCGACGGTCCACTACCTCCACTCCATGCTGCCATGTGTGCAAGTGGACATGCTGTCTCGTACCATGTGGTTTCCAAAAATATCCAAGACTGGACACATGCTCACACGTCCTCCCCCATCACCTCCACCCTGGGCAAACACTAGGAGCAGACGTGGTGAGAAGGCTCACCGTGACCCACCATGTCTGCTGCTGCTGCTGCTGCCTGTGACCCGTGCCTGTTACTGCGGTTTTTACAGGGAGCTTCACACCACAGTGTCATGCATGGCCACACTGGATGCCCCTGAACACTGGTTCTTTGTGCACCAGCAGTGCCGCCCTGGAATCTCTTTCTACCACACACCTCAACATGTACATCTATCTCTAACATCCCCCGAAAAATATTCCTAAAAACTCCTGATCCACACTCTGGGGGAAACCAAGCAGGTGGAAGAAGGTTTAAAATTTTAAATTAAATTAAACAACTCCGGGTCAACATTTGTGACTTGTTTCAATTTCTTCTGGCAGTTTTATTTCTGCAAATATCAAAAGATTTATAACAAAAAAATAATAAAAATTAAAAAAATACTTGTAGGGCGGTAGCAGTGGCCTAGTGGTTATAGGAGCAGACTTGGGTCTGCAGGGCTTCAGGTTCAAATCCACCAGAAGCCACTGAGGTGCTGTGAGCATAGCACGGACCCGACCCAAATACCTTACAGTGGGCTCACAACCCACAGGAATGAATTAATAATAATGTTAACTTGTGGGTTTGTTGTTCTTTTGGGAACACTTATTTTACAACAAATTTTCTAAATCTGGTTCTAACCTGTGGGTGTTTGCTATATATGCGTTAAAGTACCGTAATCTTTGGTTAAAGGTTCAGTTCTCTATGCAGTATTTACCTTAGTACTAAAAAATATACAGTAATGTTCGGTGTCATCTGTTGTGTTAACCACACAGGCAAAAGTCAGTTTTTTTTACCACTCATGAAATGAAAAGAATGATAGTCAATAATATATATTCATTTATTCACCTACAGCTGCTTGTGGGCAGTGCAATGTTCGGACCACTTCACTGGCAACCAGGCAGTTGGTGGATTCGAACCTGGAGCCTTGCTGACCCAAGGCTGCTTCCTAATCCACTAGGCCATTACAAGGCTTTTTTTCCCTTCAAACTTTGCTTTCATCAAATATTCCTCCATTTTTAGCAACGACACCAATGCACAAGGGTTTCTAATCATTTACGTTTTGACACATTGTACCATAAGAACACTGGAGTGGTAGTTGCTGGAAATTAACCTCTATACACCCATCTATATATTGCATCAAAACACAAACATTTGCAGCAAGAATAGTCATTTACTACATCTGCAATGAATAAAAACAACAACATTTTTATTTAAAAAATTAAGTGACTCCAACCTTTGAAGAGAGTTTGGTTATGTGTAAATTGAAATGCAAAGTGGATTTTTTTTTTTATTCACTTGCCTAGAATGTTGTTAAACTCATTTCTATCACCACATGCAGTCAGCCTGTGCGTATGTTAGTTTGTTTGTGAGGACATCTACCCTCTTTGGAGGAAAGTCCACCATGTACTTGTGCAGTACGGGGCAAATGACTCCCATCTGGAAACCATTGGCATCATCTGAACCCCTGAAGCTACAGGAGCTTCTGTCCTTCTTCTCCTCTCCTTCACAGGGCACCACCACCCCATCTCCACCCCACTCTATTCTTTCTCTCTTTTTGATTCCGTCTGCTCTGTTATTCGCTGAAAAGTAGTTCTGAATCTTTGGTTCAGGAGGATAAACACTGATAAAGAAAAGTGACTGACATTCTTTCCACGAGTCTAAAACCCCAAAATTTTAATCCTGGTCTCGAATCAAATACGGACAAAATAACCACTCGTTCTTCAAGGACCTGTAAAACGTCCCCATAGGGACAGAGAGTCCTGAGAAGTAGAGTATACCAGAAACACACACACTCACACACGTCCATTTAATTGACAGCATCTCTTCTATTCTGACCCCAGAGGGAAGTGGTGGACCAGGCTGCAGATCCCTATCATCCCAGACCCTGAGACACTGAGCTGATTGTGTGTGTGTGTGGAAGACAAGCAGCGTCCCTGGAGAGACTGTGAACACAGAGGGGCCTGAGGCCACAGGAAATCCACAGAGACAGACAGACTAAGAGAGTGAAGGCTGTCAGAGAGAGTCCAGACTGATGGAATGAAGGAAATAAAGGAAAAGTGAAGACATTAACGAAGAAAGTTACTTTGGTGGCTCTCTGCCTCAGTGTCCACAGGTAAAACCTCCAACAAATGATACTCATGTCGAAGAATAATTTTCTTTCAAATCAAAATTTCTACACTTTTTGGGTCCAGTGTCTTATACTTGAACATATGTATTTTTTTTTGCTAATAATAAGTTGAAAACATGTCTTAAAAACAGTTTTACACACAAAAAGTATGTGTTTTATATAACTTCCCCCAAATAAAAAAAAGAAGAAATAAATAGAATATTTCTCCACCCATAAAACCTGTCTTTCAGTCCACTTGAGAGAACCTCAAGCCTAGATAACTCAATAATGAATGAGCACAAACTCTTTCTATCTATTTCTAATCTATAAATGATTAAAACTGTCATTTATGTTCATTAAAAGATCATAAATTATTTCGTCCCGTTCAGTGCAAAAATCTTATTTTTGTAAGTCTTTATATTTCACTCCATGTTTTGTCCTACTTTCTCATGTGAACATCTACCCAGTCAGAGGAGCTGGATCTGATGACTCAAGACCTTCTGCTCCACCTCTGTGTTGGACCAGCTATTTAAATCTATTAAAACTTTATTAGGCGAAACAACCAACCTGTGTGTGCGTTTCCCCCCGTGAAAGAGATGCTTTGTAGAGACAGGGAGACCGAGCCCATCCGCGACCCCTGTGCAGGTCTCGGCGGGACACTATTTCCCCTTCTCTTTTTTCATTTCTGCATATTGTGATTTCGCTCAGGCTTCTCCTGCGGTCTTTAACAGTTGTAGAACCTCCACGGCTGCTGGGTTCCTGCTTTGGAAGACCACCCACCCTCACACCCTCACACACACACACACACACACACTCATCTGCTGTCTCATTCTCTCCTTTTCTTCCACTCATATTTTCATACAAATGCACACAGTGTCAAAACAGAACAATCTTCCTTGTGCGTTCATTATCCATGAGGGAAAATATTATATAGAGGAGAAGAGAAGAAATGTAATGAGACAAAGGGAAAGTTTTTGTCTGATTCACTTTCCTTACACACACACAAACACACACACTCATACACTCACACACACAGGTTTGTGAACATACGTTTAATCTATTCTTTTTACACAAATATACTTATGAACATATAGTAATGCACAAATGAATGATTTCAAATGTTGAGTCTGTAATAAAGTGAATTCCAATTATATTTCATCATCAATAATTTCTATTGTCAACCATCCATGCTTATGGGCTTATGAAATATAATTCTGTTCTGTACTTGAACACACACTGGCCAGACCTGGGCCTGCAGTCAGTGGGTCACAGGGTTAATACAAGACAATTACCAAAACAGTTAAGGAGGAGACAGGAAACACAATATTTACCACACGACTGCCAGAGCAATGCACCACACGGAAGAAAACTCTCCACTGAATTTTCCCTGAAAACGACCACTATGTTTGCCCTGTGACAGATAACATCTTTCAGCCGTAAATGTAGTTAAGTTGGGATAAAAAATATCCAAATATTAGACTAGATATTTATACCAATTTGATTGGAGAAAAAGCTAGAGAAGCCAGATTGAGATGGTTTGGACATGTTCAGAGAAGGGAAAGTGGTTATATTGGTAGAAGAATGGTCCTAGAGATGGAGCTACCAGGTAGAGGACAAAAAGGGAGATTGACAGATGCAGTGATGGAGGATATGAAGGTCGTTTGGGTGAGAGTTGCGGATACAGAGGTCAGGGTGAGGTAGAAATTGTGGCAACCACTGAAAAAAGCGACTGAAAGGAGAAGAAAAAACAATAATAAGGCAACACACGAGTAACGGATTTGAGATCACATGCTTCGAGAGGAGAGTGGGGTTGACTTTCCTTGATCTTCTAGATCCAAGTGCAAAAACCAGCACCACCACTGATGAACAAAACTCAATATTTGTCAGTAATTTCCTTCTTTAACCAGCAGAGTTAGAGTAAACTGTAAAAATTACTAAGGTTATTAACAAAATAACAAGTTTTCTTTTAATTTAACCATCTTTTCCGGTAATGGCGTAGACATCCTAGCCCCTAAAGTGGATGTGAATCAGACACGATTTTGAAGGTGTGCAGCTGCTGGGATTCCACCCCCAGACTCATATCATGCCGTCTGTTCCTGTACATGCACAGGACGATGTTCATGCACATCTCTGATGTTTTGACAGGGTTGATAACTATAAATGTCCACGTATCAGGCCTGTTTATGTTGGGGATGTTTGCTGTGACCCTGGCGTGTGGCGCTGGGACACTGCGTGGGGTCTCTCTGTTTCCTGTTTATCACATCTCCCATGTGGATGTCAAACAGTTTACCTAACAAGGTACTCTCCCTCTCTCTGTCCTGTGTCTATCAGGCATGTGCACGTACACGCGCACACCCCCACATAGTCGCCCGTGTCTTAACAGACACAGATTACGTAGAACACCTGAGGATCCTCAGTGTATACACAAACATTCAGGAGGTTTGAATAAACCAAAACCTGATTTTCTCAATGAGTTCTGGTGTCATTGCGAGGCCACAGCAATGTAATCCATCCACTATCTCAGGATGATCTCAGGGAGAACACTAGTTCCAGACCAGGAATACCAGGCGAAGAGTAAATCAACGTGCAACTAGGTTTTCTGTCGTACAAACAAAATGGAATAAACTGAGTGTACACCTAAATGGGATTCAAAAACTTTGTTTTTCACACGGTTCTCAATTGATTTATTTGAACTCCACCATGGTTTTTAACCCCAACCAGTGGCTAGAACTAGTGGCTGGCACGATACTACTACGTACCTTGATTCCAGAAAACATTTACGAGACAAGGAGAGTCATCCTCCTAGTCTAGTTTTTTTCTACAAAATATATACAACTTTATGTTTATAAGATGTTTAATATATCTATTTTTTTGCTAAAATGTAATGTTATTAATAATATTATTATCAATTTTACCAAATTTAATGAGCAGGACAGAAGAAGGAAGAGTATTTTCTTGTTTTTATTTTATTTTATCAAACCCTGCGCTCCCTGTCGTATCTACAGGGTTTTTCTTTTCCAGTCTTAACTGTCTTGTAAACCATATGAAAGCTACACAGAGTAATTTGAGATGGTCTTCGTCTCAGAGTCAGAGAGACAGGGAAGAGGAGACAGGGGGAAGGAGGGGGAATTGAGGAGACGTAGGCATGTGAAAGGCTGGAGGAGGTGCAGGTAATTTGCAAGCTCAGTTTTAGAGCTTTAGAGGATCTGCTGTCTATCAGATATCCAGCATGGCTCTAAACCCCACTGTGGGTGGCTGTGTGTGTGTATTCAGGTGTATGTTCTTATTTTTGTTACTTTTATAGAGTATTTCAGGAACAATTACAATGTTTTCTGGCCCCCTTGCTATTAATGAGTACTGTATCTAAGCCCTAGTGAGAAATAATGGTGTTTTGAAGGTAGTGTGTAGGAAGTATTAGTATTGGGTTCAAGTTAGGGATTTGTAAAACAAAAATAACATATGAATAAATGCAGATTGCTAAGATGGCTGTTCTTCTCTATGTCATGATTTTATAGAATAACTTTTTGTCAGATTTTATTTATTGATGTATTTATGATGAATCTACATTAAACTTCTCCCCTGACCAATTCCTATGGTCCAGCTGAATCAGTTTAAACCTCCAAAAGTTGACATTAAAGCAGCTCTGGTGCTTATTCTATTCACGTAAACGTATTTTCCGTAAAAGTGTAGAAAAGTATATTCAAACGTCTCTGATCCTCGCAGTAAAATTAACCCGGCTCTGTCCCTGCTCTGCAAGGATTTCCAATTTCCATGTCTTGTAGACGAGGAAAGCATTTTGGGTAACTAAATGCCATGATTAGGAGTGAGTGTCTACTGTGTGGGCATCTGCGTGTGTGCATGTACTTAAGTCGGAGCAGGGGGAGAGCTCGGGGGCTGAGACTGTGGCCAGTTAGTGCTGCTGAGTGGCTGGAGATACAAAACAAATGAGCAATTAGGGAGCTCCTCTGCAGTTGTCTTTTGTCTTGGGAGGCTGATTAGATTGGCTGTGACGTACGGGCAGGAGGACTTTTTCTCTACATCTCTCATCTCTTCCTCTGAAGTCCAGTTATCAAGCTCCTGCTCCAGTCAGGGCTGCCAGGGCAAATCTCACATGGTATGTGGTCGCAACCTACTGTCTGAAGTGCTTCTTCTTTTTTTTTTTTTTTGTTGCAAAGATTCAAGACAGTTAAATACAAAACACACATAACTTACATGGCAGCAGTGGTAATTGGTGTAATATGTATACACCATACAAGCAAGAAGTAAGTAAATAAATAATAATCAATTTTATTTATTGTATTAAAATTGATATATAGAGCAACTTTGGCAAAAGGACAAATAACACAGAAGGATAGGAAGGATACCTATTGACAGTAGAGCGTCACCTATGGATTAGATAATTGATGTTACAAAGAGAGCGGCCCAGGAAATATACCCACATCTTTCCAAAGTACCTCTCATTACGCTTTAGAAGGAGTATTTCTCCATGCCACTGGTTGGTGGTCTGGTTTTGATCCATGAAATAAAAATATCTCCTGGCTAACAATAGACGCTTGTATAAATGTTTTTGCTGTAACTCTGATAAAGACAGTTGTTCCTCTAAGACTCCTAACAGGAAAAAAGGTAAAAATGTTGCGTTCAAAGGGCAGTGCTAAAAGCAGTGCATGTAAGATCTAACCTCCTGCTTACATTTTACACATTGAATTTTAGACATTGGGGTGATACCTCCAGATAGAACGAGTGTAAAGATAGGGGTGTACGTTGTAGACTATGAAAGATTTTTAGAAGAAGAAGGATGCAAAAGAAGTTTTGGGCTCAAGATCACATAGACATGGGCAAAGTTTTTGATTCACTGACCACAACTTGACACAAGCTTCTAAAATTTGACACAGGGGCCAGGTTAGGAGGTGATGGATGAAACCATCATGTGAAGTAAGTGAAATGCCTTGTAAAAGCCACGTAACAAAGGCTACAGTGCTTGAATAATAGTCTTCTCCATGCCGCCTACTGGGAAAAGGTAGATGTTCTATGTCATTTCTGACATAGACCTTAAACAAAATTCCCTTTACCTACAAATGGGAAAATATGATTCAGGATTTATTCTAATTTTTAGCTTCATGGTAGCAAAATCGAAATGCTCAAAATCAGAAGTTACAAATCAACGTCCTGTTGTCATGGAGACCTGATATTTGCCAATTAAAAATAACTCTACACCAGTCGTCCCTCTTTCAAAGGCAAACCTACCATGACTCTGCCTTTAGTTGATTGGCTGGCTTACCAAAGATTGGCAATCAGTTCCACTGCTGGTGACTCTTCTGACATACTAGTACTCACTGCATTCACATCATTAAGAACCGGACTATGTGAAATCTCTTGGACTAAATTTTGTCGGCAGTTCACTCATTTGATACCTTTGTAACCTAAAACATTATGACAGTTTTCTTTTCTTCTTTCTTTTTAACCACCCCGTGACCCATACAATGTAGAAAACTTGTCGAGAACCTCACAAGGCTCAACCATCTGTGAATACAAACACACAAAATGCTGCATGGAGCGAACACACACCCAGACACATGGAGTCAATCTCAAATTAGTTTTACAGAATAGCTGAGCGTTTCTGATGAGAGACCGGTACTGCGGCAGACTTTCTGCCAGTGGAAACAAAGAGATGCTGTTTTTGGACCAAACTCCAAATCTGACAGCGATAGGGCCGGATGGATGAGTGGAGGTGCAGGAACACTAATTGGACGATGTATGAAACGGCACACGATTGGATCGTGGGCCCAGTAATGATGTCATCTTACTGCAGCATGTGCGGTTTCATTAAACTTCCGGGAAAAACATGTGTGAACAATATTCTTTCTCTCAGCCACAGCTAATTATGACTCTCAAGGTTTTTAGTCCATCACGATATTACAGACGTGTTTCCACTATAGGAACATGTATGAGCCCCTAGTGTTCAGACAGTGTATTTGAACAAGTAGGAGTACCTATTTTACTGGCCCTAAAGTCGTCACCATTCAAGATGTACCAATGTATGTTCTCTGGATCCATCTCAAAATTACTTTTAAACGCCATATGGTAAACTACATTATTTCTTTTCCAACTTTGGAAAAAAGAAGCTTTAAAAAAAATAATCTATTAGAGAAAGGACTGTTATAAGTCCAAATATCCTCTCAACAGAAACATCCAGGGCTCTGGTTCCCATATTCTGCATTTTTCCAGGACAAAGTTCCTTAAAATAATTCCTTCAAATTATTTTGATTAACCTCCATGATTCTCTAAGAGTCCCTAACAGTTCTAAACTGAAATATGTTGTTCCAATGAAATGTCAGTGGACTGATCTTGGTACATTAACTTTTGCCAACATCCGATTTTGCAAATATTGTCCACTAATTTTCCAAAATTTTACCCCCACAACTAAGGTAAACGTTGTGTAACCTATGTGTAATTCCAATAAATTTGGCAAAACCCAGGCATTCTGTTATTGGATTTTCATTATTGCAGAAAAAAACAATATTACTTAATAGGCTAGTATCGGGCAGAAAATATCTGCCAAGCAATATTGTCAAATAACCCTATTTTATATAGATACATACTTATAACACAGTATCTTTATCAGCTTGTCCATTGCCAAATCTCAGGGGCAGCAGTCCCCATAACTGCCACCCAAATCTCACTGCTCCATGCTTGGTGCAGTTTGCTTCCTTAACCACTAGGCCACCACTGCCATCCTTTCACTGAGTTTTATCGTTCTAAAGTAATGTCGATGAACTGAGCTTAAACTGAGTTGTGTTGAGAAAGGACATTGGAAACCTATTAAAATAATCTCGGTACATAAATTCTAATTTAAAAGAGTTATTATAGTTGATATAAATACACACTTTTTACAGTGGCAGGATGCTCAAACATTTATCATTTTTTCACATTCATTTTTCTTTGCTTAGGATTTACATTTAGCAGCTGAATAGGTCAGCTTCAAAATAAATGTGTGAGTCATCTGCAAAACAATAAAAAGCCACTCACCATCTGTGGGCAGAAACATAAACGTGCACAGCGGGAAAGTAAAGAATATCGAAGAAGTAACAATTATTCTGGGATCATTGTGGGTCGAGGCGTACAGGTTAGAAATCACTGGCGTAGATTAATGTCAGTCAGCTCTGCCAATGTGGCATTAAAAATCATCTCAATATGGTTTATTTGATGTCAGCACAGACAGGGAGAATGCAGCTTCCCCGTTTCCAAAAGTTCCACAGAGAAAAGAGGGAACGAAAGACGTAAATATGAGAAAACATGAGAGCAGTTACTCTCCTGGGTGGTCCCACTCAGGAGGAGTATATGGAGGACAAGCAAACAGGCAGATGTAAACTGTAAACCACTTCTACTCTACAATGGTCCAAACTGCTGCTGGCACCGGCCGCAGAAACTACAGAAGAAAGACTCAAATAACATTCGTAATAACGTGACGTGACAATGACAAAAAGAAAAAAACCTGGAATCATGCTGAATGATACAAATGTGATGACTCAGTGGAGGGGAGAAGGGGAGAGTATGGGAGAAGTTGCCTGCAAAACACAATAGTTTCTCTTATAATAAAATTCAAATACAGCCAGAAGTCATATAATACCCCCTAAAAAGTGTGGGCTGAAACGATCAGACAGCAGCAGCACACCCACACACACACACACTCGCACGCACTCACACACTTGTACCTTTTGAGAGTGAGAACAAGTAGGAAATGACACAATTTGCTCATGATTCCAGCTGTCAAACATGAGGACGTTGACCCCGGCTGAAAGGGAGCAGTGTAATCTCACAGTAATCAACTGTAGGTTTCAATGGAAACCTGGAGCTGGAGTTTCTACCTGATCCACGTACGATGATCACAGCCATAAGAGGCAGGGGGCGATGGTGGGCTGGGAGCAGGGATTATAGTGGAACTCTAAAAGTTGGATCAGGACACAAAAAAATTACATAATAACTCCTTTAATTATTAGTCCTTGATTGGACACTTGGACTCTTCTTAAGAGACCTGATAACACGATTTAAAAAAAAAAACTTATTGAGATTTTTCAATCACTTGGACTTTGACATTTTTCCTCTGTGCATTTCCTGGTCTGACAAAAGACCCATCAACTCCACTGGAATGTAGACTTCCACAATTTAGAAATTTCCCAAAACATGACTAAA
The DNA here is from genome assembly GCA_016785265.1 of Paraplagusia blochii. Classification (NCBI taxonomy): domain Eukaryota; kingdom Metazoa; phylum Chordata; class Actinopteri; order Pleuronectiformes; family Cynoglossidae; genus Paraplagusia; species Paraplagusia blochii. The sequence continues at coordinate 288,113 of JAFBJS010001354.1, read as the reverse complement.
ATTCTGATTGCAAAACACTGTAGATCTAGATGATGTAGGGGTCTCAAACACCACCCACAATTTCATTTTACCAAAGGGCCGCGTCAGCTTTCAGTGTCTGATATTCCACCAGTCTTCACCACCGTCACCCAAACCACACTAGACCATACTGTGAACCTTCCTGCGGGTGGTGAGCCCACTGGAAGTGGCAACCTGGCAGCTGGTGGATTTCAACCTTAAGCCTTGTGGACGCAGGTCTGCTTCCTTAACCGCGAGGCCACCACTGCCGCTCATGTAGAACATCATTTCCTTAACCAAATCCTTTCCTGAAGATTTGACCTGAATACCTACATTTGATCTGAAATTAACTTTGGGTGGACCAGTAGAATTAACTTAGACTTGAAACCATGAGAATTATGACTAAAAATTCTTAATCTCTGATGACTAAGATTTAACTTGGCACAATGCAAACAATAGTGAGCGGAGAAGCAGCTGTTTGATTCTACAGTTTAATACTGTTTTTTTTTCCATTGACTAAAATTGTTAAAGATATGTTACCTCTATTAAGTTAAATGCTGTCTAACTTTACATTTTCATTCAGAAAATATGTTTTCTTACAACTTAGAGCATCCTTGTAGCCATTAATTCTAGAGTTTAGAAAATTAATATTCCAATAAAGAATCCAAATATAATATATATCGAACTAGTGAATCTAGAATTTTTATTTTGTGCTAAATCTACAATACTGTCGCTAGTGTTCAGGAAATTTTGACTTAACCTTTAAATAAGTCTTTCAAAAGACGTAAATGCTGATAATTCCTGATTAAAGAAAAACATCTCCTGAACTTTTCATGAGAAAAAGTATAGTGAATCCCAGATTTTTGGTAATTATCCCTTTAACAAAAGCTTCGGAGGAAACATTTATTTCAATTAGACATGCAGATTGAGTCAGTTGATAGCCTCTTAACATGACGGTCTTCAATCAACGTCTACCTTTCTAAAGTGGGCGTCTGCTCCTCCTCACCTTCACGTCCTGCTTCCCTAATCCGCCCATTTCCCCTGGCTTCTTCTGTCTCCCCCTCCATCCTACACTTTTCCTCCCTCTCTGCCTCACCCTCAGGGCTTCTCAGGTTACCACGCGTCACTGGTCCAGACAAGCTGGGGATTCTTTCAACGAGCAAATTACAGGCAATTAGGAGCCCAAAGGATAACATTAAACGTGCAGGGGAACGACTGGAGCAAGAGCAGATAGAGTGGACTGTGCTGTGGAACACCCACATTCTAGAGAGAGGAGTGTGTGTCCTATGTTTGTGTTGTATTAGGTGTATGTACATGTGTCGCCTAAGTGCTGATAACTGGCTCTCCTGCCTAAGGACAGAGGAATCTTAATATACAGTTTCTTAAAGCACAGCTTTATGTAGGTCTTAAATGAGAACGGTTGATTTTTAACACAGATAAACCTTAGTTACAAGCAGGGCTGTGAACCGGTCCAAGGGTCAAAAAACAAAATCCAGAAACATACAATTTTGTTCTGCACCTGAAATAAATTTAAAAATCATGGTAACTGGTTCATACTGGTTTTATGTGGTTCTTTATAAATAATGTGTAGCCAACAATTAAAGTCCTTTGTCTCCTAAAAAAGTCAATTTTGAACCAGAATTTTTTGCCTTATGGTTCAGAACAGAAATTATATTTTAACATTTATGATTTTTGGGTGAGGGTGACACTCCTGAACAAAAATATGGTTCTTTCAGCTTTTCTGGACCATTGAGGAGGCAAATGACTTTGATTGTAGACTACAGATGTTTTTTAAAGAACTCAATACAGCCAATATTAACCGTTTAATGTTACTTTTCACTAAGCTTTTCTATTCCAGAACAAAAGAAATAAAAGTTTCTGGTTTATGTTCTATTGCAAGCATAATGACAAAAGTTTCTGTTGTTTTGTTCCTTGGACCGTTTCGAAGTCCTGGTTAGAAGACACTGAGAGAGGAAAATACACAATACATAAATACTCCAGTGAATACTACAGTACTTTTTGTGACTGCAGGCTTTATTACAAAATAAACCGAAACGGTGAGATTTTGACACATGGCCTTTTTCCTTTAATGTCCCTAAAATATAATTACCCGTGATAGATAACTCCATTATCTGGTTTTCTGCTACGCACCAGTGCACATGTTGATCTTGGTCACTGTTACACACTTTTAATAGTCCACCGCTGTCACAAAGTGTGATTTATAAAAACACAGAAATAGTAGAGAAGATAGTTTCTGCCCAATATAAATATTTTTCTCTCATTCTTAAATCACCAACTAAGGCATATTGATTACAAAAAGACAGTTAAAGTAAATCCAAAAAGCGTACAGCAAAAATGATTCGATCTGAACGGGACGCTGAGAGAAATGGAACAAAGTGTCTCAGCATCTCTGTGTGAAGGGGTTCGATTTTCACAAATGAGTCCAATTTCAGAGAGTGCTGAGCGAGCTTTGTGCCGGTGCACATTTGGTTTTTGTTCTGCCGACCTTAACCAACTGATCAGTGTTAATAGGATGAGGTTCCAACAACAATGAGCAGAATGTGAGACACGACGTGGTAAGAGGTTTTCAGTATTTATTAATCTATTTGCAGCATCTGGTAATCTGAGAGCTTAAAAGCTTAAAGTTAGCAACAAAAGTTTTTTTTTTATATATATAAAAAAAACGTAATATTCTTCATGCATCATAAATAACAAGGTGATTTTGTGTATTTGTTTCACTTTTTCATTTTCTTGACCATAACCCATATCACAACCATGACAGGGAGCTAAAGCCACTAAACACAGTCCCTTGGTGAGGGTGGGATACAACGTACTTAGATCTACTATTTATCCAGGGCGGGCATGGGCAAAATAAGGTTTGGGGGTCAGATGTGGCCCAATCTGGCCCATCAAACCTCTCTAAATTACATGTTTGGTGTGTGTTGTGATTAAATGTCTGCATATTTACTGCATTGTCCACGTTTCTCTTATAAATGGCATCAATAAAACTAAAGTACATGGGCAGTGGGTGGGCTAGCAGCCCCCTGCTCACTACAGTGATGTGTAAATGCAGGGGCATAATTTCCCGAATGATAGTCCCAAGGGATTAATAGAATTCTAAAAAAAAAAAAAAAAAAAAATTATATGTCATTTATCTGAATTCACAGAAACATCATTTCTCTGGTGCAAACCCAGTCTGTGAATCCAATTTTAGGACCAATTGTGGTCCTTAAGGGTGGGTCAGAAAAGTTCTATAGCCAGCACATAGAACCAGTAGCAGCTGGTGGATCCAAACCTGAAGGCTCGCTGACCCAAGTCCGCCTCCTTAAATTCCAGGCCACCTCTGCCGACAATGTGCAGCCAATTTTTTCCAAATCTTTTAAAATTATGGCCAAAATACATTATGCTCCGTTGGGAAAAAATGTCACAGCTAAATCAGTTTAAGAACTAAAAGTGTCCAAAAATACAGCTGCAAATCAGAAGAGGCCAAACAGATGGCTAAAATAAAAAAAGCCAAAAGGTATTGTGGGTAAAATCTTTTTCAAATTTTCCAACGTGAGGTGAGTTTACGGATCATTCATTTAGAGGATTAAGTCAAAGACAGAATGGTGGACTTAGAGTCTGGTCGGTGGTGCAGCGGTGTCTTCTGCCGTGAACAAACTCAGAGCCAACATCATCATTCTACAGCTATCAGTGTAATCACAGCTCCATCACAAAATGGATTCTGTCAGGACACGCCAAGTCCACTAAGAGCTGCTGCGCTCAAACATTAAACAGCTGCTCGTTCACTCGCTCACTCGCCCCGTGTAAATGTGTGTGTGCAAGTTCACAAAACACACACACACACACACACACACACACGCACATACACATGTATCACAGGGGTTTGTTTGTGGATTTGTGAGGGACTCAAATGTTCCACAGCAAAGTGTGTGTGTGTGTGTGTGTGTGTTTCACCTAAAGCCCAGAGCTGGTTTAGATTAAACCCTGTGTCTTGTTCAATCTGACAACAGTGATGTGTGCCTAGGTGGCCTGCACTCTGCCAGAGTGTGTGTATTTGTGTGTGCCCACATGCATATGTGTGTGTGTGAGAGAGACTTTAAGTGTGTGTTTGTGCACAGAAAGTTTCATCCCAGAATCCTCAATTAAATGTCACTCCACATGAGTGTGTCTTTAAAAGTGGTGGATAAAGACGTGGTCAAAAATTACTAAGGAAATAAAAGTAAAAAATGACACTGTTTTCCACAAAATCATCACATACAGCCCAAAAAATAAATAATCAAACGGATATGGATCCATAAAATTGACTAAAACAATAAAAAAATGACTAGATTAATTATAAAATAACATATTTAATGAAAAAAATGTTTTATGAAATATATAGTGAAAATAAAACAGTTAATTTAATTTCCCAATGGATTACATAAATTCAGTGTAATCTAATCTCAATTTTGTTACCACCTTAACCTAATAATTAACCTAATAAACTAACTTTCATTAAATAATTCAGTTCAATCAATTGTTCTGTTGACAATCTTGAAGTAAACAATAAAAAATATAATTTTGAAAAAAATATATAATGTCTATTATCTGTAGACATTTTCCAGCTGTTCAAAAAAGTGCATTAATGAGAATAAATTTAGATAACAAGATCATTATATTAATTAAGCTGTATAACTATATTTTACTTTATATGGCAGAGAAAAAAATTTATAGTTTTCCATAAATTTCTGGGCCAGAAGTCATGGCTATGGATTAATCACAGTGTGACTGCAATATTCTAAAAATACAGAGACAGCAAAATCACATGACTTCTACCTGCTCCTAAATATTGTTTGGGAATGCATGGAATTTTGCTCCACCTCATTTTTTCCTTTCGCCAGTCCAGCCGGCAGTAGGGGGACACCGATGCAGAGTGATGGGGGTTAACGTAGTGCGAGTCGGGGGTGCAGTGACACTTGAGTAACACTCAGCAGAACCCAGAGTCCTCTGTGGCAGAGTGGCATCGGCCACCCTCAGTGCCAGAACGCTGCGTTTATTTTTGTAACTCCTGCCTCTCTCACACAGGACCACCGAGAGCGGGGGGCTCTGTTCTGCTCCCAGTCTCCCCACCGGATGGAGATTTATTGGACTGGTTGTGAAGGAGATGGTGGTGGTGAGGGGAGTATGAAAGAAAAAAATGGCTGTGACCTCCACTTAACTGGAAGTAAACATGGAGCTGTGGCAGTTTAATCAAAAGTGCACAGTCTCTTGTGTCCGTCAGAGCAGCAGGGTTATGGGAGCGCCGCAGATCGTTGGGCTGTAGCTTTTTTTAATGCATACATGGGAATGTTGACTAAAGGCCTGTATATCAAAATATAAAAATTGTCTTGTGTGAGAAAACTGAGGTAATTGGTCAATAATCCCCCTTTAATTGAATGATGATGAAGAACTGTTATTCTTTTCCAAACACCTCATGCAGAAAAAAAAACTAAGTACGGTAAGTAAAACAGGACAAAATGAATGCCGTAAATACGCTACAATTCTCTGCCTGGTTGGAGCTATTTATGCCATATCTCTCATTTACTTTTAGCTACTATTATTAGCATATTTAGTATGAATTACATCATCTGCCAACCTGCCCAGCATTAGTTAAGAGATAGGAACAACATCATTACTACAGTGTCCTCATGTCCATGTCTTCATAAATGTTAAGCACCACTTTAGTGTAATTTTCTGCCACTCCTAGATCTCTCCATCATTAACAAAGCTCCAGAAGGATCTTTGAATAATGCTATGAATACAGACTTAGATCTAATTTTTAATCCTATGTAGTAGCACTTGACATAAAATGACAAGAATTACTCAATACATTAAACACATCTGCCCCCTGATTTCTGCTGGAGTTGTGCAATATATTTAGGGTTTCAACAAGTGATTATCACCTCATGATCCTGCCAATTAACCCACAACACCCAAATCATGCCACCATGCAAGAATAGCTACGACAAATAAAAAAAATTCAACAACACAGAGCAGCATGGCAGAATTCTGTTTTCTGTGTCTGGGCATAGAGTGGCACGAACTACCAAGGAAATAAGTTTTCTTTTTTATTTGCCTAAATTAATTTTCATTATGAGAGCAACTATGAAAACCCATGCATCTCCCACTACCTCCTCTTCATGCTAATTAACATTATGTTATATTAAATTACAAAACATTTGACAGCTGCTTTTATCCAAAGCAAATCTGCCTGCACGAGTCAGAGATGTCGTGTATCCAATTGCACCGGATCATTAGATTACACAGATCTGAGAACTGAAATTAAATTTAAAAAAATAATAAATCTTGTTATTCATCTTATTTATTACTAACAAAAACAGTGCCTAAAAGTCTAATATCGCCCTGGACCCACTATCTAAACCAGGGGTGTCTTTTCAAATGACCAGGCTGAAGTGATCTACCTAGATTGAAAACTGTAAATACTGTATGTTTACCTATATAAACTGGATATCCTACTCTATACATTAACATATGACATATGTTGTACTGTCTGACTCAATACCTATATCTACCAGCGCTCCTTTGGAGATCTACTGGTAGATCCCGATCCACCCATTAGGCCCCTGATCTAAATGATAAAGATCTTCACCCACCTTTTCAAGATAAGATACTGGTGCTTCATGTCGGGGATTCATTTACCAAATAATAAGTCATCTTCTAAAAATCCACCTGTAATCAGATTCCAATCTTCCTGCTCAGCAATTAAAACACACACAGCAGGATAACAGGCTCCATGTGTCTGACTCCATATTTACATTACAACAGGAAGTCTTTAACTCGTCTTCAATTTGTTCACGTAAATACTCCCAGTGCCAAGATTTGTTTTCATGGCTTTTTACTGAACTTACCTGTCTCTGCTCATTCACGTCTGCCGGTTACTTACCTAACAATGGCTTAAGTTTGTATTTATTCAGATAAACTCTGGACTGCATCAAGGGGCCATGGAAATACAGGTTTCACTCTGACGTAATTAAAGATAAAAGCATCTGCCGAATGTTCATATGTTCAATGTTCAAGTATTTTTTTACATACGTGATTTTTTAAAATAAATTGTACATGTTGTATTGTTGTTTTAGACAGATATCTTTGAATAATGCTATGTATACAAACTTAGACTTAATTTGTTATCATACACCGTAGAATTTGAAAAAAAATTACAAGAATTACTTAAATGCATTGATCCCAGTTATAGCACATTGTAAAGGCCATAGGGCTTCTTAAAAAGTATACAATACATTTAGAAAATGTTAAAAACCTAAGCACCAACCGGTATTTTGATGATATATATCGCTTCTCTTTTCACACCATTCATCTTGTCACTGTCATAATTAATGATGTTGTATTCAATAATGTTGTGGATCCAGTTGCCAAGCTTTCGAAATTACTTATTACTGTGAATTTTTATCAGCTTGGTTTCCCAGATGCTAAAACTGTCGTCATGCACTGATTACACCCCCATAATCCAACATGGCCAACTATTACACAATGTTGTTTTGCCTCAGACAGGTTTTTCTCTAGGGAACTGACTCTAAGCCTGGGGTCACCATCAGGAGGACCTAGAAGCTGTTTCTCATAGACCCGGAACTAAGGTAAAAAAAAAAAACTAAGGATTATGAAAACCTGATTTGGCACCTCTATTTAACCAGCGCTGCTTTTGTAGTCTTTACGATATTTTTACCAGATGAGGAAATAAACAGACTGATTTGATGCGGCTTAAGCTACTACATGTGATACTTACGCAACCCGTTAAGTCTCTACATTCTGGGTGGTAAACATTATGACCAAACAGTGTAGACAGATGCCAGAGTTTGAGGCAAAATACACAGGAAAAAATGCTAGAAAATAAAAACAAAGATAGTGATACAAGTAGAGAGAAGAAAGAGAGAGAATCTAATGATTTAGGCAGAGAAAAAAAGAGGAATAAGGAATAAACACCAGGCACAACAAAAAAAAAAATCAAAAGAAGACAGTGAAACTATCGCTTTTAATCCGGAATGGACAGACTCATGTCCATCCCAGTAGGCGATGAACAAACATATCCACTCGAATCACAAGTGAGAGTCCTATAACCACATTATCTGTCCAACAATGTGCTTGTTTCCTCAAAGTTGCTTGGACTTTGGGTCAACAAGACACCATTCATCAATGAATACCTGATCGCAAGAACTGAAACACTACTTGAAAGAAAATAACAAGAACTTTATGATACAACAAATTCCAACATCAGCATCATTCAAAAGGTGAAATAATTACTTGTGATGTGCTAACCCACCTAGATGGTACCATGCATAGGGCACCATGCGTAGGCTTAGCATTGGATGAGTCCAGTAATGTGTGTGACAATGCCCAGCTGTCAGTATGTCTGGTTTTCAACACAGATGAGAAAAGTGTTCTGTGAAGGTGACTAGACTAGAAGTCAGCCATGAAAGATGTTGATGATGAGAGAGAGGAATCACGCCAAAAAAATGTGTTTTTACCCATGGATGGAGTCCATACTATGATGGGCAAAAGAGAGGAGGTGTAACAAGACTGAAAGAGGACAATCCTGCCCTTAACGCTTACTACTGCAGCATGCTGAACTGATGAGAATTGATCAATTCTCTCAGGGCATCATCTTCCTACCAACATGGCATGCTCAGAGAAGTTGATGTTAAAGCCCTACATATCTCAACCTGCCTCCTCCACTCAGCGAATGAACTGCAATATTGCAATAGGATATTCTACGGCGCTACTTCATTTCTCTGCAGCTTTTTTCACACAGACCTTCAGTTGACCTCTTCCTGTCTCACTGTTTCTCCTCAGTGCATGACATTTTCTTGGTTATGGATTCACTCAGTGCTGGATTCAGTGGAGACTCACGGAGACACGTCTTGTGCATGTGAGAAACCACACTGAACATTTCATTGACAGTCTCTTAAACTACCTGCACGAAAAAAAACTGAGGACCAGGACCAGGTCCACAGACCACTTTTCTAGTCTTGTCCAATGGTGACAGCAATGATAATATACATGTAGCTGCACCTGTGGGTGCAACTGCAGGTATATATATTCCATCTTTTGTACTTTTGTGTGCAGTGTTTTAACACATTTCTTGACTTTTGTGTAATTTTAATTTACTTGCAGTGACTTCAAAATAATATTTCTATATTCACCGGATTGTCCCAAATCCTGAACTTTTATTCCCAGGTAAAAATGATCATCTTGGCTAAGGAGTTCTTAGGCAAACAATACTGTTTCCCTTGTTTGTTTTCTTTTGCTTTTTTGTATTGTGAAGTACAGTTAAGTTAATAGTAAATATTCAAGCTTTTCTTTAAAAGACCATTTTCACTTTAAACATCATTTAATTACATTTTACTCTTTGCAGTACTTTTATAATACAACGTTACTATAAAGGCGTATTTCTTAGTATAGCAAGTTATGGTTAAAATCAAAATTGTATCATTTAAAAATACTTTTAACTATATAAATATATAAAATTGTATTTCCCTGAAATGCAGCTGGGTATTTGAAATTACAATGGATATATTTATATCAGTACCAAAGCACTGATGTATTTTTACATTATCCAAAATGATGTTCTTGTGAAAAGTGCAGACATCCGTGACATAGACGTTTATAATTCCATTCCTCCATCTTCCTCCACACTCCATCCTCCACTGCTAAACTTACATCCATGTCACTGTGGAATCTTCCTCCTCCCACACCTCATCTTCCCCCACGTCCTTCCCACCAGGCATGCGCTCTCGACTTTTCACTGTGAGGAGCCGTTCATGAGACAGATCCACAATAAATGGTGGTCATCAGTTCAGCTGGTTGGCTCGCCCAGCTCTGTAAATACGGATGACTAGGCCTGAGCAGAGGGAAAATGTGTGAGCGTCTGCAAGTGCTGCGCAACGGTGCTGCCAACGAGAGCACCTGGGTGGTGTTAATCACAGCTGAACATAAACACTGGCTCAAAACAAGTTCAAGCACATGAACAACCACACACATGCACACACGCACACATCTTCAACTGTGTGAGGACTTGTAATTACTGCAATGTACTCTATGACAGAGAGGATTGTAATTGCCTTCGGATGGATGGATGGATGGATGGATGGATGGATGATGAATAGATGGATGGATGGATAGATGGATAGATGGATAGATGGATAGATGGATAGATAGATAGATAGATAGATAGATAGATAGATAGATAGATAGATAGATAGATAGATAGATAGATAGAGAAGCCGACATTTTTACCGCTGGAGTCACATCTACACAGTAACATCAATAATCAATAAACTTTAGTCTGTGCTGCTTCTCAAATTTTTGGCAACCACTGCTCTACCACATGACCTTTATGGCGCAGAGCCATCCAGATATTTATTCCTCACCAGACGGGAACTGCACCACAATGGATCATCCCCATTGTCACTTAAGATACAGACAGCTTTGCAGTGCATAAACACATGATGTCGCCCATCAGCTCATCTACAAGAGCTCTGCAGGCTTTCCAGTGAAGGGGGCCCTTCAGCGAGGCGTCTTCATCCAGGCCAGTGCAGAGTGAAGTATAGAGCCGGGGCCCGAGCGCTGACAACAAGCATGCTTTATCGGCCAGTGCCTGAGCTGGGATAAACACAGTCAGCGTGCCACGAGGAGGTAACGTCTGTGAGTGTGTTTGTGTTAATGCAGATCGGTCAGAAGAAAAAGACATATTATCTGTTTAAACTCACTTAGAGCAGCAGGGCCACACAGCAGGCCCTGTTGCCTCTTTTACGTTTCAGCTTACACAACCTGACCTTTCTCTCATATCTGTAATACTTCACATTTTTGAAGAGCTGAATACGCATTTCCACGTATTAACCTTTAAGTGTCTAGAATTGGGAAATACTGCAGCGTACAAATTCACTTTTTGTAACTTATTTTACAAGACATAAAGTCATGGTGTGTTTTATTCAGTATTTTACTGTAATTTAAATTGTTGATAAACACTTATTGGAACAATAACTGAGCCATATCTAAATAAAAGTGGGGGTTAAAGTTGAAAAAATGATAATGAAAATGAAATGATAAAAAAAAATGTTTTAAAAGCTATAGAAATTTTGTTAGGTCGGCAGTGATGGCTAAGTGGTTAGGCGGGCTGGGGTCCACAAGGCTTCAGGTTCAAATCCACCAGCTGCAAGGTTGCCACAGAGGAGCTCTGAGCAAGGAAAAGTCCTAACCCACATAACCACCAGTGGGCATTACCACCAACGAGAGGCTAGCAGTGTGTGATTTGGGTGGCAGTTGTGGAGACTGTTGCACCTTCAACATTGTATCTGATGTCTGAAAATGAATTAATTAAACCAGCCACGTAGGTGCACAAGCCAGTGTTTTTTAGTGCCGGTCCTAAGCCCGGATAAATGGTTGAGGGTTGCGTCAGAACAAAAATCCAGTGTAAAGACAAGACAACAAAATGATATAGAAGACAGGGTGAGATGGAAATTGTTAACTCGCTGTGGCAAACCCTGAAAAAAGGGACAAGCCGAAGGAAAAAAGAAGGAGAAAAAACTATTTTCAGGCCTCACAAAAACACATTTGGCTCATGGGCCTTGAGTTTGACACCTGTGACACAAGTGATAAGAAATAAGCCTTTGTAAAACACATGGTGAGTGTCAGGAGAGTATTTTAAATCCAGTGTTAATTGTACAAATTAACTATGATCTCTTAGTGTACTGTCTTTGACAGCCTTGGCTTATATTGTAGGTCACAGCTTTTATTGTACTATTACTGTCTGCAGTGAAGCTGTAAAAGAACCTGTGACCCATACGTTATGAAAGACGGTGTCATGATCTAACTTTTCTGTAGTGGATACAGCTGGAGTCTCTTCACGTACAACCCATTAGCACTTGGCCTCTGAATACCAGCTGTGTCCGAGTGAGACGGTAGACCTGAGCCTGAGAAACCCAACATCAGCCTCGTCCCCCCACCCTGCTGCACGTCTCACATAACCATCAGCTGCATAGGCTGAGAGACAGTGACCTGGGATCAGTGAGAAGACATAAGCTCGTCCTCACACGTCTGCTCCGTACGCAGAGAATCCAACACACAGAGGGGGAGCTGTGAGCTGTCGAGGCCCCGAGCTCACCTCATCCACTCACACATTGATTAACCCTGAGAGTGTTTGGCCATTAGAGCCCGATCTACACAAATCAAGCCAATATGTGAACTTTGTGATTAGTGTCAAAAGTATTACACCGCCTTTCAGTCAGAAACCAGAGCACTATGCATTCCTGCGCAGTTCCCCGTATCTCTGGCATGAAACACAAATACACGACCATGAGGAGGAGAAGAACAGGACCTGAGGGTTGGGGTTATCGAGCAGCTACATTTTTTCCATGTCAATTTGCACAACATGTCGCGCTCCCGCTCATTCTTTCTCTCCTACATGCAGGCACACACACAGAGACAATCAGTTATGAAAATATTTCTCCATCGTCAAACGTCCAGGGGCCGCAACAGCAACACAATTCTCCCAGTGGGAATCAGATCAGAGGAGACGTCTGGACTCTACCTGCCTCCACGGACAGACCTCCCAGAAATCCACCAAACCTACAGTACTGACTCCAGTTCAGCTGTAAATACAGCCAACCAGGGTGACATCACGAAAAAAAATTCCACTGAAGACATGTTAAACATCAGACACCAGGTAAAGATTTAATATAATTTTTATGAAGAACAATAAAAATGTAATTGTGGGTTAAAGAGTAAAAAATAAACAAGAAACTTTTGATGTACAACAGTAAAAGTGATAAAAGTACGAGGAGGCGGCAGGAAGGACTTCACCACAAATACGTGGGTGTGGAAGTTAGAGGTGGTACAGTGGAGCAGTGGGCAGTGTCTCAACACCACATTTCTCCCCCTTTAAACCGCTGACTCAGTGGGTGTAGAGTATGTGAAGTATGGAAACTGGCATAAGGTCACTTTCCATTTAGAGCAAAGACTCTGACCTGGGGTTGGACATGCCCAGGGGGCAGGACTTGTGTTGTGCAGCATAATAATCTTAATTACAGACTTATAATTGAGATACAATATCATGTATCTCTGTCTCAGGGTTAGCTGGTACGGAGCAGGAAGTGAGTAATAGGAACAAATTGTTAAAGAGGAAGGAAACGTTCAAGTCTGGAGGGATGAGAACTGCTGATCTGCAGTAATACAAATCTCAGAACAATTTCATGATGCTATCAGAGCAAAACAAGAGCTGCTGCACTGCACTGGAAGTGTCAGCTGATCCTTTACTAAATGGTTAGTAACCTTCTAGCAAACTAAACATTTTAGGACACTGCTCTTAGGCTGCACACCTCCAAAACAAATTGAAAACTCCAACACCTAAACCATAGCTACCAACTGAAATTATTGTAGACAGATAACACTATCAAATTTTAAGTCAGCTCTTGTTAATCTTCCTGCAGTTGGTGAGGCAACTGGCAGGCACCAACCAATCCTGCCCAGGAGGTGAACCCTGGGGTTCCACACCAATGCGGAGACGTTGCTTCTGGGACAGGCACCTCTCAATAAAATGTCTCATCAAGTTAAAAAGCCTATGAAAGTACATGGAACTTTGAGGATCAGATTGGTGAATAATCTCCAAGACAGACAAAAACAAAGTTAGGGGGGCAGTTGATGGCCTTGTGGTTAAGAAAACGGACTTGGGTCTACAAGGGCCCTGGCATACCGCTACCGCCTGGTGTCCTGAGCATAGCATCGTCCCTACACACTGCTCCTCAGGCGCTCACTACGGTGATGGGTGATGGGCAAAATGCAGAGGAAAAATACAACATCCTTTTTTAAAGCTTTACTTTTGTTTTAGTAAAGCTTATAAAAAGAAGACAAATGTGTTATTTTATTCTTATTATTGAATTTTAACTATCAATCCAAAGTCCAAAACCTCCATGTGCTTTTTATATCCGTCCATCTGGATTGTTTTTACATTTTTTAGTGAACTTCACCAACTGCTTGGTGGCTCCTCACTCCTCCCTGTCACACTTGCTGCAACATACCAAACCTAATCACAAGTTTTTGTTTCAAATGGAGTGTATCATCTCACCACTGCTGCCCTGGCTGGACGGTGCACATGTGCGACCCAGCCCTGCAGCTGAAGCACTGAGCCGGACCTGTGAAGGCCTGGAGCTATACTCCCCACAGATTTAGTCTACGTAACCACAGGTCTACAGACCCCACATCTGGACCTGACCACCACCAATACACAAATGAAACACCTAAGTGACCAAGGCAGGGTATTAAAGGGCAACCGGGGTTATTAAAAAGACACACTGTGGAAGACAAGCTGTACAGTGAAGTAGAACTATGGATACAAATGTCAATCAGCAGAGGTCAACAGCAGGAAGCTCAATATCTGTGTGGCCCACATCTAGGCCATATCCAGCACATATGATACATTTAATGGTCATTATGGTTAAAGCAGCGGGTTGGTGTGTTCATGGTAGCCACATGTAGGTCACATCTAACCATAGTATGGCAGTTAAAAAAAACAAAACTAGTGTTTGGTGTACCATCCGCCTTGGGTCTCTTTACAACAGGCCGTCAAGCAGGAACTAAAGGAATTTTTCCACTTCATATATGCCAACTATATTCAAACCTAAGTATACCATCTGGTCCAACTTTGGTAGATATGACTAAATGTATGTACAAAGGCACGGTCACACTCAAAATACAAATTACGACTCAATACGAGACTTAAATCCTTCAATGAGCTCAGTGCAGTTAGCTGAAAAAAAAGTTAGAAATATACAAGGAAGCTATTTGTTGACCACAAAATACATTTAATCTGCCACAAAAAGCAACCAAAACATAAAAAAACCACAATAATAAGTACAAAATTGCTAAATGTTTTTGTACAAAATAAAACTATATTATAATTTTTGGAATAAACGAAAGTACTTGAAATTTCATAGTTTATGGAAAACTTTCAAATCAGAATAAATGTTTTGCTTTATGGTTGCAGAGGTTCATGGGGGTCCGTGTGTGTGTGTGTGTGTGAGCGGCTGCTGCTACAGTGTAAGGAGTCTTACTGTGAGGTGTCAGGGGGTAGTAAACAGATATGGAGCAGAGCGAACTCCTATGGTCTATCTAGCAGCAGGCCACTCACAGTTCACTACATACGGCTCACTGGAGGACGCTTAATTTTATGCCTCTGTGCCAGAAGCAGCTGAGATCACAGGCATTAGGTTTTCCTCTAGTCCATCTATTCATTTCAGAGCTTCTCAGCATTAGTGTGATTTTCTATGTGAGTTTTTTATTCAGGTTTTTGTAATTAACCCGTTGTTGAAAAAATCTTTATTGTTTGGTGCAGTAATGGTCCACACAAGTAACACAAAAGTAGTAACGCTTTCCTTCACTGTTGGTTTGGCTGATCACCGCAAACCTGCGGAGTGTTACACCGCTTCTTAATTTTTTGAAATGTCTCAGTACAACCTTTTTTATGCCATGGACCGGTTAAATGTCTCGTACTATTTTCACGGTCCGGTCTTTAAGTTGTGGCAGATAAATACCCCTTAATAAAATTTAATTTCTGGTGTTATATGGTGTAATATTTTCCTACCAATAAAATTATCCTACTCGAATTAATTGTGCACGAGCACAAGGATTTTTTAAATTGCACACAGCCTATAACTTTCTGCTACCAGAAAAAGTTAGAATCTTGTAGTTTATTGTTGTTGTCTTCACTGAGAAAATATTTCCTAATCAAATATAGTTGCATTATTGATGATGGAATCCTAGCCATTCTATTGGTCAGTTCTTTTGTTGCTATGGGTATGGATCAAGTGGAAGTAATAGTTTATGATTTCTTACCCACAGTTAGAAATTAGTTCAGGCAGGCATGGGCCACAATTGGTCCTAAAAGTGGACTCAGGGTCCAGGATAAGAATAGATAGACACAGTGTTCTTGCATGCAGCGAAGCTAAATGACATGTTAAAGTCAAACTTTATGGAAATGGTATTTCTAATACAAAACAGATAATTAGTTTGTGTCGCGGGACGGATTACAAGGCTGAGGGGCGGGGGGTCATCTGGCCGCCAGGCCTTAGTTTGTCCATGCCTGTCTTAAAGGATAAAAAAAATTAATAAGACATCTTGTACAATTTTTTTTTTCCATTCGCATATGCTTTCACCTGAAATAATATTTTAAAATCCAGAAATTTTAAAATCACTTACATAATTACACATTCACCTATGAGACCACCTTTGTTTCCTGTTTCTAACACAACTCAGAGAACAGCAGTGGCTGGTGTCCCACATACAGTGAAAATTCTCCCGCAGCTTCAGCTCGGATGTCCCCTCTTCCTGCTGTTCTATATATGTCACCAGGCCGACTGTAGCAGGGTGCTTATGGGAGCCTGAGCTGCAGAGAGATTTGTCTCTGCAAACTCACGCACACTTTGGCATGTTTCATGCCTGGATTTACACAGTCTACACAGACTCACACACATGCTGCACACAACCTAAGAGGGATAACGATGTAGGCTCACCGGTGGGGTCCGGGTACAGGCTGTAAGACATACCAGCCCAGAGTTGTGGGCTGACACCTTTTGTTGTCTAGGCCGCCGTCACCCATGAGAAACAGTGCAGCCGTGGAGGGCAGCAGCCAGAGGCTGACGTGATGGGGCAGGATGTGTTTCCACAGCTCAGCCCTGACCATGGATGTGGACATGCTCAGAGGCCTGTGGAGGAAATTCTCAGCACCCCTTGGCCTCTTCATTTAGTGGGTGTCAGTAGTGATGCTGCCCCCCCGCCCAAGGCCACACACAGATATCTACAGTACATGTGTTCCTCATGTCCAGGGAAAACCCTGGAATTTGGTCAGGTTTTATGTGCCCACGACTTATTTTCTTCTCTTCTGCACTTACTGCTGCAGGAGCATCCCGGGTCATTTTGATATATTTTTTTTAATTTTTAGTCTTAATTTCAGAGTCAATTTTTTTTTTTTATTACATTTAATTTGTTATTGTTGACACATTATTTTTCATATTTATCCTTTTGATGAATTCCTTTTATTTTCAGTTTTTTTAATTATATCTTTAAATATAGCAAGCAAATGTACATTATTTATGCTAACTAAGACTTGCTTGCTTTTTGATTTGAGTTTGACCAAACCTTTAACCCTGTTATACTGCGTTTTCTTTCCCAGAACTGTTTAAATATAAATAATTTTCTCCATTAATTAGTTTGTTGTATTTTTTAATATTACAAGAAGGGAATTCATCCATACTTTTCAGTTTTAACGTGCTTCACAGAAATTTTAGCTCCTTCTCTGTGAAACTGTGAACCTGGATTTAATTTTCCAAGTTTGCTCTGGAACAAAAACTCTTTTTTTTTTTTAGATCTTTCTATGTTAATATAATTTCTTTAGACAAAATTTACTCTGACACTGCAGAGGAACAAGTCACAGGCCTCCGAGTGGCCACAGAGTTGTTGAATAACACTAGGTGGAGTATTTCATCCAGCGGATGATTGCACTGTGGGCGACTGTTTTCCAGACCCAGATGAAAAGTGACCTGGGATTTACGTAAAGAATTCCTTATAAAAAATAAAAAAACACACATTTTTTTCTTTTTGTAAAATTTGAAAGAGTCAAATGGACAATGTGACAGTCATTGTAACAGACTGTTACATTACTGCTCATCCAAAGTGTCTTTCCTTACTTGTGTTTATTTCTCTTCCTCTCTCCCTCGCTGCTCCTGAACCTCTGATAGAATTAGAGAGTCCTTGAACCATGGTGATCAAACTTCCTGAAGCAATTACTATTAAGCCGCAGTGGCCAGAGAGCGTAGCACTGAGTTTGCAGCCCCGTCAGGAGGCTGTTTATGTGGAGCCAAATGAGGCGCCTGGTGAAGACAGAAGACTAAATTCTCCCACTGACGAACTGATGAATATTTCTAATTCTTGTATAGTTTTAAGTTTTTAAAAATAATTTAATTTCTTTATACACATCTAGCCAATAACTTTAGTGTTATTAATGTTGTTTTTCATAATTTTGGTTTCTTTACGTTTTGTGCTAAAATTCACCTCTTATTCTTTCTTTAAATTATTTTTGTTTGTTTAAATCTCTTTTAAAAAGTATGTACGCATATTATATGCGCATATATTTTCTACAATGGACCCATCAACTCTACTGGAATTTAAACTTCCAAAATCCGGAAACATAGTATGTGACTAAAGTTTCGATCGCAAAACACTGTAAAAGACAGTTTTCCTTCTACTGTAACTTGGAGGATGATTGCGACCAGGGGTCTCAAACTCAAATCCAACATATAACACATTCCGTAAAAAAAAAAAAAACAATAAAAAAAACAGTTGGATTGAAAACCCTTGTGCCAGCCACCCCAAATTTCTGTGGATCAAATATAAGCCTCCAAACTTGATTCAAGTTAAGACTTTAGAATCAGACCATTATCACCATCACTACTTTCTCTCCTCTTCTGTCAGAAACAGCACATCCTTCACTCCATCAGCTTCTCTTACATCAGACATCATGATCCCTAGGACAAATACAAGCAGCTGTTTATTTAGGGAATGGTCTGCGTTAAATCTAATTTGTGCAGGATGGGTGCTGGAGGACCCAGGGTCCCCTGCAGCCCCGAAGGAGGAAGAGGAGGTATGTGACCCCTCTCCTGGGTTAGAGAGGCTGATGCTAAAGGGTCTGAACAGGGTTCACAGGTCAGCAGGCTGGCTCATTCGGCTCTGCCCTGGCGCCTGCCGCTACAGCCCTCAATTTGTAAAGTGGTAGAGGGTGACCCCAGAGGGCCTCTCCTGGCTTCCCTGGCCAAACACAGGTCTTAAACACTGCCAGCCTCCCCCTGGCTCCCCTCATCTCCCCCATTCTAAGCAGTCTGACACACGAGCGTATATGCACCAGTCCATCCTAATAAGAAAAATTACCCCAGGCAGGGGCAGGAGGGAGGAGGAGGAGGTGGAGGCAGGTATGTCGCCATCTCCGCCTCATTACTCAGTGGATTTATGTAGGATCATATGCCCTGCGTGAAGGGATGCACTCTGCTGCTTAACTCATTGACCTGAACTGTAAATAAGTAAATTAATAAATGTTAAGCTGTACTGTCTGAGGATAAAGGTTGATAAGATTAAATAATGGTGGCTCACATGCAATCACGGTGTTTTTAATGTAAAATAGACTAATATCTAGAGAGAACTAAAGAAAGGTACATTTCTGACAATAATGTACATGCTGGGATTTTTATTGTTGTTTATTGTTGTTTGTTAAGCATGCAACCACATACCTCTCTTTAGTTCTCTTCGGATATTACTAATTTTTAATTTAAAATATCCATTATCATGAGCCTCAATTATAGATCTAGAGCAATAAGGAGCTCAGCACAGCTAAAAGACAAAGATAAACTAAATCTAAGGTTAGTGTTAAATAAGCTCACCAAAAGTTAATGTGAGTTTTTCCAACATTATTAAAATAGGGGTTAGATAGTCCCTTATAAAATAAGAGACAAAACATGAATTATAATGCAGTGGAGAGACAATTAATTATGTAAGAAATTGCATTACATACTATTCACGTTGCATTCCAAATGTATTCCAAGAAACACTCGAGTACAACAGCCAGGGAAGGTCAAATAAATAGTTGTGTATCATCAGTAAACATTGTCAGAGTTATGTCATCAGTGAACGCTGGTAAACTGTGGTATGGTCAGAGGAAATTAAGTCATTATAACAGACATTTTCAGTGCAATAACTTCAGCAACAGTGATTGTAAATTATCATTTATATAATTACTAATATTTTCATTTAAATGGGTGATTTTTGGACTACAAACAATTCAGTTCAAGGCAGTGCTTTAAGTGAGAAATAGTTTTTAAAATGGTGATTTGGATTCACTTTAACAGTAGAAACTTTTCAAAGAGCTAAGGAGTAGAGCTGACTAATCCTATTTCTGCCCTGCATTATTTCCACTGTTGCTTTGGAAAAAGAGATGTTTCCTCCAACGTCTCACTGTCTGAGTGAGTCCTTTCTAATACCGACTGTTACAGAGAGACCAATTATCCTGACCAACCAGGACTGGTCTCTGACAGCATAATTACAGACATCTTTGCCGCTCAGCAACCAAATGCCTGGGTGCAGCTACGAGTTGGAGAAAGAGGCAGAGTCAGGACATGGGACTAGGTCTGCAGAGGTCTTAATCCACCCAGGACACCAGTGTCTTGTCCCAGGCTCGGGGGCCTCTCCACGGGCTCGTGAGTGTCAGAGTTGGGGCCTGATTTGGTCCAGCTGGAGGAAGCAAGCGATCAGAGTTCAGTTGTTGCAGACAGAAGTAAAGTAAACAGCCGTGGTCACTGGGCAGGCCGTTAGCAGGCCTCGGACAGATGAGCAGGGGGCCAGGAAGACCACACACATGCATGCAGAGCTAGACCACACAGGGGCCGGGGCTCTGGGGCCTATGCACGCAAGCACACGCCCTATCGGCGCAGGTCCCCTGCGGGCAAAAGCATGCTGCAGGTCAGGGCGAAGCAGCTCGGAGAAACAACAAGCTGGCATGGAACTGGTCTCAGAGGCCGGACCTAAACTTTTACCTCAGCCCAGTGTGAGAGGGAAACTGGCAGCTCTGACCTGGTGACTGGACACATAATCCTGCTTTACAGCAGAGAGTAAACACAAACAGGAAGGGATTCATAAGTAGACTAATTTTTCTTCTGCCAAATTTTAAAGTGCAGGCTGATGAGTGCGCCCGCCTTCAGGCTGGAAGCACACACTCACCCAGAGGAGCAATACTGGTACATTCGCTGGGAAATCACAGCGTGTTGACAAACCAGCAGCCACTTGTGGCCGATGAGCAAGAGTCACGAGTTGTTATTTCACAGCAGTGACTATCTATATAAAACTATTTTTTCTGATATTAACACTTGATTTTCCGTAATCCAAAGAAATACACTTTTAAGATGACTGTTCTGTCAGTAATTCTGAGGTCAGACAAGTGCTAAGACTGCCTTGAGAAAAATGATTAGATACATTACACAGTCTGTAACACTTTTACTCAGTATAAAACTTGAACCCACTGGCCACAAAAATGAAGAATATTTAGGAGAAGGTAAATAACAAGAAATACATTTCTGGATAGATTTTGGAAAAACATTAAAATTCCAGAAAATTCCATAAAATCTTTTAAAATCACAATTTGCTCAATCAGCAAATTAATAAATCAACTACTCTGAGAAATAGACAAGTATTACCAAAATAACATTGTTGCCATTTATTACCAATCTTCATAATATAAGTCAGAATTTTATCAAACTAATTCTACTGTAGTTTGGTTCGACTGAGGGGAATATTTACACACACACAGAGGCTAAACACAAATAAAACACACACACACACACACACACACACACACACACACACACATATCCTACCACAGCACAATCCGTTTCATTTTTTATCTGGACAGTGTCAGGTTGACCTACGGGAAATGGTCGAGGTGTGTGCCTGAGTGGCCTGACTTGTGGGGACATTTCTTGGACCATAATATTCTTGGGGCATCTTGTCCTTGTGAGACATTAGGCAGGTCTGGGTGAAGTCCAATATTTTAGTTTGAGTCTAAAACTCATTGCTGTTTTGGATTTTGAGTGAGAATTAAATCGGAAATATTGCTGTTGTTGAAAGCTTTGTCTGTGTGATGTACACACAAAACACAAAGACCAGTATGAGTGTAATGAAAAGCAGTAATGCTTTCAATCACAATTACTCCCTGCTTCACATCACCTGGCCTTGCACACAAACACACTGTGAATCACATCACATGGTCAGCCTTTCCATTTCCACAGAAAGCTGCCATACTTCCTCGTCTCCAGGCCTGGAGTCCAGACTACCCTTGCTGTCGGGATGTAGTACAGCTGTCAGAGAGAGACGTCCAACTCCGAGACAGTCTCCTTTACAACACAGCAGTAATCCTCAACACAGTCCTACCTCCCTCTCCTTTCATCGCTTATCTGCACCTTTTATAATATATTTAAGATAAGCAATGACAGGTAGCTGAGCTGTCTTCCCTCCTAATCTGGCCTCTATCTCAAAACAGTACCAGCTGCATTCTTATGTCCAGCTCTGGGTCTCCATGAATCCTGAACACAGAGTAGAGTAGCCCGAACCTGTTGGCTGGATGTTTATATCTGGCTGTAAAGATGAGTTGTTGAGAAATAGAGTAAGTTCATAAATTACTGTTCTTACATGGTGTGAATGTTAGAGTGTGTTAACTATTGTCTGTGCTGTTGTGTACTTGGATGGATAGATAGATTAGAGAGGATTACATGAAATATTACTGAAGACAAATTAATAGTTGAAAAATAAAGCAAAATCTGAGAAATTACTGCTTTAAAAATAGGCGCACTGTTTTGATACTGTATTAAATAATTCAAGTTTAAAGTTGAAAGATAACTTTGTACTAAAAGTAAGGTAAATTATGAAATTCACGTTTAAAAGATGTTTTAAGGGGAGCAGAATTTCTCTAAATGTTTTTTTATATGTGATGTTTCCTGTGAAATACCCAGGGATCACACAGCTTTATTGTCTTGTTCTGTAATGCATTGTTGGGCTGATCATGTGGTTCAAGGTTACCAGAAAAAGGAAAGACTCCTTAACAACGTCTGATGCTGAAGCTGACGTTGGCAGTTTGAGTTAAGTAGAAGCTGACAGTGTGTGAGCCTCCGGGGTCAGACCTGATGAGGACATGGGAGTCGGGACTAATTGTCTGGACAGGAGACTGGAGGCGACTCCAGGTCACAGAGGCTTGTTGCAGGAAGAGGATAGAGCTCCTTCTGAAAAGGCTGCAAATGCTGCACAGATGATTTAAAGACGACGTGGTTAGACAAGGTCAACTGCAGGATTTGTAGTCATTCAGATGTAGAGGTGGTGTTGTGGCGGGTGTAGGGGATCCTGGGGGAGGTGGTGGACACTTGTCTGCCATGGTGAAGGTCACAGAACAGTAATATATAGATGTCAGGCTGAGAGGCAAAACAACACAGACAGTGTCCTTCCTGCTACACCATAAAAGTGTCTGGGTCTCTTGTGGGCAACATGTTGGGGTCAGGTTGGAACCAGGTTCTCTCTCACACACTCAAACACACACACACACACACACATGCATGCATGACAGCAGCATCTAAATGTAGTCCTGTTATTCATAGATAAAAAGTTATTGCCTTGTCTTGTAACTGAGTGTGCTTTCTGTCTGCTTTTTTCTTTTATTTTTCTGTCAGCACAAGAAGACTTCAACACTGACATAAATGACAGACACACTAGGACCAGGGGCGTGTCTACACACCCTAGGGTCCAAGTCAAAGAAGGAACATGGAGACCACTCACAATCACTGCTTAGGAACATGCATCTGACCTCAAACTTCTTTCTATGTAATCAACAATTAATAATAATTCACAGGGAATATTTTCTGTTTTTTCAAACATGGAAATTTGAATGTCCGACTGTTATGACACACACACACACTTCTTCAGAGCCTCAGCAAAATGTTGCATCACAGGCTCATGTTCCAGGCATGAATCACTGTGTGAATAGATGGTGAATACACTTTGAAAAAAATATTTCAGAGGGGAAAACTACCGGGAATAAATATTTTGTTTTTAATACAGCTGTGATTTTAGTCATACAACGTCATGAATTTAATTATGAAATTAAAACCTTGTTTAGTAGAAATATGAACTTTCTCAATTAACTACATATTTTACTTTAACTACATATAACACATGCTGTAAGAGAGGATACAGACAGAATGGATGACTGATAACTGAGTATTTAACAGTAACATTGTAAAATTAATTATTATTAAATTGGAATTTTACATGAAAAACATGTATGGGTTTAAAAATTTAAATACTGCAACCTAATTACAATATACTGTATTTTGTTGCACATAACCTTCACATGTTATGTTCTCTATACGGTAAGTGCAATATTTACAAATAATTACAGGCAGTGCAGTTTTGGGTTCTAACTCTTAGACAGAGATTGGACCATTTTAGAAAGCAGACTAGGTTCTGTCAACGACTCTGCCCACTAAGTTCACTGCACCCCGCAGACAGAAACTTTTTCTCCACCGTCTGTTATTGTTTCTGTCTGTCCAGTCCAGCCGAACCTCAGCTGTGACCAACACGCTGGGCTGCGTGTTCCATTACTATGTGCACTTAAAGACAGCACCTGTTAGACTGTACTGGAGCTGGGAGACAGCTGCAGCCCTGGAAATGTTAATTAGAAACCCAAACATTCATACAAACACATTTATTATCATGTCTATGTAATGGTTTCAATTTATTCTTTTGAACTTTTAAATATTTTACACTTTATGTTCCTGTTATTTTTAACATATAAACATATATAAAGGTGAAAACTAAATTATTTGTCCTAGTTTTCATCAGTCATCATAAGTAAAAAACAAAAAATCGTGATTAAATAGTTTAGATTTTAACAGTTACTACAGCTTTACTCTGATGACTGTAGTAATGACTGAAAAGAATAAACACAGCATGTACATGACTAATTCACAAAGAGAGGCTAAAACCAATATATTTTTAGGATTTAATATTTTGATGTAGAGCTGTATTTTTTCTTAATTTAAATTATTTCCCTTCACTAAAGGCTCATAAAAATGTATCTAATGATTACAGAATTATCAAGTAGTGGAGCTAAACCTCAACTGTGTCTAGAACCATGATCTTATTGTGAAAAACTACTTACACGACCCTCTAGATGGCGTACATATGCTCTCCTGAAGTCTGTGTTAAAAGCACTGGACAAAAAACTGCTATGTAATTTGCTTTTTAAATGACTTCATACAAATAGCAGCTTTCTCTTATTTGCTGCAGACACACTGTGTTTGAGGGAGAGCTTTGAGCAGTGATGACCAGTGGACATGAAAACGCTGCCAAAAGTAATATGATGAATGAAAGAAAGAAAAGAAAAAAAGACTCCAGAGTTTCTGACATCCATAAAGACTAAACCCTGGGTGTTCGAACCTTATAATCAGGTGACACACATATTAACTGCATTACAACTGATTTGCCGAGTGCTTCACATGCTTTTGTTTAATTGGAAATGTAACAAAATACAAGTTAATTTATCCAATTTCATTTTTTTGGGTAGATTTCTAACAAACAATCAAGCTTTCCCTTACGCATGTCAAGTCAGCTAACGGACGGAATGGTGAGAAATGTGTAAATGTTAACAACACTGAAACTTACTACAGCTGATCATGGATCAGTTTCTACATTTATTTCTTAAATAAGGCACTGCTGTTGCTGCAAGTCCAGATATAAACTTCCAAAAAATAGTAAAACAGCATAATATTAGACTACTATTTTATGTAAAGATATTTTGTATCAGAAAATATACACATTTGAGCTGAAATGACACTCCAGTTTAGCCCCAAAATGCCTCAAGACAACAATTTAGCTGGTCAAAAATGTAAGTTAAATCCTAGAAATAAATTAGTTGCTGGAGGAGAATACCATATCAGCTAAGAGCTGATACCGTCACTGAATTACTTCATATTAGTGGACCTCGCCCATTAAACATTTGTTTTGAAGCAGTCCATCATTCCAAGGCACTCCTGCCCTTTCACATATTTCCACATCTATCGTCTGCACTAAATGCTCATAATTGATGCATCTGCCTGTCAGCTGGCAGCTAATGATTGGCCTAAAACAGTCCTGCCAGGAGAAAATGTGGGGGAGGGAATAGGGTGACACGGGAGGGAGGTCATGTAGGGTTGGGTGTACAAGGCTTACTCTTACAGACGTTTTGCAGTCTCCCCAGCCAGAATCCAGGACTATGTGGCCTGTGTGGTCCTGAGCAGACACATCAGCCCCCAACTCCACCCCCCCAGGACTGAAAAAACATTCATTCTGTGGATCAAATGGCAGCGCAACACTGCTCTTCACTTCCCATCTATACTGCAGCACAAAAGAAGACTTGTGGCATCAAACCAGAGAAACATTTACACCTACAGCGTCAGTGTCAACAGAATGTGAGAACATCATTCTAATGGACATTTACGAAACAGCCATGAAAAAAGGTCTAAAAAGTAAAGTTATGTAGCTTCCAAATCTATAGCTTTTGTCTGTTTTCTGTAGTATTCCATGATGCAACTCTGATTTTTATTTGGGATATAACATTAAGAGGGTTTAAATGTTCAATTTATAGACTGGAATGAAGTTAAAGAAGTTCTGAAATAAGATATTCCTATATAATCCTCAGGATGAACAAGACTATCAATGAGAAGGCAGTTTTCCTTATCTTTATCTTTTTTAAGCCTCTATTCAAAGTGATTCAATAAATGTAGATTTTTATTAACTTGTGTTTTTCCTATAATTCTTAAAATAGACACAGTAATAAAGTGCAATCCTGAGGCATCCAGAGATGGAATAAAAGCCAAAAGCGATGTGAGTGATTGCGACTATAAAACCTCTCCCAGGCCTTGTAGAGCTGTAAAGGACAGAGACACAGATAGTTGGACAGGCCTGTTCTCAGGATGCAAACAGGCGTCTGGCTGCCCTCAAGACTCCTCTAAGTCTCTGCATTGCTTTTTCTCAAAGACGTTCAATTTTTACACTCTCTTTGTATCCGTTGTCACATTTTTTTTTCTAGTGCTTTCTACATAAATCTTACGATCTGCTACAGTACTTCAATGTGTCATGATGGTGCTATATGGTCACAAAATGTGTACAATACAATTTAAAAAAAAGTGTCCATTTATTTTGACTTGGCTTTTGTAATATTTTATTAACTTTTTAAACAATACTGTACTTGCAGATTGATTGTTTTACTTTCAATCTGTAATTTGGGCAAACTTTAAGAAACATTGACTTTAAGTAGGCTCACAAAGGTTCTCAAGTTGTGCAAGACTGCTGCTCCCACGACCCAGTAATGGATAAGCGGATGAAAATATATCAATGGATGTATTGCAAGTAGAAACTCTCAACTAATGTGTTACTAAGTAAACTAAATACCTACAATCCTAACTAGTTTTCTAACCTTATTAAAGTCTGCTTTTGTTTTCTTATTACACAAGAATGCCGAAAATTGTAACTTAAATTAGATCTTTAAAGTTATTTGGGAACTATTTCTGTAGCTATTATTGTTTATTATTTATTATTTATTTGCCCAAACTGTGGAATTTTACTAAAACGTACTGTATAATATTAAGACAATAATTTGTTTAAATCCTTATAGTTGTTAATGCTTTAAGTTTGCGGAAAAGACTTGATTAGGTTGTTGGGAATTGTTGGGAATTCAATTGTTAGTCCCAGCAAAAATAGGTCTGTGTCTGTTTGTGTGTGTGAGTATTAGTGTGTGTGTGAGGTGAGGGTTGTTAAAGTTGAGATCTGGAAAACAGAAACCAGAATGTCCCTCAAGTGGTGAATGGGGTCACAGAGATTCAGGGGCCTCCTGTGACCCATCACGCTGAGCAGAACAGTCGACAGGGAGTTCTTATCACGCTGGAGTGTCGTTCACAAATCAACTGCTACACACACAGACACGCTCTCACACACACGTATGCATGCAAAGGAATGACAGACTTTGCTCCAAGTTCTGTTTAAGCAGCTGCTGGCAGCCCATATGCTATAATCCTGCACAGTGGCTGCGACCGAACCTTTACTAACCCTCTATTTGTTATTCATCTAGTTGTCCTTTATGGAAAACACAAAAAAGGAACACGCAAGCGTTTCCTGATGCAAACATACATAAGATGGCATACAAACAAAGTCCAGGCATTGACGTCACGTGTAGAAACTGCGGGGTGTTGACATGCAAATAAAATTATGCAGCAAGTGAATCCAGAGGTACAGCCTCCACCACAAGCCAGGGCAGTATCAAGGTAAACAGATGAAGTTTCAAAGTTTCCGAATTCCCATGATCTCCTTCACATGCAGACAGAAGTCTTGCGTGCAAGATAGGTTATGAATCATAGCCATTAATTTTATATTTTCTCCAAATTCTTCAGCCCCCATTACGGTCAGAGCAGTGGATCAGTGCCACTAATTAGTGGGAGACATTCAAGAACTTTAATTCCAGTCTGGTGTTCTGCTATGCGAGCGTATGCAGTGTTTTGTTACCCTCTACAACACAGTCTTGGCATTAAAACTAATGTTAGTGACAGCTAAGTAGGTAGAGGGTCTTTGTCCAACCAGGAGGTCAGAGGTTTGAAGGGGTTCAATGGCTCCCTGGGCAAGACACTTAACCCCGAAGTGTTCATCATGCTCCACACACCAACACTGATGTTCACCTGGAGTTGGCCTAAAATCTGGATTAATAGTAAGAGATACCCCTAGAAAGGGCAGAGAGTCTAAAAGGACTTTGTTAAGTCCAGTGTCAATTATCCACTGCAGTGTACCTCATTGTCTGTCTTAATATAGATTTTTTTAGAACATTTTAATCCCTGGGGAATATCCTTCAGGAAATGATGCCTCTGTATTTAACCCATCACTGTAGTGGTGGCTGGTGGGGATGATACCATGCTCAGGGCACCTCAGTGGTAACATGGCGGAAGGGGGATTTGAACCGTTTCCTTAACCACTAGGCCACCAACTGCTCCAACTGAACTGACAGAGTGGACTTTGATACGAGAGAAATCAACAAACAAGAAATGTAGGTTTTTAAATAGAACTGTAGAGGGAAACTGCTTTCTGTATTGCATGTTGACCAGCAGAATTATTTATATGGCTTAAACCCTGACTAAATTTAGATCTAAATCCTTTCCCAAAAACATCCAATAGTGCTGTTACAGCTAAAAAAAACACCACTGAACATTGTGCCGCCACCACTTGTTCTTATGGTATCATCACATTTTTTAGAATGAGAAAGTGAAAGATGTGAAGACTGTGTCTTTGTGTAAATGTATGTGTGGATTTGGTTGAGGGTAGGCAGGGAGTAGGGAGTTAAGCTTGTGATGTTTAGCTTTCCAAAACGTCTCAAATGTCTGTTTTTCCTGGTGTGTGATCCATAAATATTTGAAATGGAATGGGCTAACACTGTTGGTGGACAAATCTAATTAACCTGCTGCTTCCTCCCAACAGTGGCACTCAATGGGGGTTTCCTTTGTTTTTACAATTCCCCTTTATAAACATCTGACTCAGTAATATGACCACTTTAACCTTAATATGTATTAACTATAATCTACTAAAGCGAAAGAGTGAAAATTTTTTGGTAAACTAATGTAGCAATGCCAAAAGGTGATAGTTTTTTCAATTTGTCCATAAAGTAAAATGTATTTCATAACTTAGCTAATAATAGTTACATAGTTACAGTTACATTTTTGTTTATTTGTTTACTAAAACAAATATGTAAAAATTCAGAACAGAAACTTAAACTCCCTACCATATTTGATTCCTGCAAGAAATAGATAAACAGTGATCAAAATATAAATACAATTTGCTTAGTGACAGAGCAGAAAAAGACAATTGTGTCTTGGCACAGGAGTCTCATCTTTGTTTGGATAGTGTTGCCACTGTGGTGAGACAGAAAAGAAAGGAAGAGACAAACATATCCAGAGACTAGTCTTTCTGTCACTCCATTCTGTTTCTCATCAGACCATCCATATAAAGTTCAAATTACGACTCTTGGCCTTGTCTTTCAGTGTGTGGTTCAAAGCCTGTGCGTTAAGTACGTACAGACAGTAGCCTGTGAGTCAGTGCACTACACATTCTTTCTGTTCTCAATCTGACCCAGGCAGAAATCCCAGTGGTTCTTAACTGCTAAAGTGCATCTGATTCCGAGATATTCTTCTATCCCTTTTAGTCGGACGGTTCATGAGGCCTCTTCTCCGTAAAAACCAAGGCTGGAATGCTCAATTGAAAAGACTGCTTGGGTGAGGATGTAGGGAATAAAAAGCCATGCATGGATCTCATTCCTGAGGCCTGGGGTTGCTGATTTCATTAAAGTGCACACTACTATTAGAGCCTCCTCAGTTTGCTTTGCCCTCACTCTGAGCTTTACTCTTCCACAATGTTGCAGGGAGATTCAGTTTCACACCAGAGGAACCGTGCTCAAACCATTTCCACCATAAACCACTTGCTTAAGTTATTATATTTTTCACAATAAATAAAAGGGGAAATGTGGCCAGAGTCTTGTTAGAAAAGGGTTAGCTTTGAAGCCTCATCAGCCCACAACATGTTCAAGGAGCTCTTCTGTCATGTGCCTTGGTCTATGATAGATGAAAGCTCAAACCATCTTCACCGTGTGATTTCTTTATTTTAAAGTATGTGGACACAGTCATACGAGGTCTGGTGTTTGGCAGCTGCAGGGAGTTTAAGTGAGGTTACTGAAGGTATTGTACCTGAGGTAGACCAACAGCATGGGTCAAATTAAGTCTTTCATTGACGCGTGACATGCACCTGCCCGGTACAGTACAACGTGAGTGGATATTTGTGGTTACATCCAAATGTTATTAAAACATCTTCTTCTTCTCCTTTCGGCTCACTCTGTCCCTGTATCTTCTACTCTGACTCCAACTACCTCCATGTCCTCCCTCACTGCATCCATCAATCTCCTCTTTGCCTCCTACCTGGAAGCTCCATCTCTAGGATCATTCTTCTATCCACTGTCCCTCCTCTGAACCATCTCAATCTGGCTTCTCTAGCTTTTTAAGCATCTTTAACTCCTCCACCTAACTCAACCTCCTGTCTTCTACCTATTATTTGTGTCTCTAATCCATACATCATGGCTGATCTCACAAAATTAATTATTATTATTATTATCATTATTATTAAAACCAAATTGTACCACCACCAGAACCACCAATTCTTTTGTATTGGAAAAAAAATCTAACAAAAATATGAGGAATAATTTACAGTACATCACGCATGTGTTCTTATATATAATATATAAGAAAAGTATAAAACTATATATATATATTTATACTGTTTGTGGCCACGTTATTATCTGTGTTTAGTGTCACATTTTTCTCTGCAAGATGAGCACAAAACACCTCTGGCTGTGCCTGCGACTCATTCGTTCCATCACAAACTTTGTCATGCATGCTGTTATGATATAACCTTTTTATCCTTCAACAGTGAAGGCACCACTGGCCCCAAAAAGTTGGGTTCGTCTCACCAGAGCTGGCCAAGCAAAATTGGCAGTGGATGCCTCATGTAATAGTCAGCCAACTACTGTCAATTGTGTTAATCTCAGTATTGTTTACAGTACATCACCACAACTAATCAATTATCAGGCAGCAAAAAACGAACAAGTTTGTGATTTAAGACTCACGGTTTACAGTAAATATGTTCCCACTGTGTTTTCCTACATGTAGCTCCACTGTCTCCACCAGAACTGGAAATAATCGGTGGTGTCTTTACACAATCACGTTACAATTTGTTAACATCTCGTGGCCCTGGAACAAATTAGCAGATGTAGCTTCTGTCCACTGTCACAGGTAAATGCAGCTCAGCCTGGGTGGACAGTAGTGAGCTCTGTTAGGGTCGGCACACTGTGCCAGCAGCTATTACATCCCCCGAAAAAATTCTCAGGCCAACTCCAGATGTTCCAGCACAGGCAGCTACAGGGAATTGGATGAGACCTTGAATTAAAAGCATCACACACAGAGCATATAGTTCACTTCCCCTCTGCTCCTTAGAAGTGCTATTCCATTACACTGCATACCACCAACAGTGGAGCGCTGAGGCGGGGAATGAGAAGGGCCAATTAGGAGCTGTTGGATGGCAGGAGACATTTTTGCACAATACGGCCTTTATTGCGATTTCTCAGCAGCTTTACCACGGTCTATGTGTGAATTCAAAGTCCAAATTTAACCTTGGAATAAAGTTATCTTCCATTATAATGAAGGATGGAAAAATTTCAATTTGGATCAAAAACAATAAATAGTTTGTATGAGAAGCAGAAAAAGTAATGAACCGTAGGTATTTTCCACCAAGATGGAACTGTCAGATTTTAGGCACTTATTCACATACTCAGAAGTAAAGTTAATTTTTTCCGCTACTTCATAAATAAAAAGAAAATACTCTTCAGTCAACAAAGCATATTATTGTATAAAAGGAAGATTGCAGCCTTTGATAGCCACGTATTTTTACATATGTCCTCCCTTGAGGGCTAATAGTATGCACTGTTACTGCACGGTAAGAAATAGAAAAATATTGACTTTTAGTAAAAATGTATCCTCTAGGCCGCAGGTGTCATTCTGTGGCCCGGGGGCCAAATCTGGCCCGCAGTGTAAATAAATCTGGCTCACAAAAAACCAAACGTGTACTATAGTTGGCCCACCAGTATGTAGAACGTATATACCGTACTGTCAGAATTTGTTATATATGCTTTTTGTTACATCACATACATTTTGTTCTGTAAAGGAAATTTACATTAAAAATTATCTGAAAAAGCTAGACAGAATAAAAAAACAAATACCACTAATGTGTGAATTATTTCTAATGTAATTTTTCCTGTGTTGATAACATCAAGCTTTGGCTGTTCCATATCCAATGTTTCCATACAAAAAACAATATTTAATATCTGGAGAGAAGGGAAAACATGCACGTTTAAAAATAATTTCTCTTTATATATATATTGTCTTTGGCCCTTGACTTCATGCCAGTTATAAATTTTTGGCCCACGATGAAGATGAGTTTGACACACTTGTTCTAGGCCAAAGTGTACCCAAAGCAATCACGATTTAAAAGAAATGTCCTCACAAGTACAGTTATATATACACATTCACACTCACACTGTATCCCAGACAATTCATGAAACAAAACAAATACTGCAGTGAGTCTATGCATTTTCGATGCACACACCGCAGCGCTGTAACGTACACATAATGACCATTTGTACCTTTTTCAGGCCGTGATGCTAATGAAAGGCTGCTTCACATAACAAATGAGTCACGACAATGACTTGTTTAGTCTCCACAGTTGTTTAGATCAGACCACCTCAGACTCTGAATGACAGACAAAGACAGATTTGGTTTGCTGAGTGTTTGTGTTTTTGCCTCTGTCTAGTCATAGAGAGCAGTTTGGTGGTTTATCTCTGTGCCATTAATCGTATGCGCAGTAAGGCAGGAGATGGTGAAGTGACTGCAGCTGGAGTAGTCACTTTCAGAGTACTCAGTACTTTCAGAGTACTGAGTACAGAGTTTCAGAGCTGAAATTGTGATTGTCATTTTTTCATATCATTTCACTTTATTTTATGTTTAAAAACTGCCCTTCCGTACTTTATATCAATCTGAAATCACTTGAATCTGAAAAGATCTTCCAGGCCAGTGGTGTCAAACTGTTTCTTAAAGGGCCGCTGTGGCTGAAGGTTCTGGTTCAAATCTTTTGAGACCAACACACCTACTGGTGTCAGTTGTCTGGAGACTGCTGGTTGGTTAAAAAGAAAAACCTGCAGCCACTGCGGCCCTTTGTGGATCCTACTTGAAACCCATGTTCAGGAAATCGTGAATCGTGAAGGAAATCAAAAGGATGCTTTTTTTGTCAAATAATATCACAGGTAATAAGCAAATTCCTTGTCATTGTGACATTGTGATTCACACCACAGCACACAACCGAATGTTACTTATGCATTTAACCCATCACCACCACCTCAGTGGTACTTTGGCGGGAAGGGGATTTGAATCGGGGCCACACATGACACTAACCTTGTGAAGCAGCAGTAGTTTGTATGTCTGGTTAAATTTAGCTAATACATAAGCATCTTCTGTTTCCCTATACATAAATGCCAACACAAAAATAAAGCTTACTTAAATCGAAAATTGAATTAGCACCCAGCACTGACATTCTACTGCCAGTTGAACATTCATTATTCCACCCTTCATCCCCAGGTTTTTATTCCAGTGTCTGCAGTGGAAAACCTCACAATGTAACTTTGTGCCAGATAATTCATTTTTACACAAGATGCCACTGTTCTGCAGAGACGATTGCTTTGCTTTCACGCGTAGAACAGAGAGTCAGTGATTTACTCGAGTAATTCTCCATCCCATGAGTTAAGAAAATAGTTCACCATCAGTGACGCTTTATTTAACCTAATTTATCAGATAACACAAGAGGAGAAACCACATCTATGAACCGGACAAGCTGACAAGCATCAAAGACAGTCTTTGTAGATAATACAATCATTTAAGTACTTGTTAAAACTCTGTTACACACTTATGAGCTAAAAAACTGATTTGTGAAGTTTTAAGTGTGGTGACCCTCCCCCCTTCTTTCCTCATTTGTTCTTATCTGCTGGGCTGTAGTGCTTGGTGGTGAGACAGTGTAAGATTATGGAGGGAAATGGACAACATGCATGCCATGTCGTCAGGTCTGATAAGACGCAACTCACAGTGACTGTGTGTATGGGATTTTCTGTTTGAATTTGTGTGTGCGTGTGTGGTAGTGGAGTGGAAGAGTCTGGCTCTCTGATTGCTTTTGCCGAGCTTCCCACATTAAAGTAGCCTCAGCCCCAGGGAAGAGATTCCTGACTACATGGCAAAATGGAGCGTGGTGGGTAATACGACAAGGAAAAAGATATGAAGGGAGGGGGTGGAGTAGGAGAGTCGGGGCATTTAGGTGAAAAGGAGTTGCCAAAACAACTCCCAGCCTTCATCTGGCATGCATCCAAGTGTCCAACACACACTTGTCCGCTCTCT
The DNA here is from genome assembly GCA_016785265.1 of Paraplagusia blochii. Taxonomy (NCBI): domain Eukaryota; kingdom Metazoa; phylum Chordata; class Actinopteri; order Pleuronectiformes; family Cynoglossidae; genus Paraplagusia; species Paraplagusia blochii. The sequence continues at coordinate 253,434 of JAFBJS010001354.1, read as the reverse complement.
TTTTCACTTACTTACACACAAAAACATACACAGCTCAGCTCTTAACCACATGTTCTTAAGTGCGGACCGCACAGGGGGTAGACCCTAACCTCCCTGCCCCCATATCCCATTCCTCTCTTCCCCCTCTCAGCTTTAATTGAGAAGACAAATGGATCTTTCAGAGCCCACTATGATGCCACCATACATCAGTCATGACAATGTTAGCTTTATAATGCAGGGCTCGCTGTGAGCCGAACCATATGTTCGGCCCGCGCCGCACGCATGAGCAAACACCTCTATACCGTGCTAATGGCGCCCCAGTAATTGCCTGTTGTTTTATTATTAAAGGTAATTTGGGTCCTAATGGAATTCATTCAGCATTGTGCATCAGCTCCACCCCAGACGCCACAGAGGAGTTACCACACTTCCTGTTCCAGATATCAGGAAAGCCTCTTATCTGTCCCAAAATAAAATTAAGTATAGGGTATTAGAGTGGGATGTGAGAAACTTCCCATCATTCCCTGAAGAAAACTGTTAAAGAAAAATATTTGCAGCACTGTCTGTGTAAAATATCGAAGGAAGGCAATGGGCTTGTTGCTCAAATAGGAAACAGTTAAAAAAAAATTGAGTATTTTTTATTGAATTTAATATAAAGCTATGGGATACATTTTTTTAAGAATGTATTAAGACGACAGTTTTATTTTGATACAAGAAATGTCTTTTATGTGCAACATTGCATCTCTGAAATTTGTCCACAAGGTTCTTGATTAGGTCCAGCCAAACTTAACCAACAGTAGAGGGAACTAACTAGGGTCCAACAGATTCTAATTTACTCTGTCTTGTTTCTATGATTGTTGCTATGATTAGTCTGTAGAATTGTGCAACCAGAGATGCATTAGCTTTCTGGAACTTTTGATCTTTTATTTATATTGTTGTTCTCCCGTTAACAACAATAATTTGTGTACAGGTGTTATGCAACTCAACTGGACAACTGTTACTTCTCTGTGTTAACAGTTGAATTCTTTGCCCTAGTTGACATTTAAACATCTGGAAACAGTAACAGATTAATATGATTAATATTCACAAACAGGCTGTGGATTCCTGTTTTCCTGAGGACTAAATCCGGGGCTGTGTGAGTGTGATAACTTAAAGTTACAGCATAGTTATAAAGGCATATGATGAACTGTGTGTCAGCGCTTCATCTTAAAGAAAAGCAGACACTGCTCAGACATGTGAGAAAATGTCATCCATGAGCTCAGAATCTGCCATGAGATTTACTCATTTGCCATGACACGCAGAGACCTTCCTGAACTCTGTCAAAGTCAGGTCACTTACACATAACACATACATACAGAGCAGCGGAGCAGTGCACAGCCAGCAGGGTTCTTATCAGGTCATCTTCTGCGTCTTTCCCCTTCCTCCTCTCTTAACTGTAGTCTCCAGTGACTGTTCATGTCTTCTAGCAGAAATACCACTCATGCATTCCTCACTTCATTACAATTCTGCACTTATTTTTTTTTTAACCCGCATCCACTCTTTGTTTCCCAACACAGGAAGCCAGCATGGTATCCTGGGATCATCTGAAGGTCTTTTTCCTGGTCCCTGCTCCCAGGGTTTTTCATGCCTGGCGTGTAGCATGCCTAGGCTCTGAGTGGACTCACTCTCATCTGAGGCCAAAAACACCAAAATAACAATCTGCCCTCCCTCCTCTCCTCACTGTTACTCTGTGGTCTGTGTTTCTCTGTTGTTCACTCAGCCACATGTGACACATCTCTCTCGTGGGCAGTGTCACCACGACCTCACATCACATTTGATCTCAGGATCCAGAGCATATTACAAGGGAACCGTCTTTGGAATACTTCAGTTTTGATCATGATGATCATGTAAAAAACTGAAACTGCATTGACCACCGTCCTCTATCCCCCAACTGCCCTTGTTCCCAGCAGCATCTGAACATCAGCCAGAGTTTTTTTTTTTTGTTTTTATCAGAGGGCTTCCAGCAGAGCTGGCGCAGCAGAGGCTTCCCAGGAGAGGAGGCTACAGGAAGTCGTAGGATGATAAAAACTGGGCCATTATTGGGCCAGCACAAGACTCCAGGGTTCATTATCCCTCCAACTTCAAGACTCAAACTATGTCCACATAGCCACATGCTTTTCTAAATCCTAATGTGAAAGAACAATTTCTCAATTAAAACTTAAGATGTTAAATCATTATCGTTTTACTGAATTCAATTTACAGTTTTGCAAATTAACCACAGCAAATCATGATTATTTAAAAATAAATCAGTTTCCAAAAAACATTTTCAGAAAATTTAGTGTGTAAATAATATGTGTGAGTAAGCAATTAGGAACCATTCAACTGTTAGAAGTTGGATACTGTATTAAAAAATGAGAACATAAAGAAATAAAAACTGTAGATAGTATTGTTGTGTAGTACACAGACCTTTTAGAACGTTTCAAGAACCCTCTTGCGGTTTGCACACCATCATGGTCAATAAGCCCTATATTTTTAGGGTTCCTGGATATCAGTTCTTAGACAAGACAAAGAAGCAATTACTAGCTCAAGGACATTACAGTTGTAATACTGCTTGCAGAAATAGTCTTGTTATTTCCATAAATCAAGATTTTTTTCTATGAATGTTGGTCTGCTGTCCAGACTTCGTCAGGAACTGGTAATTATCTAAACAGAAAAGAATTTTCAAGGATATTTGGAATCAGATTGCAATGGAAACTAAAAGTAAATGAAAAAATATAGGATTGCAGAAGAGGGTAGATAAAGTACACAGTCAGAAATATGAAAAATATATTTAAAGTCTATTACTTTCACATTTGATTACAAGAACCTTTGATTGTAAAACCTATGATTAAAAAAACAATAAGAAGAAACAAAAAAAAAATCAGAAAATATTACTCAGCACTGTCAGGTCATGTGTGGGTGTGAGGAATGAGAAAATAAGAATAAAAAACAGCTGCACCCAAGTTGACGTCACAGCCTTGAACACAGCTGATGTAGTTCCCAACAATAGTAGGGGACAGCATGTAGCCACAGCTCCCACATAGCTGAGATGGGGATGTAGAGTAATAACTTGGAGTGATGGTTGTCAGGAGGTGACGACAAGTGATAGCACAAACAGCTGAAAGTGACAGCAACACCGGAGGTCATCAACAACAAGCATAATTGACAGCCTGGAGTAGAGGAACAAATACCGATGCACAAATCTGAGTGTTCCCTGATGATATGTCGCAAAAGACTAGAATTCAGTTTGGGAAAAAAAGAGAATGTTGGTGAACAAACCAACAAACAGGACAGGACACAGACAGGTTGTAAGCCTGTCTATCATCATAGTTCTGCTCCGTCAAAGTTTTAATTATGTGCAAGAACATTGCCAACTTTCTAACCAGCACTCCATTTCAACACCTTTGGGATTTATTTGATCAGAATGATCTTATTCCATCTTTATTTTCTCCTCAAAACACATTCCATAGGATAAAGCACATCTAATTATACTACACAGGCTAAGACTGTACAATCCATCCTGACTGTTTCTGACATTCCTTTGTCAAACCAGAAAGAGAGACTAAATGATCCTCGTGCTCCTGGGACCCCCGACTCACCCCACCCACCACTCCAAACCCCATCTCTTCTTCCCTTCTCAGCTGATACCAGCAAATCTACTCGACCAGTATCCTTATCTGTTCACCACTCAATTTCCCTGTGCTGAGGAGGACATTTGAAGCCTCAGACAAGTGGCCTGGGGGTTTCACTGGGCTCAAGTGAGAAGACACAGGCTAATGGTGGCCTTTAACACTCTTCACTCAGTGTAACAAGAGATAGAGTAGGATTTAGACTATAATATGGAAAAATGATGAATAAAAATAAATAGCCCAGGTCCTGAACAAAACAAATAGCAACCAAACAGCCAGCTTTGATATTTACGGAAATAGATTTTTTTATATACTCACTGAAAGAGTCTGGTAAGGTGAAAAAAGAGGTAGAAACTGACCAGAAATTACAGAGGGACACAGAAAGCTAAAAAAAAAATTCTTGTCTAAGTTCCCGGGTGTTTCCCTGCTTTTAGTGGAGCATATAGAGGTTTCATCAAAATCCGCAACCAGAAAGTAAAAGCTGGAGAAAAGTATCAAAAGTGATCTGCGACGGTAGCGTGTCAGCTAAGGAGAAAGGGAAGGTTTACAAGATGGTTGTGAGACCAACCATGATGTATTGATTAGAGACACCACCAAAAGGCAGAAGACAGGAGACAGAGCTGGAGATGCAGGAGTTAAAGATGCTGAGGATCTCTTTAGGAGAGACAAGGATGGACAGGATCAGGAATGAGGTGATTAGAGGGACAACACAGTCAAGAAAGATTTGGAAAAAGAGCTAGAAAAGGTAGATTGAGATGGTTTGGACATGTTCAGAGGAGAAATAGGGTAGAAGAAGATGGACCTACCAGGTAGGAGACAAAGAGTAAGGCCAAAGAGGAGATTTATGGATGCAGTAAGAGAGGACGTGGACATAGTTGGAGTAGACGATGAAGAAAATAGGGGGAGATGGTAAATATGATTCACTGTGAAGAATTGTATTCTAACAAATTCAGGAAGAAGTGTTTGCTTAGAAACTGTTCATATTTTCACAAACGTCTGTCAAATAAATACTTTATGAGAAAAAAGTAAAACATGTACACCTCTTTTCTTTACACTTCACTTACACATACGAAAGTATGAAATACTTTACAAATACTTTACGTTTGACATCCCAGGTCACCATAAAAACTTTAATTCCGCGCATGTACAACAGACAAGAGCGGCCATTTTTGTCACATCACAGACAGTATTTCGTTACACTCACGTCCAGCTCGGTCCGCGGCTCCGCCAACAGGAACTTTCATATCCAATAAATCCCTGTAACAGGTGCAGCGGGTGAGATTTAAGTAGTTGTAACATAAAAAAAAATCTTCTCTTTGACTTCTCTTGTTCACACTGTGTTCGTTTTCACTGACTCCATTTAAATATTGTTACAAACTCTTTTATAAATTTTAGCCAACAACGGCTGACCGCGCCGAGAATTCATCTTTATTTACATATTGCGTCATCATTTTTTACGTCAAGATACGACGCTTTGCGACGCCTACGTCAAGACGTTCGCGAAAAAGAAGCAAGTAGTAAACAATTTAAAAACTGTTTTTATGTCATTTTATTTATTTATTTTACTTAGCTATCCAGTTAAATCGCCATTTGTCTAAAATAGAGCAACCGAAAATAATAATAGAAAAAAAAGAGCGGATTATTACCTGAGCCCGCCCATTGTCTTGTTGGAGACCAACGTTGCCAGATTTTATAAGATAAGGAAATGTAACGACGTACCAACCCACCAACAAAGTAAGCAAGCACACTATAACGAATGAGAGAAATAAATAATTTTCAGTAGTCAGGGTCACTTTATGAATTCAACATAAAAATTGACTTCAAAACTTGGCCAAAAAGTGTAACCAATAGGTTACAATTCACAGATTATATTGCTCGAAAAGTGTCAACCTGGCAGCTATGCAGGCAACGACTCTTCCAGTTTGATGTGCTGATAGGTGGATTTAATACTTCTTCGTTCTTCTTGCTCCAGTTATTGTTTAGTTAAAAACTAAGTTTTAAACAAACAAATTCTGACTTTGTGCCTTTACAAATGACAATTCAAATTATACTAAATTAACTTTTAACATAAAACTCGAAACAAAATACAATTTCATCATTCATCACTGTTTGCGTTGTGTTGAAATCAAAGTTTTAATGCTTGTAAAGTAAAAAGATAAAAATAAATCAGCTTTATTTTTTAACTGTCAGGGTAAAAACTCTTTGCCCTCACATTTACCCGTACAATTTCTTGATTACGGCTCCACCTCATGATCGTGGTCCATCCCTGACACGTGAGATCAGGTCTTCACGGTCTCCTGTCCTGTTATCTTCCATCCACACATACAGACTTATCTCTCTGTCAACACCCGGCTGCTTCACATTCACTCTCACACTCCCTGCGCCGGGGTCTTCTCACCTGTCCATCCATCACAGTCTGGATCCCCAGAAGCCTCACAGCAGTGTGTGTGCGTGCACGTGCACGAGCGTGTGTACATTTATCAGTCATTAAGGGCTGAGGTGTCGAGACTGAAAGCAGCTGTGTGCAATTTGAACTGAGCGGTCCGTCAGCTGACAGGGGCCTGACAGGGCTCTCTGATGACAGCCAGTTAAAGCTCTCCAACATGTCTGCAAGTCACATTATCCAGCATAATTTCACCATGAGATTATATTCTGACTCTTAAAGTAATAATCATCACAGCTGAGCTGATTTACACATGGGAAGTTTTTCATATGAAGCATCTGGAGACGGAGGTATTTGATCCGGCAGTCAAGGACGCCGCAGCGTTACTGACTGGAGCATTTGTACCAGGAGCTCTTCGGTCGACGGGTGGTCTTAGCTCTGCTGCCCAGAATGCCATCGGGAGGAGAAAGACTTTGTAGATTTGTGTATAAGTCCACGCTTCGATGTGGCTCTTGTGTTCATGTGTGCAGAAATCCCAAGCAACAATGTTCTCCCCTCACTCTCTCTCCCACTCTTTCTCCTTTTTTTTCCTCCTCTCCTCCTTCATGTGTGTTCCACGTGTTCCAGCCACATTTCTGCAAATATTTATACCGGGTGTAAAACGCTCTTGATCTCTCTCCCCTGTTTACTCTCCTGTTCTTTCTCTGGGCCGACTCTCGCAGTGACCTTTTTTTGTGCTGAATGAGAGTGACAGGGAGGAGGGGATAGAAAGTCAGAGAGGGCAGAGAGGGAGCAAGTGGAGTGAGGTCAGGATGAGGAGAGTGAGATGGGAGATCACAGTGCGGGGGCAAAGGACACAATGGGTCCACACAGTCATTGTTATTGTTTTTAATGAAAACTTTAAAAACCTTAGTAAAATTTTCACTTTTTTGAGAATTTCTGTAATTATTTTCTAGATCAACTAAGTTAAGTATTTTTCTTATCCATTTATTTTAGTTTGGCAAAATAAAATAATATTATCATTATTGTTTGTGAGGATTCTTATCCATCCAGGTCACAATAATATCCAATAAGTTAGCATAAGTCTTTTTGGGATTTTCAACTTGAAACAAATTTTTTTTTTTTAAAGAAAGAAATTAGGGAAACACTTTTGCATTAAATGACTTGTTTATTTACAGTTTTTATTGAAAACTCTAACCAGATAAAATGTGCCAGACAACAATGGCCTTATGTTTGGACTAATTTGTTTATTACTGCTTTATCCCAGGAAATCTTTACACTTACATTTAATTCCCTGCTTGAACTCTTATCAGCTGGGCTTGTGTGGCTTAATCTAATCAAAATATTATTAGGTTTTTGTAATTCAATTAGTTTAGAGTCTTTATTATTCAGGCTTAGTTTAATTGTGATTATTTGTTTATTTGTTTCATAATTTAATTATTTACAGTAGGTTTGATTTTTAGCAGGACAACACAGATTTATTTTTTCAACCAAACAGCCGGCTATTAGTGAACAGGGGTTTGGAGACTTTCTATCCTGTGCAGTGAGTGAGCAGTGAGTGCTGCTTCAGCTTGATGGATGACTTGTCATCTCCTCCAAATCAAAGCGTGCTCCTCCATGCACTCGCTTAGCAAAAGCACACAATGCAGCGGTGCGATGAGGCCCAGTGGACTAATTGTGGAGTAATTTGACGTGTTGGCCACTACTGAGAGAGAAGGAGAAAGATTTTTCTAATGATCCCGGCTTGATTTCCAAATGAGCCACATGCCACGGAGCGAGCAGGGCGTGCACGCCTCTGAAATGAGAACAAAAACACAGATCACGTTACAGGACGCAGTATCACATTTGTGGTATTTTGTCATCAGCCGCGCTGCACTCGCGGCCCGCTTGATCAATGGGGGGTTTGTGTAATGATATTTAGCCTGAAACATGAAGTAATGTGTTGCTGAAAGTAATGAGCTGTGCAGCTGGGTGGCCTCGCACACACGCACGCAAACGCTTCACAACTCACAGCTTGCTCATCTCTCCTGCGTCGCTCCGTGTTTTCTTTGTCTAATGAAGTAATGCAGACTCAAATGTGACCAATGGATTTAAAATAATGGTAAAGAGGCAGAAACTGATAGGATTTCACGGCTCTCATCAGCTCTGGGTTAGAGGGAAACATCATACCAGTCAGGCGTGTCCAAAGCCTGGGCCGCGGGGTCACAATGGGTCCTACAACACATTTAGCATGGACCATGATATTTTTTTAATTTTTTTTCTTATATATTGTTCTGATATTTTCAAAAATATAATTCTGTTTTATTAAGATTTTTAGATTTTAAAAATATTTTAGTTTGGTCATTACATTCTAAAGGTAAATTTCCTTTTTTTCCTCTGTGCTGAATTTATTTAATTCTAGTAGTTTCTTATATTAAAACTGTTTCTTTAGCAAATTTTTTTAAATTTCACTCTTAAATTTTGATTTTAATTATCAGTTAATCAGTTTTTACCTTTACATTTTTCCAGTGTAATCAAGTTATAGTTAAATACAATATTTGAATTGAGGACTTGTAATTATTGTATACTGTACTGCAGTGTGATGTATTAAATTCTTCATGCATTTAGTGAAGGTGAATGATCAGAGGACAGTGTTGGCCCTCTAACGTGTCCCATGTCCCTGTAGTCTAAGGTTTGTGTCTAATAATGTTGTTGTGTAAAAGTTTTTGGGTTTTTCTCCAGTTTTTCTTAAACAGGACATTGTGCAGGGAGAAGAGCAGCGCCTCAGTGATTCTTTTCAGTTGTACAGAGCATTTTTCATCACACCTTGGTCAGCAGCTCATTCACAGGCAGGTTCTCGGAGCGTGCCAAGGCTGCCTGTGCTCCTCTGTGCAGAAAAGACCTATTTTGACAGCTGCCATTTAAAGGCCGGTATAACTGCGGCGGTGATTAGAGTCAGAGAAATGTGCCTTCGTTCCTGTTGAATAATGGCAGAGTGTTAGCAGATCTGCTTCGGCCTCTCATGCCAGCCTCACTAATGATCCTAAGGCCTCTTCCACATCCTCTGCCAACACACGGCAGAGGAATCCAGCCACCAGCTCTGTTTCCCCTCCACAGGCAGAGAGAACAGCAGCTCTTTACCACTGGAAGGAATGTGGAGGTAGAGTTGAAGGACCCGTCACAGCTGGAGACGTGTTCGCACCCTGTTAGCGGCAATGAAAATGTCAATGGTTGAAAAAAAAACCTCCTTAAATTAGGTTTTCCAAAGGCAGTCCTGACAGCTAAAATGTTTTTTTGGTTACTGAGGTTTCAACGGTTTGGATGTTTTATTAAAACGGCATGTGTATTAGGTGACAAGTCTGTACATAAGAGGAGTTTGATCTTAATTATTTACAGAATATTTTAATTTGACATTTAACGTCTGTAGCAGCTGGTTCTACAGTAGCCTGACGTATCCACTTTACCTCAAAAACATTAATAAAATTATAAATATTTGTTTTTTTTTTCTTTTTATTGTTATATGTTTAGCAGAAGAAAAACCCAAGAAAGGATAAAATGGCTGGTCTTGAAAAAAAAACAGAAATACATGTTGGCACAGATTTTCCAGAAAACTGCAGAATTCTTAACGTTAATGGAGGAAAATCTAGGCCATAAAACTTTCTTAATGTTAGTAAGATCCTTATTGATGGATAAAGACATTGGTTCGGTCAAATATCCCTTTAAATATACAGATATCTTTGTATAAATGTTCTTTTCTGGTGCTCAGACATCTAGAAATGTTACAATTAATGAGAAGAAGTGCCTGGAATAAGCACTCAGGGACAAAATGGACTGTTTCTCCAAAATGAAGAACATGAGGCACCACTAAAAAGGATGAAGGAAGAAGAAGAAAAAAAAACACTGAAGAAAGCTCTTTCCTCTTCGTACACATATGACTACATGACATCACAGCACTCCCAGCTTCCATTAGGACCTAATAAATGAAGGGCTAACGAGGCAGAGTGGGTGGGAAATATGGATGGAGGGAAGGGGGGGGCGGCGGCCTGCCATCCCAGGCCTCCACCAGCCCCTTCACTAACACTCCAAGAAAGGGGTGGGAATTAGAAAAAAATGGAGAGAGAGCGAGGGGTCCGAAGCAAAGCGAGGGTGGAAGGAGGCTAAAAAAACCTCTCGGCCCATTAGAGAAATCAGGCCGGGACTCTAAAAACACCCTGAGAGCAGAGAGGCCGAGTGGCCCTGGTGTAAACATACGGTGGGTGGCAGCCCCCGAGCGCTCTGACAGCCAACGGCGGCCATGATGGATCTATGGAGTTATCTCATTTTCCACTGTTTTAATTAGAGGCCAGGCCGTGAGCCTCGGCAGCTGGCTCTGCTGTACTGACTCCTGCAGCCTGACAGAGAAAAATGTCCGCCAGCACCGCTGCCAAGATCAGCCTGACCAGAGTTAAGGCAGAAAAAAAGCCAACGTCCATCTGCTGTGGATTCAGGCTGCGTTCTGCTCTGAGCAGGTTGTACTTTGATCAATACTCTAATGATTTGAAGTAATGCCTTTCACATTTGCAGTGGATACTGAAGGTCGCACACATCTGTGGAAACACCAGAACGTTGGGTGTAAAACAATGACGTCCAGAACATTTTTCATCCTCAGTGAAACAACAAGATAATCCCCAGGGAGGACAAAAAAAAATGTGAAACGCTGAACTAAGATAATTTGGCTGCGTGGACAAATACACCCTTAAATTAATACCAATAATTGGAATGCTGGGTAATAAGACTTTTTCTTCTCCTCTCAGCTTGTCCCTTTTTCAGGGGTTACCACAGTGAGTCAACAATTTCCATCTCCCGCTGTCCTCTGTGTCTTCTACTCTGACTCCAACTACCTCCATGTCCTCCCTCACTGCATCCATCAATCTCCTCTTTGTCTCTTACCTGGTAGCTCCATCTCTAGGATCATTCATCTACCAATGTATCCAC